>OZ026810.1:1726610-2230348 GCA_964023185.1 Macaria liturata
ATAGTTATTACCATAAAAACGGTTCTAGTGAGTTAACCTTAAAAGATAGACATATATTGTTGGGGATATTTTGTTACATTATTTTAAGAGAAATAATTCTTTCATACATAATTTTTGTGATATCTTGAACCGTTTTCGCAGCGCATGCAACGGAAGCCCTCAAAGATGAATATTTTTCACAGTTTTTTCCACATTTTCCATTATTTCTTCGCTCTTATTAGTTGCAGCGTGATGTTATAAAGCCTTAAGCCTTCCTCGATAAATAGTCTATTAAACACAAAAAGAATTGTTCAATTCGCACCAGTAGTTCCTGAGATTAGCGCGTACAAACAAACAAACAAACTCTTCAGCTTTATATTATTAGTATAGATATATATTTCCTCATATTAATTTATGTAATATGGTTTATTAATTTGACTTCAATGACTTAATCTGATTCAGTAATTTTAAAAAGTCCCTTATTATTTAATTTTAAATATATTTAATTATATCACTTACATATTTTTTTTACGTGGGATAGGTTTACGTTTGACTACAGCCTGCCTGATGTTAAGCATTGCTGCAGCCTAGGATGTAACACGCTTACCTAGAAGATACCTATAAACTCTAGATTTGAAGACCCCTGGATTGTAGTTCGCAGGAAACACGGCTTCTGGTAAAGTGTTCCAAAGCTTAGCCGTCCGTACAATAAACGTAGAGGCAAAGCACTGTGAAGCATAGAAATGCTTATTGCTAGTGTGTACTAATCAAACTAAAACTGACTATCTAATACGACGAAATCTTTTATACGGATGGGTACCTATTTATCTAAGTAACTGAAACGTAATTGAGTAATAGTTGGCTTTCAAAAGATCCCGGTGATAGCAGTAACTCTGAGCTTATTACTTTTTTATAGATACAGTACTGATAAATCATTAGGTAAGCCTTTCTCTGAGAGTGGTTTAATACACTTTCTCTTCGAAAAATCAATTTACAGCCAACTTAGATAGATGGAGACAATGAGACGGTGTTTACTTTGATAACGGTTGATTTGGTTTTCAATTTTATTGATGTATTTTTGAAATGGTAGTAATTTATCGCTTCATAGGCTTAAATTTGACTACCAACCCGCCTTTTGTTAAGCTTGAAATGTGTTATGTATAAAAAGCGTTTAAAGATATCTCTCTTATGCGAGTTACTATTTATTTTTCCAGCCACAATTGATCTTAGTCCAAAAATGCACTTATCGTCAAATATACGAGTTTAGTGTATATCTTGTACTACTTTACTTACCTTACGTTGTAATAGCAATAAACCACTTTCCCAAGAACAATTGAACATGTAATTGTAAAGATAGATACACCAACCGTAGACAATAACAATCGATAGAAAGACGATAAACACCAATATCCCGTAGGAAATTCGCAAATCACCGCATTGTCCTTTATTCAGTCAAAATAGTGTACGTGCGTTGAGTTTACAATGTAAGCAGACAAAAGCCTCCACGGAGCCGAGGAAATTGCATCCCAAACTCAGTTCAATGCAAGAACGGACTCAGGACTGTAGCATAGGGGGTAGTTATCAAATTACGTGATCTGTTATGTATATTGATTCTTAAAATCCATGGACTTTAAACTTTCTGAGTGAGCTTCTTATAAATTGCTTAAAAAAACCATTGCTAAAAAAGCTCAGACGTGTTGCTAGAAAATAACATTACAAAATCAGAGCAGGCCGAAATCAATTGTTAGCCTAACCAGCGATAGAAAAGTATAAACGCGAAAATAAGACGCAAACTTTATTCCTTTTTGTAATCGTGTGCGTGCGTGTCTCGCGGTGATTTATTTAAAATAAAGTTATCTTATCTATAATAGTTGGAAGTGGCAATGGATATGTCAAAATATGTCTAGGTTATGGCGCCAGTTATACTCGTATATGTTTTGTGGTTAGCTATACAAACCTAACTCCTTGTCTGTGAGGATGCAACGTGGTTCACGCGCGATCGGCCCACTCGGTTCATTTGCCAATCCGGATAGTAAAGCAGACCTTGCGGATAGCATTCACGAAATACCTCTACTCTTATGATTTGCATACTTTATCTAGATATTACACGAAATATTGGATCTCTTGAACAAAATAAAATGTTGTCGACTTATCTTTGCCGTTGTTGCCATTTTTATGTGAATCCTATAGATTTATCTTATTTTCCTAAATTACTATAAGTACATAGTATTTCAAAATGTGGTTGGTTTTCTGAAACAGAAGCATTTTTTTCGGATATCCTTAATTTCAAGTATAATTAAGTCTTTTTCTTTCCTTTTTAATTAATCTTACTTTATAACAATTTCTATGAAAATGTGCTACAGACTTCACGCTAACCTGAATCCTACTAAGAGACAGCGAAACTTAACAAAGGAACTTATAATTTACCAAGTTCTCTCAGATCGTAATTAAAAGATCCTCTAACTCTCTCTCCCGACCTTTTGATAACTGCAACTGTGCTTCCAAACTTCAGCCGTAAATGTTGCAACGTTTACGGTACACAGTTCGCTTTGATAGTTCTACCACAGTAAAGGTATACAGTTAAGCAACTTAATTTAGCGCTTATCTTGAAAATTACTAATAAAAATAAAAATAACGCACTTGAAATTGCGGTTTGGTGCGTAAACTTACGCTATTATTGCTTCTTTGCCGTATTAAACACGTTTTGAATGATAACGATTCAACGCGTGATAGTTGTATGTATGTATATCCAGATATTAGATAGTCTCATTTATTTGCAGTACAACCGGGATTCCATGGAAAAAAGAAATAGTTATGGCTTCATTAGTAAGTAGTCAGGGATCTTCAAATCTAGAGTAAAGGTCCTTCGGGGTGATCGTATTACAACCCTGGCTGCAGCTATGCTTAATTTCAGGCAGGCTTTAGTCAAACGCACCCTATAAAAAAAGTACCTGAGACCTAGCAGTAAACGATGAAATACAACTCATTGCTTAACACTAATGGTCTTTTAGCCAATTTTCTCTGTTTTCTCTGAAGATAAAGTACTGTTCTCAATATCTTTATTTACCGTGGTTGTACTATTGCAGGCACAGCAAAACGATACTACTAAATACACAAACGATTATAAACCTTATTGGATCGATGTAAAGTTAAAATTGCTGTAGCTGAAGGAAGTGATCACTTTCGTCACGACACTTGCAATTCTGAAATGGACACTTAGTTACAATATTGAACATTCCATTTTATTGTAACTGAAAAGTGTTATGGGATATATTCGTTTAATCAATATATTTTTATTATATTATTTATTTGTGTTGTCGACAGTTTAAAGCATTTATAATGCTTTTAATACAGTTACTTTGTGAAACTTTGGTATTACAATACAATATTATACAATATAATATACATATATGTTTACAATATTTTATCTCTATAAAATTTATCTGATAGATAAAATGTATGTTGGGACAGTAAGTATCCTGCATAATGTTATGAAATTACTTACTCTACGTGACGAAGGTTTTTTTTACTACAGTAGTTGATGTTAGTTAGGCGATTGACCACCAGATGGCTAAAAGCGACATCCGCACGTACGACGCTGTGGTCGAAAGTGGAACTTGCTTGTAATAGAACTGCATGTATCTTGTTCCTACATCGGTATTGGACTCATCTAACAAGCTTTGTACATAGGAGCTTAACGAGCTTCCAGGGACAAAGCGTCATCAGTACAGAAGCTCTGTGATAGTAGATGACAAGTAACTTATTTATGAAACACCATCCTTTACAATACTAGTGGAGTTATTTGTTTTGAATGACATTGTTCTGATATAATGAAATAGTGGTTAACGGTTAGATCTTTATTGTTGATTTTCATTCAAATCTGTGAAATAGTATAAATTTCACTACATACACACTGACGACTTCGTACACGACACGACACGTCTTAACTTATGTTATTAGTGTAATCCAAAATATAAGTATGCCTTACAATAATTATTATTTAAGTATATCTTAATCATTAGATAATAACATTTATGCACATACTTAACTGTATTTTACCAATAATTTTCATACTAATTATACATTGACAACAAAGTTATAGGTAATAATTAATCAAATTATAGCTCACGTGCGAGCCACAATGTTAATTAAGTCTCCTCATTAAGGGGCCGTTGTAACGAGGTCACAAATTAAGGAGCTACATGTGACGTCCCATTACCTGATATATCGTCGTCGTAATAGCCATGCGGTGGGACATTGTACATAATAAACACCTAATTAGTAGGGGCTATTGCACCTTTTGTTAATGGTTAATAAGGTAAGGTATTGTAACACGTAAGGTAGTCAAGTCACATATATGGTATTGCGATAGCATTCACGCATGCATCCAGAGTAGTCAATGAAATAGATCGACCACCCAGAGACAATGTGCAGATATTGAATTTGATGAAGATATATTTAAAAAGCCTTTAAAAATTGCTCATGTTTTTTTTTTCAAATAGTAAAAGTAAAATTCGCTTGATAGAAATGTTGAGAATTAAATTAGCTGACAACAATATTTTTACATGCCAACCGGGAAGCGATGCCGACAAATTAATTGTTGTTCCTATATGTCTACTCAGATAAGATTTAACATATAAATAAATTAAAAACTGTTTAATGTGAAAATAAATGGTCAAACTAATAATTTGTTTAAACAATGAAACAATGGAGTGCACAATTTTTTTTTGGGTAAACAATGCAATTTATAGTTTAAAAAAAACAATATCCCACATCGATCATATTAATTCATTCACTATAACTCTAGTCCGAGGTTTTACGGTTTGGAATGCTCCAGGCCCTCCACTATAACTATATACTAATTAGGGAAGGGTTCGAGGGGCCTCTCTGGACAAGAAAGGCACCAGGCTGACACCAATGGAACCTAAGGGAGGAGGTTTATACTCAGCAGTGGATCGATAAGGGCGAAGATGATGATGATGATATACTAATACTCGTCAACTCCTCCGTAGAAGGACCTGGGGGCCCACCATGATGTACCTGCCCAGAGAACTCCCTTTACTAATTAATTCTGTGGGGAAGTCACAAACCTCAGTCATAAAGAAATAGGACTCATGTGAGAAAGAGAAAAATCGTCAAAAGTATTGTAGGCTTCTCAAGTTATAAGAATTACGCGTGGCCGAGAGAAATGGTAGAATATAGTTTGTAGGGAATAAATTTCGTTTATTGCTCTAAAAGCATAATTACACTATACATTATGTACCATAAACACCGGACTAGGCGAACCTGTGTCGCGGTGTGATTGCCTTCCGTTCCAGATATTACTAGGAACAATAAAGAAACACATGTATGTAGGTACTCAGTGGTTATCAGTTTTTAACCGTCTCCAAAAGAGGAGGTTGAAGGTTGAATGTTTTTTTATGTAATCTAGATATGTTGGTTGTATCTAGCTTATATTGTCTACATTCAGTACTATTCACGCCTAAATCGGTTGCCACGAACACACCTCTTGACCTAGGACATTAGTTAGGTGTCAGTGCGTCGGACGTTCTAGGAATAGGCTAAATAGTAGTTTATGCGTAAACTGTAACATAAAGTACGTAGCTTAGAATTTCAGCAATTCATTGGTGGGTTTGAAACTAATTAAAATATTGGGTTCTTAAATTAGTCATTGTTTATTGAAAACTGTGAACCCCAATTCAGGCTTCCCGCGAACTAAAATATATCTTGGAATCTACAGTAAATCTAATAAATTCCTTTTAGATAAGCTTATTAGCTTATACCCTACACATTATTAACATCAGGCGGCATGAAGTAAATCGCGAATATGTATTACGTAAAAAACAAAGTTTTTCAATTAATGATTTGCAATACCTAGTATTAAACCTAGAAAGTTTTACTCATTATTCTATTGCAAATATCATAAAAATATATGACCTGACGTTACTTCCGGCCAGTTGTAGTCAAGCGTAAGCCTATACCGTGTAAAAAAAGACCAGGACGTATCACACAGCGCCATCAAGCCCCATACTAAACTTAAGCTTTTATCATGAGATCTAGATAACGGATACAATACATTTATACTTTTCTTTCGTAAATACATACTTATTACCTAGTGCAGTAGCCACTGGTAACTCTACTATAAGGTCAATTTAAATCAAATTTAAAACTTTGTTAATTATGTTGTCTTTAAGTTAAGAAATAAATATTCTAAATTCTAAATATTATATAAATAGACTCAACACAAGTAATTACAAGTTTTAAACTTCATAATTTCTTGTGTTATTTGAATCGAACCCGCAACCCTAGGTTATAAGGCAGACCCACTACCAACTAAGCTTGTTAACTATTACTGCCCTGTTGGGCAGTCAAACAAAAATGTATAGACCATCAGTCTATCTTTCTTAATTTTGCAGTCTAAATATACAAAAGTTTGTATGAAAATAGCATACAAGCGACTGTACGTTGAATCAAAGCTACAGATACTCTACAAAGTATGACTAGCTGGATCCTCTTGGGTGGCCTGCCTCAGACGATGCAGATACGTTTTCCATAACAGAGCCTTCCTGTCCCCTCATTTCCTTATTCCTGCCCCACTCGGTGACACTTGCGGAATTTTGATAGACCCCTTGCCTGATACAAGTCTCTTGCTTAGATAATATAAATTAGAGACTCCTGTCTACTTATTAATGTTCTATTAAAATAATTTCGTGTATACGTACATACGAGTACATACATGGACAGATCAGTATACAGACCTATTAAAGTCTTTGTAAAGTCCCGACTCAATTCATTAATAAAAATGAAAGCAAAATATTTATAGTGTAATTGTTATTAGTATGTTATGTTTTATTTGCGAAATATTGCAGGCGATGTTGTCATTACTTGAGATAGATTGTTTGATATTTACGTCTTACAAATCACTACGATTGACAAATAAAATTCTTCTGTTTTATTTGTCACAACGCCATACTGAGCTAACGCTTGTGTTAGGCTTAATTTTTCATTTATAATGAGACATCTATCGTATGTGGAGTCGTGTCTTCTTACGGACAAATCAACATCCAGAAAAGTTTAGATACAGTTCGATGCGGGATTCGGATGCTGCGGACTTTCGGATAAAGTTTTCGGAGACGTTTGTTATGCATGGATCTTTATTGGGTCTATAAAGGTTCCTGTGTGTTTTAGTTGTTTCTTTTATTTGTTTGGGTATGTGATCTATTTATACTTTTTCTTTAATAACATAGGATACACGCACACTCAAAATTAACAAATAAGTATTTTACTACCTACCTACGTACCTTTTTAAAAATACCTCAATATTGTATTAAACTGTATTTTATTAGTTTGTTTAAAAAAAAATGTCAAAAATTTAATATAACATTATTTTATCATTGGCAAGGAACACGCTTTTCCATCAAATCAGACAAAATCCCACAAATTAGTATGACCGTTTTCAAATTTCGCAAAACGCGAAACGCGGGATAAGCCGCGGATCATGTCGTTTATCCCGGATTATGTCGACTAACAACGTGACTAGCGACAAAATGCCGTTGGATTAAATATCACTGTTCATCGCTTTGATTGGATAGTGGTAAATATTGGAAAAATTGGAACTAATTTATAATTGTGTAGGTAGAAAATAACAATTCGCTAGATATCTATAGTCTGCTTGTATCTGAGCACAACTATAAATAAATAAATAAATTTGCTTATTTTGCATAATTTCGTTTTACAAAAGATATTGGAATCCAAAGCCTCCCGAACTAGTTTTCACTGTGTCTCGGGAGCCGATGGGTTCTCCCTGCTTACAATTAACACACATATAAACAGAATGCCAAAAAATTAATTAAGAAATGGTAACATTTAAATAAAAACATAACAAACATTAAGATTTATCAAACATAATAAGTTTTCTTAACCTTGCATATTTTTATGAAATAAATAAAGAAATTCAATAAAGATTTTAAAAAAATTAAATTTTTTCAAATGATTTGTTAACTTAAAATAATAGTATTTTTAACTACATTCCGAGTTGTGGCCCTGGAACTGCATGATTGTTTTTTTCGTAGAATTTACTACTGCTGAATCGGCAATTTCTGATAATAATTTTCAGACTTTTCTTGTAAAACTGTCGTTAATATTCATAACAACTAAAGTTACGTTAGTTTCATTTAAGCTTAAATTCACCAGCACATGATTCTAAGCTGCAATCAGATTATGATAACAAACAAAATTACGAAAACAAACAGCGCATATATTAATAAAACCCATTTATAACCAACAAGAGCTTTAATTACCATAAAGCAAATATGCAAAACGCAAATCCGACCTGCAAATGTGGGCATTATGTGATTTACTGGCTCGTCATAAGAAACGCGCGTAAATAACAATATCCGTAGGTAATATACAGGGATGCAATTAGAGAAGGGTCAGCACAACTTTATTAACTGGTTGAGAGACTTCGACTTAGGGGACAGAATAGCGACTTAGCATCTTCTTTCTCTCTCATACGGTTATAACTTCTTATTGCCGTAAATAGGGCTGCTTTGATTCCCGCTATGGTGATATACATTTGAATGCAGTGTTCGATTTTATGTCGTATAAAGTAGAATTAAATCTTACTGAAACATTTATTTCATTTAACACAAGTGAAAGATTTATTATCAAGTTGTATAATTAATATTTATGTATGTGTCAAAATTCTAGTATTAAAGTTAACATAAAAATAGAAAATAAAACGATATTTAAACATTATTTGACGTAATTTTGACCTAAAATTCATATTTTTCTCATATGCACTGACAAAACTTGATGGTAAAAATAACTAAAAAATAAAACAGTAAAAAAATGTACTTGTTTACGTAATACCGATATCGTGTCGAGGCCCTATAAAAATCCTGAAATCCGTCCCAGTAAAGGGTGTGTGTGATCTATATGCAAATGATACAACCCGCTTATTATATTTTCCGGGAAAACGTAAGCCGCGAAAATATGCGATGCTCTATCAAATTTTATTGAAGCACCCCTGCTGTGTACGAGCTTTATATTTATACAGATTCTGTTTTCGTGTGCGCCGGCCTTTATGAAAAACATGTTTTCCAGTTTTCCAGCGTTAATTTTATAAAGTGATGGCCGTGTTCTTGCGCATATACATATAATAATAAAAACTGTGCTACCAGACAATTATATTTTTGTACATCAAGGAAAATATATTTTTCAAAATACGTAGACTTTTATGTGAAAATGTAGGTACGTACGGAAAGATAAGACAACACAACTATAAAAACAGCGATTAGTTTTTTAACACAGAGGTAAAATAACAGAAGATAAATAACTAAATAAATATATAAATTTTTCATGTTGGTAAAACAAAAATATAAATTGTTTTGAATTAGCCATAACAGTTTAAAACATTTTGACTTTTTTAATAGGCTTACAAGCTTTCAAAATCAATGATTCATTGGCGTTTTATTTTAATACCTTAATGGGCCTTTATCGCTCGATAGAGTTTGTTAACAGTTACTTTAATAATAAAAGTCTCGTAAATATCGACGTAAATACATTATTTTCGCAACGCGGCGTTTTCATGCTCCATCGGATTTATAGGCTGATGCCAGTATCTAAATACTTTTAAAAGCTTATCCGGATGCAAAACGAACGGACTCGGCAAAATAATTTCATTTAGATTTATCGGTAAATCTTCGTCGAAATCAATTAGGATTGGTGAAGGTAGTTCGCAAAAATTGGTAAATAATAATAGTAACGGCAATTGAAAATTCGCGAAATTTAGATATTTATGGAACAGTTTTTCTCGTCTTACTCGTAGATAGCGTAACAATAAACTATCAAACTTTCGGGATCCTATATAAATTGAATACTCTATGACACAAACAATTAACAACAACAATTAAGCAATTAACAACATACAAACGAGTTTTTTTCTTCTAAATTGGTTAGTATTAAAGATTTATAGATCCTTTAGTTATAGTGATCTATTGTGCAGTAAACAAAAAACAGCAAAATTACAACAGTTACAATAAAGCGATTACTGAGCCTGTCTATTTTTATTACCCGCTGTGAAAATAACTTGTCTTAACAAATTAATCCAGTCGCGTCCGTCCGGATCACTTTGCCCTTTTCCGGTCTTGCTATACTCACCCCACTTTTAGTATACTTCCCCTAGCGGAATTCCTTATTCATTTGTGAGATTTTATTAGGCGCTCTAATCCCAAAATTAGACATATAATTGCGCTTGAATACTTTATTGATCCTTTGTTTTAGTAATTTTAGTATATTTTCTTCTTATCGAATGAAAGTGGCCAACTCTAGTGTCGATAGTTTATCAAGCCGCCCTAAGGGCCTCTGACAAGACTGTACGACTGCTGTACTAGACAAACAGCCGGGACCTACAATTTAACGCGTCCTCTGACCCACCGAAGCGACCAAATGGAATGTCACTTTTCGGTCACCCATCCAAAAATTAATCGCGTCGTTGATGTGTATGCTATTTATTTTATTACGTTTTCAATGTACTAGTAAATTACAAGTAATTCGATGTACCTATCTAGAATTCATCCTCTTCTCTATTTATTCACTACAGAATAACTATAGCAATTTTATAGACTCATTCAATCTATGATTATGGTAATAAAACCGATACACTTCACTTTTGCTACCATTCCTTCCTACCAATATTTCTTCTACAAGTATTAAAGTAACTTCATTTTCGGAATGTTGAAAATTTTTATTCTCTTCTCAATAAGTTTTACAATTCTCTACAGCTTTTATTCTATTGTGATATTGTTCGCAGCTTTGCCACAATGTCTCTGGCGCCGTATTGATGATATTAAATTTCACTTCCAGCTTAAAAATACGGGTCGTATTTACAGCTTTTTATATTAGTTAAAAATGTATCAGGATCTTATGGCCGGAAAAAAATACTAATATCATCATCATCATCATCGGGTGCCATCTTCATATTGAAGTTCGGAGGTTAGTTGGCAAAACTAACTAACTAATATCTGTAAGGCCAATTAAAAACTTACAGATGTTATTAAAATAAAGACATCAATACTAAATTAATCCTAATGAAATACAAACAGAAATGAGGATTGAAAACCATTACCGGCCTCTTGTATAACAGAAATAGTATCATCCATTTCTCTGATTTTGATGATACTAACATTTTGACGTATCGTTTCGAAGCCCAATTCTATCTTATTCAATCTTATATGAAGGAAAAATCGTATTTCTATTAGTATTTTAGGAATTTCGGATAAAATGTAAGAAATGCTCCAGATACCTTTTTTGTAGGCGATGTTCGCTTGATGAATCTTCTCTTCAATTAAGAAGAAATGTTTGGGAAAAGGAAATGCGTGGGTATTGACTGTCTAATTAAGGTTGAAGTCGGAAGTCTGAAAAAAATACTTTACCTTAAGGAGCTGGTCTATTTTTATGTTATGACCAATGCCTTAATGCTGGAAAAGTGGTAGGTATATCCTCCCATTAACATATGTATTTTTATACATATGTAAAAAAACAAATTAACTTAACTAAAAAACTGGTATTTACGAAAAAACACGGTTTCTAGAACAAAAACTACTTTAATTAGCATATCAATCCATCAACCCAAAGCTTTGTCATAATCGATTTAACCATTTTCAGCCAATCTCGCGGTTAAGTTGATTTGAAAAGAGAATTCATATTGATTCATCGATTTGAATTCTTTCGTTCAAAAGCAATCTTTTATTTTATTAAATTAGTTTACAGGCGTTCAATGAAGACAAAAAGAAACAAAAGCTTTCTCTTACTTTTGATTGACTGTAATGTTACCTGTTGGTATCGAATTTCGCAAAGTTGCCTGTTACCAATAATGGTTCCTTTCTTTTGTAGCTTTGTTACATCAATTGACCTTTCGAAGGTATTTTGATTGAATTGCTATGCTTTGTTGTTGAGTACCGATTTATTTGTAGGGTAGTTGGGGGTCAGTGACCTTAGCATTATACTGCTTCCCCATCCTTGAGTTGCAGTTAAGTGTTTGTGATTTGTTTAAAGGAAGGGCCCAGTGAAGGAAACCTTTAAAAAAACGAGAAAACAATAATTTTAATTATATTTAAAAAAACAGGCATAATTTTTGCAAGCACATAACTAAAGGTGTGTTTTGGAAGCTTCGGTTGGGAGTCAGTTTCTATCTTAGGTATGCCCCACAATAGACTATAGTCTCTTCTCCGATTTGTTTCAGATGACTGGTGGTCAAATTCTTATATGTCCAGTATATAAAAAAAACCTGTTAATTATATTAAAATATCTTATATCTAAGTTCATGTATTATATGACAGTGGTAGTATTTTCTTTGTAATATATTCTTCGCTATCGTTTGCCTGACATTTACAAATGTAGGTTAAGAAAACTGAATCCAATCTGATGCATATCTTCACTTTATATTTTCCATCGTCTGTCGAAGAAAAGGCACTATAAATCAACGCTTCACTGCGAAACCAACAAAAGGCTATTCCATTTCCATTTTCAATATACTAGGTTCATATAACTATAATATAATGTTTCGTATTGAAGTCAACACAATAGTGGCATTGTAGATAGCATCCGTTCGGTTTTCTTGTTCATAAGTGTCGATATAAAATGAGATTGTGAAGTTATTGGATGTTATCTGGAGGAGGGCAGATCTTTGGAGGATCTGAAGCATAGAGCAAGTAGTTTATAGAGTTGTGGAGTGATTAATGTTGGTCTTGAATAAGATAAATAAACAACACTTATACTTTGATGCATAATAGTCGAAGCTTAGCAAAGTTTAAGGCATCCGATAAAAAATGCGCACATTTAAATTATTACTAAAACTATTCATAGCTTGCTAGAATTAAAAGATTCTATTAAACATATTTAAAATCACTATACTACTATTACTATTTTGTTCATTTATTACAGCAGTCATAAAATCACGTAAGAAAATGTTACAATTAAAACACTTACACAGACAACAAATTACCATAGGAAGGTTCTATCAAGAAACTCCTAAATATTTTTCTACTCTATCCATATATCATATCTATAATATGTATGTATATTATTAAGAAACTACATATATTTCAATACACACTTCTCTAGGCTTATCTGCTCCATGTGCAGTTTGAGATGAAGTTTAGATAAGGTGAAGTACGCACCGACGTGGTGTAAGTAATTGGATGCGACGGAGGGGGAGTTTATCGAATACCTATCGAAATAAAACTGGGAGGAATGGTTGATTGCAATCTCGTTGCAGAAATAACGATATATTAAATCAATAACTATGTGTGTTGCCTTGTATGTGTTGGGGTTTATTTTACCTATCAGTGCGTGGTTCTTAACAGGTTAGCTGTCCGATGAGGCACATGTGCCTCATGGGTGATTGCACTGGTACGTCCATGAGGCATATGTGCCTCATGGCCAATGATGTAGATAATGCAATCGATCTATCGATAATTTTTTTTAATAATTATATTATTTGTAGCATTAGTAAATTATACTACAACCAAATTCTACCAATCAATTTATTATTGAACTTAAACAAAAAATAAATTTCACTTAAAAATTAACATTAACCTTATTCAAACACAAAATTATTCTTTCACCGATGTTACTATTATTGTGAGACCCTTTGAACAAGGGTTGCCAACAAAAATTAGGAAACTAGCCTATTATCATCAAAACCGAAATGGCGATTGTAGACCTGCGATTATATTCCCTCATGTATGTTTTTCTTTAAAACATAGCATACAATATGAAATGTTACATATTGTACACTCAGTTGATACCATTTTAGCCTTTTTTCCAGCATCTTTGGATGATAAATTTTCATTGCGTTTCTTTGCGTAACATTACATTGTATTATTACATTTTATCATTAAACGTAAATAATTAATTTCTTATCATACTCATCTAACATTAGCAATTATCGATATAATTAATTTCAATCACTAGGACACATAAAGTATCATAAAATACTTGAAGAGAATGACGTAACTTAATACGAAACTTCATGAGCGTTAGCTGTCATTATTTACTACGAGGACGTGTACAAAGAAGATCGAAACTTGCTTCGGGACAGCTAACCTGTTAAGCTGCAATTTGGGAACTATCATTTATTTTAACTATTACGGGTTTGCGCTAGGCCATAGTTTGCCTGATGGTAAGCAAAGGCTATAGCCGAAGATGGAGCGTGTTTACTCGATAAGAACCGATTTATTAATTGATATATTAATTTTTGTCCTTACCTCATATTTTCAAGTTACAACTCCAGCGGAAGATGACCTAAGTAGTATGAAGTAACTATCAATTCAATCTCAAGTAAAATTAAGTCAAATATCAGTCATAGTTAGATTAAAATTAACCAACTCCATTAAATTTGATTAAGTATAGAAAAAGCCCATAATGAGTTTAATTGCAATAATGATTGTCTAAAATTTGATCAGACCACTATTAAGAAGATGAATAATGAAATAATCAATTCCGCATCCGTACTTTCACATAGTGAATTTAATCATAATCAAACTATAATAACACTAATTTTCGATTTAATTAACTATTAGTTTGTAAGCATAAGATGGGCAAAGAGAGATGGGTAGAAGAAGTATTATTCGAAAATCAAGAATTTTCAAACGTCAGAGGCGTAAGGTGCATTTAAAGCTTTCGACATTAGAGTTGGATTCTTCATAATAATTATAATATTGATATATCTATATGTATATATGCTATTTTAAATTCAAGAATGCTCAAATAAGAACCTTAAAGGCCTATAGTGGTTTTAAATCTCTCGAAACTTGAGTAGGACTCTTCATAATAATTGTTATACATATTATAACTCAACAAACACTTATACTCGTATTCCAAGAACATAACTTCAACAAATTCTCTTAGACCATCTTTAGGCTTTTCTAAAGATTTTCCTAATTGCTTTTTTTGTTTGGAGTAGTTTGTTTAGTTTAATTCCTTTTAGTTTTTTTAAATATTATTGTAAGTAAAGTAATGTGGTATAAAAAAAAAATACTAATACACTGTGGTATATACGAAGAATTAAATTTTGGGATTAAAAACATATTTTCAATCAGAATGAAAGCTTACCGAAGACGATCTCTCTTGAACTAAATCTAATTTAGTTAGTAAAAGAAAGTTAATGAATTTCTTAACTAAATTAAAATTTCTTTGTTACAGGTATGGATCTCAGTTTCGGACGTGATCTCATAACGGAGTTTTTGCTCAATGTCGGCTTATCTAAAGGAACCATTAAGATAAAGATGCAGTATGCTACAAACTAGTTGGGTAGTAAATCGGATGCCAAAGCTCGCCGCGGACTAGCGATGTTCTCAAATCAAGGAGATAGTAAGTTGAAAGCGGAGATGTAAGCCTATTTATGAAAGTTAAAAATGTCTAGCAGGGTTTTTTGTACTTATTAGAAAGACAATCTAAGAATATTGATTTACACGGATACAATTAATTTAGTAATCAAGCAGTGTTACAAACATTAATCTTAAAATAATAGTAAGTAATTAATGTTTTTCTGAAAAATTTTAGGCACAGGGTGTAAGTTATTTTCGGTTAGTCTTTGCCATATTTATACTTAACTCATTAGAATAACTTCATAACCATAATATTTACTATTATTTAAATTACTTCATAAGGCCTGAAGTTGCTTATTTTAATGGTAAGATGAGAAATGAGTGATTTATTTAACGCTTTTTATCCATGCCTCTAATACAAATGGCTCATTTAGCAATTGCCGCAATAAAACGCTTATTTACTGCTATGTAATAAATTATGAGAAGTATACAGGGCTAGATAAGTTAAAAAACTTAATTGAAAGTAAAGTAAAATTGCTCTGGTTATTTGGCTACACATTATACCTAATGGCCCAGTTTTATTTACGACTTATTTGAATTAAAAGAAATATATCTAAAATCTTATAACTCTCAAATCCATGTGTAATTAAATCTGGATAAATAATAAATAAATGTGTATGTACATACGTACAAATCAACATCTATTTCATAGTAAAGGTTATAATTATTAGGCATAAAACAAAATTAACGTTACTTTCTGACGTCATAAAAACATGCCTAATATTTTACTCGCCACGATAAATTGTGGAGACCGGCTGTTTGTCTAGTACGGCAGTCGGCCATGTCAGAGGCCCTTAGGGCCCCCTTAAAGAGCCCTTTAATAAACTCACGACACGACACCAAAGTTGGCCAATATCATTCGATAAGAAGAATAAGACTAGCTATGTTTTCTTGAACAACTAAAATCACGCAACCACACAGCAAAAAGCACCAAAAAACACACAAAATAATGTGCGGAATAAATTACATAGCGCCACACAAAAAAAAAACAGATCCATAAGAAATAACCCAGTAAAAGTACGTCCAAAATTATTAGTAACCGGAAACCGCTGGTAACGCTATGGGAGATGACTGTTCCTGTTTCACACGTAACGATTCAACCCACACTGTTTAAAATTATTCATTTTAATTGATATTTCCTAGTAATTATAACTACAAATATAGGGTAAGTGCCTACATTACTCTGATTGGCAGAGCGCGGATATTAGACGGCTATTAATTTTATATTTTTTACGGCCGTGTCTGAATGATGAAGAACGGATATCAATCAATCCGTATTGGAGAGTGTTGGGTATGTGAATCTTGAACTGAGTAAAATAAATGGGTTAAATTGGCACAGTATACCTATTATTTTTAACATTATTATGTTTGACTCTCGTAAATGACCAATAATAAATAATACATATTCCCACTGCTGAGTATTAGGTCTCCTCTGCAACGTGCCACATATTCACAAACTACAAAAATATATTAGATAATAAATGTGCTAAGTAATTGAATGTCTTTAACATGCAAATAACTCATTTGGAAGAGTTTAACCAAATGGTGGTTTTATTCTTAGAAATGTTATATAAATAATCGTCGTCCGGTAGTATTTTTTAAGTTTTATGTTTCGTTTACACCAGAGGACAACAGCTATAAACGCTATACTGTTATAGAATACTACAACACATTTTTCAAATTACTTATTATACCCACAGTACATTGATTTTATTTATTCATAAAAAAACGTCTCTCAATCACCAACTTTTCCAATACGTTTTGTTTTCTACGTCGTTTGTATAATTCACTCGTAATTCCGAGTCCGGACAATTCCCAACAGAAAATAGAACAAAACGTCTTTGTTTCCGATCCGTCAATAAAATTTAATCCCCTAAAATTAGAAGCTACTATATTCACAAAGGCCATACATTCGAACAATCGACAATCAAACTAGCTCTGTTATTATGAAAGGAATTTGAAATAGGTAGTCCTTTAACGATTTTTTTGAACAAAGCTGCGTTCTATTTTAGATATTTGTTCGATCACGCCAGTTTGGATTGCTTTGGTTGTTAACTGTCAAACGCACTATAGTTTTGGTTCTGAGTGTACAATGAAAAAAAAAATATTTAGATTGATTTGTAAAACAAGAGTGGAATGATGAATGAAATCTAATCATAAGTTTCTGTAATATGACTGCAATTTATAAAGGTTTAAAATGTCTTAATATCTGTTATCTTTTAAGATCGTTATACTACCTACAAATAAAATCGTAAATATTACAAAGTAGAACATCATATTTTTATCTGTGATAATTTTAGTTTGTTTCTTTATAATCTATTTTTAAAACTATAGGCTCACTAACTAAAGTTTGGTGTGTACACGAAACAAAAGAACAAACAAAACTCCAAAAACGTTCCTAAGACGTCACCGACACAAAGCGGTGCACTCACGCGTCAAAACAAATGAACGCCGTGAATGAAATATGCATTCGTACGCATATGCACCGTGTTATGGCTACAAATCACTTAGAGGCTACACATTGTTTGGCCATTGATAGATTTGTTGCACACTTTAAATTGAAGTAGTGAAGTTTTTTGATGCCTCTTACTTTTACTAATTGTTGTAAACAACGGAAATTGTGGTAATGATGTTTGAAACTCTTTGTATCTATTGTGCGTATGAAAGGTGTATTTGTAAGAGTATATATTTGGCTATTTGACTCTCGTTTTCATATTTTATTAGTTTTCTCAGGACATCTGTAACAGAGATAACTTTTTAGAGAAACTTGACGTATGTAAGAACATTGTACCTATTAATGATAAAACCCTTGAGACACTTTTACATTCACGTCCACACATAAAATAAGTATTTTAATGACCGAGGTAATATAAATTAGAGTGACGTTAATATCTTATTAGTGGTACTTAAAGTGAAAACAACAAAGAAGCTGTAACATATTTAAACCATGACGTCACTGAAATAAAAGCAGGCGTGAACATGGCATAACTTTACGACCGAGTCTTATTGAGAACGCCTGTACTCATGTAAGTCACATAACTCAGAGTTGGGGCGAAATACGATCGGTCATTAAACATTATTTTTATTGTTTTTCGTAATTCGAGTCACGGTAGAACGGTCGCCATTGTTGTCGCTTTATTGGCTGGTTTCTGTGGTTCTAGTGGAGGTAAAACATAAATTTAACGCAAAATAGGTTATGGTACAACAGATTATGGTTAGCTGGTGTTCAAATTTACTTATTTCAAGATATTAGCTGGATAAAAAAATGGTAAAATTATCGCTGTGCGCACGAATTAACATACGTTATAAGAACACGTGATATTTACTATCTAAAAGGTACAAAGTATTTTTTTTACATATTCTTTATTTACAATAATAAAATATAAATACAAAATATTGCTACTTAGTCATGATGACTAAAGAACCACATTGAAAACGAATGTATCTTAATCTCATCTTGATATTCAATTACTTGCAACCGATTTAAATTATCTTTGTCTTACTTTTGTCTTTTGTACTATACTGAAATTAATGAAACGCATAATCCTGCTGCATATAAAACCATACTATTACACATATGTAAAGTAATTAAATACTTAATCATGCAGGTCCTTGGTTAGTTGCGTAACCAGCAGATGTAGGATTTCATAATATCGGATTAGCGGGGCTCGACCGCCTGTGTACACGTGTAGACACAGATTGTTATAAGTATGTTTTTTTACAAGTATTATAGTATGTACATAGGTACTTGAAAAATAATAGTCTGGACGATGAGAGGTTGATTCATTTCAATTCAATTTCAAAATATCTTTATTGACACAAACTAAAGCTAAATGTACAATGCCAGTGTATATTTTCAATCCTATCAATACATTACAATGATACTTAGATAACGAGAAGTTCTGGTTACATTGAAGGAAAATTACAATTTACGTAGATAATTTACAAAATAGGAAAAAAATATAGGAATAAGTTATTTAATAACGAAAGTAGAAACAAACCTCTGTTAGTTTACTCTTGAGCTATTGACCATTTTTGCTCAAGTCGAAATACATAAACCCTTGTTACTTTACTCTTGAAATATTGATCAACATTCAAAGAATTTACTTTACTTCTAGTTATGAATAACTCATTGCTTTTTCGAACATACATGGCTTTGACTCATTTGTTGGAACATTCTGACAACGTACCTACTGTTAACGAAATAACGACAAATCCACTCAACACTTTCACGCTCAATTACAACTCACTTCAATATACTCACAAATCCATCAAAAACCCTTTGTCTTAGAACAATTTGGAGGCCGATTTTCTTCAAAACCGTCGTAAATGGTGTCAAAAAACGTAGGTACCTATCTGACGTAATAACTGTAATATCAGAGCCGTGCTTTCACATCGACGATGTGAAGAAAAAAGAAAGGTTTGCTTCGACTCCTATATGTATAAAATTGAAACAGTAAGTTATCTTTCATTTAATAAAAAAAAAATTAAAGTACAAGTTAGTTTTTGTTATCTGAGAACGCTTTATGTTATTTTAAAGTGGAGTTGTCTGGTTTTCATAAGATATTGGGATGTATTTTTATATTTTCAATGCCAGGATTGGTTGCATTTGAACAAATCTAATGCTTTAATTCCAGTCACTATATATAGAGTATAATTTTTAAATGAGACGATTTTTTTAAAACAAATTATTTTAGTTATTTTTTTATAGCAACACAATATATAAAATAAAAAGTTTACTCTTATGGTGACTTAATCAAATTTGTTCAGCAATTGTCAATGATTTACACGTAATTTCGACAAATATCCTTAAACAAAGATTAAAAAACTAGTTATATGCGAAATTCATGTTCTGTCTAAAACTGTACATTCCCAAGGATTGAAAGAAAGATAGCTTCTGTGAGTGCTGAGCAGATGATTGTGTTTAAAGCTGTCGTCAGATTCAATGTTCCATTCCGGCTCGAATTCATATGGCATTAGCTTTTTTTAAAGGAAATGAGAGTGAGAGAATTACTGCTTTTAGTTTTGGGTGAGATGGAAGTGCAATAAGATAAAAAGAGTAAAAGAGGATAGTGATAATTTACTGTATGTACCTACTTAATTTGCCAATCAAGTAGTTTGACAAAAAACAGTTTTATCAAAGTCGTTTATTTCCTATTCATTTGAATACTTACTTAGTACTTGATATGTTTAACCTTTATTTAGTAACTGAGTATGACTTTGACTCCGATTATGAAATGGTTTGAAGAACAAACGATTTACATATAAGTAGTAATAAACATACACAGCAAATAAACAAAATAGTTTCGACACTACAAAAATATTCAAAAAATAACAACACAATGTATCAGACAAAAGAGGGTTGAATTTATGCTGCAATAGTCTTCTTATAATCTGGCAATAAAATAGCTTTTATTGTCCTTTCCGGAACATAAAGTATAAGTAGTAGTGTTCTAATCAGCAGGGGTCTATGAAACAGCGGGACATACCGTTTTGGCTTCATGGCCAAAAAGAGAGGGGTCGCTTAAGAGTAGTTGGCTAAAATAATAAATAGATGAATATCCTGAAACAATGTACATATGTAGTAAATATGTAGGTTAAAATAATCTATTAATTGGGACATGTTCTGTTTTTATGACAGTCTTTGATGGGTACCAATACTTATGATACAATTGAGAATTGGTATCATAAAAGAGCAATGTGCTAAAAATTGTTTTCTGTTTTAGATAGAGATAAGGTTAAGCAACTAATCTTATCGTTTAGATTTTATTATAAAAGCATTACTTCTCAGCTTTCTTTTTACAAAACATAAACTATGTGAATGACGTCATTCAACTATGTATATATTTATTTATGTCATATTAAATAAATAACCCGCCCTTAATCGTTCCCGGTGCAAATGTGCCCATCAAGCTCGCTGCGTTACCGCGCTGAATGGCAATAGCTAGCCGTTGCACCAGAAACGATCCAGAGCGGGAGTCACCGGTGTAGGCTTAGACATTTTTATCAACATTTAATACACTGTAGAACTAAAGTTCCCCGTAAGGCATGATTAAATTTGAGTGTAACAACCGGCTATCACTTATGTATGTCAAAACGTGACGTTTTTGACGTTAGCGCTAGCCGGTTGTTATACTACCAAAACATATATCACAAAGCGCCAATCAAACCCCAATCGAAATGTAGACCACGTTCACCAAACATTGACAAACTTCGAGAAAGGGAAACCCTAAGAATCAGTTACTGAGGGTAAGACACACAACGATATGTCTCAGCGTCGGCAAACAAGTAACCCCAATAGAAAACAAATTGACATTTCAATGGCAACCGCCTCGGGCCTGTATTTGCAATTCAAAGGACTCTTCAATAAGCCGTATGGAAAATAAGTGCGTTTTGAAAAGGATTTCATTTCGATATGAATACGCCTGAGCGAGATAGGAAGTGGTGATAAGTTTTCAATCGGCAAAAAGTTGAGCTCGCAGGGTTTTGTCGATAAACAATGGGTTTTTATGAGCAATTTTTTTTAAAACCTTTTTACGTAGTTATGAATGCCTGCGGCGTTGTCCGTGTTAATCTTTAGGGGATAAAAAATTGCTTATGTGTTAATCAGGTGTTACAAGTGATCATTCAAATCGGTTTAGCCTTTCGAATGCAACACAAACTTTCGTATTTATAATATTACTTCCTGAAGTGGTAGAAAATGTATTATGTAAAATCTCTTCTCAATCTTTTTTTTAATTTCATTTAATACATCATTCAATTACTAAGTTTTTTTTATTGTGATACGCTATATACAAAAATAAATATCTTTATCTTTAAAACGATTGATCTAAAATATCGTGAGCTATCAAAAATATTTAATTTTAACAATACACATTTTCTTTGAAACTAAAATTCACTTTATCTCGCCCATTAAATTAATTCGTAACTATCTCAGGTCAAACTAATTTCACAGTTTAATACGCAATATTTATCAATAGTTCAGTTCCCGTAAAGTTCTTTCACCTCCAATTTCCATGACTATGGTCCAATGCTCGCTTTCTTTGTCGAATCAATCAGCTGTATGATTCAAGTCATTGAGCACTAAAATATAGTTATTCATTCGAAGGTAGAGACAATTTGATTGACATTGGATAAATTCTTATGTAAATGAGTGGTAAAATCCGAATATCGAAACCACCTCACACTTCCAGAAATGAAATTTTAGGTCGCCTTATTGTATGGAAACGCTTTCAATTATGTCAATCTTATAACATCAGTAACGAAGAGAGCGTTTTCATTAAGGCTGATTGCTAGTTTTAAATTTTGTAAAACAGTTCCTACAACTCTGTGTTAGAAGTTAGGCCTTCGTCATGATTAAGTGACTTCCGCATAACGATTATAATGTCCAAACATGTTATTCGACCCACTGTAGTTTCTGTTTATGAAGGCCACTTTAGGATCATCCATCCGAAAGATTGATCACATCAAAATTTGTTTTAAACTAGTAATATTGATGTCTTTGAGTAATTATTCTGCGATGTCACATATTTTATGTCGTATGATACAAATCATTGAACACAAAATGATAGTGCTCCAACCATACAATTATATCTGTACCGTGCACTTAACTGTGACCGCGTCACGGCATAATTACTGTTTGTTGCTGTGAATGGTGAGAAATAACTGTAAAGACGTTATAAAGTTTAATAAACTGACTATCTAGGTAATATTATACCGCCATTACTTTTATACATGTGTACGTTATAAGCTGTTGCAAAAAAGAAGTTAAAACGACATTATACTCGTTAGAATTTAAGAAACCGATAAAACATTTTCTAATGTTTGCAGAATATGGTGACTACTAGTGGCATTTCATTAGATCCCGGCTGTTTGTTTAGTACAGCAGTCGCAAAGCCATGTCAGAGGCCCTTAGGGCAGCTTGATAAACTCTCGACACTAGATTTGGTCACTCTCATTCGTTAAGAAGAAGAAGGTAACTACTTTTATACCTGGGTTCGTTAATAGTTGTAGCAAAAAAAAATAACACAAAGAAGTTAAAACGATGATTTATACTTGTTAGAACTTAAGACACCGATGAAATATTTTTAAATTGTGCGACTACACAATAGACACACAAGGTATTCCCAATTGACTTAAAATCGCTGCGAAAAACTTCCAAAACATATTTTCATACCATAGACTCTTTTAAGAACTTTTTTCAATAGAACTCGCGTCAAACGTTATTAACCTCCTTTTTGTAAGCTCAGCGTGACAGGAGCCACAAAATCCGTTGAAAACCGAATTCTAAGCACAAATTCGTTGAAGTGCGCTTAATTTTTGAGGGTTCCTTTTATGAAAAAGACTCGGTTTGCGGTGATCACATCCGGGTCCGGGGTACTCCGCCATCCGGCTTTCATTATACCAGTATCGAGTGGCTCCTGAGGGCTATTGTGCGATTCAAAAATCGAACGCTTTATGTATATTCGGTGGTTGGATGTCGCTTGCGCATGGTAAATCCCTTTTGATTGTTTTTTTTTACTTGTAAGGGTTTTATGACATTGAAATAAGTATTCCACCTTATAGTAATAAGGTTTTTAGACTGTTTGCAAGTTTATAGGGTATTTACTCTCGATTATGTATTCTTTGTGAGCTACCTACACTCTTATTACGATTTTTTCGAATTTATAAAGACAGGCTTGGAATAAAAGCAAAATGCCTAAAAGTACGTTAAAAAATAAAGGATTAACTCTCAAAATTCACCAGCTACAAATATTTTTGCATAAAATTTTATGTTTTAAAAATGAAAACGCGGAAAAATTTAATTCACAGCGGTATTTAGCGTGAATTTGCAAAGTTTTAAAGCGCATAATATTTGCCGGGATGCTAGAATATGAGGGAAACGAGTTTTATGTTTTGCACAACTATAATCAAAACTATACATTCGTTAGACGATACATTTTAGTAGTAGAGTAGTCATTTGTTTAGTTTTGAGGTTATATATATATATATATGACTAATGTGTGCACGCGGCTTCGCTCGCATTAAGAAGTAAAACTTGCATCTCCTATTTCACCCCTTTAAAAGTGGCATTTCCTAAAATCCTTTCTTAGCGGATGCCAACGTCATAACAACTACCTTCATTCCAAATTTCAGCCCAATCCGTCCAGTGGTTTGAGCTGTGCGTTGATGGATCACTATATCAGTCAGTCAGTCAGTCAATCACAGTCACCTTTGATTTTTATGTATATATATTGCGAGATTTAGTCATCTGACAATGATGAACATTACAAGAAAAATTAATAGCAATAGTGAATTCCCTTACAAAACAAAAATTATAAATCGCAAGGTTCTTTAAATTTTTCCTTCAAACAAGCATTGATCTACATCCACAGTACTTATTTCCAAAGATCCCATCCCCTACAGCTTTGCAACAAGCCTTTCTATCAGATTAAACTCGTAATCAAACGTAAACAAAAGCCAGCATTCATTCAACGGCTATTTACATCAAAAACATTTTAGGCTGGCCCTACATCGTCTGAATCTTAACTTTCTAATCTGAATTTCAATGGAGCCAAGAGTAATCGCCCGATAAACGTTTGACCCTTTGACTACTTTATAATGTTTATTTAAATTAAAGTGTCTACGGGAGAAAAGCCTGTTGCTTGCAGGCAAGCTGAGTTAGTTTTAATTTACCGTATAATTTAGAAACAAAGCGCCCGCACTGGTCTTACTAAAAGGAGCTAAAAAGTTAATGCGGTCGTAAGCTTTTGTTATGATTAAGTTATTTGGATAGCTTATTTGATTCCGATGATGTTGATAGTGATATTAATGTTGTCAAACAACGGTCGACGCAATTGCATACTTTGGTGACAAAAATTGAGATCGTAAAATAAATAAAAAAATACCGTATTTAGAATTACATATTTACACTGAGGACTTTACTTCAGTTTGCTTAGCACAACAGTATTTTTTAAAAATTCTATAAGTTCATATCCTATGGGTGCAAAGTACATTGCCAATACAAAAACTAAGTTGCGCAAGATCTTGCATTGTAGGCAAACTTTTCTCATGACTAGAACAAAGTAGAAAAATCTAGAAAACTTTATAATATTTCCTCCTGAAATGCCCGTCTTGTTCGCGATTTTTACTAGAACAATCTTCTTGAGCTAACAATGTCAATGAACTTTTGATCAGAATCGGAATGTTTGCTTTACCAATGGAACTCGAATGGAAGTAGAGATATTTGCGTATGCTATTTCAATTTGCGCTATTTTTATAGATTCAATTGAAATTCTTTCGTAGTTATGAAAATAAGAGGAAAGTGCTATTTTAGAGTTAGTGATAATAAATAGGTTTTCCACTATTTTTTTGTTATCTGAGGTGGCAGACACAAAATTCACCAGTATTATAACAAAGGCGACAAAAAATAAATCATACTTATAGGTATGATATCCAGAAATTATATTATAACTTTACTTATTAAATATATATTTATTTTAATAATTTATACTGATTTGCGAGTTTATTGACCTTCGTCGATGTGTTGCCGTATGTTTAGATTCACACATATCGGAGATGTAGCGAATGCGGCAATGTTTAGACAATTTGACGCCATGTTTACGCTCGCACAACATTCAGGGTTTAAAGCACTCGGTTGGTGCGTATGGGATTTTGGTATTAGTATGTCCTATAAATGGGAATGTAAACAATGAATAAGGTTCTTACTTAAACTTTATGAGAAAAATAAGCCTGACAATATTTTGAAACAGAAAATATTTCGGACGTACAGTGTAAAATCTTCTAATATTTTGCCTTCCGTCCCGAAACTTTTTTTTATATTAAAAAAAAAACAATGTAATTTGATTGAAATGTTTGAAAATGCATACACATTGAGTATAATACTCGGCTTTATAAATTAAATAAAAATAACGTTTCCGTAACTTCCGAAATAGTTTTCGTTAAAAATATCATTAACTCTATTTCGTTACGTTAGCGTGCTCATTAAAAAACGTATTTTTACTTAATTTTAATTCCCATTTCCCCTTTAAAAAATAACTCATACTCTTCACCGTAGACTTTCACAAAATAGATTAATCACTCGGTTTATTAACGTCTTATTGTCAGTCATCAGTCAACATCTTCAATTAATCTTTGCTCGCCTTAACTGGGGTCAGTTCAGGTCAAATCTACGGAAAATAACGTCTTCATTTACGTACCTTTGAGTTAGCTGTTAAGGAGAAATTAAGGTTAATGTTTAGAAATAGTTTGCTATTCCGTTTTTGTATTCGTAAAATGAAGCAATTAATCTCTAAGCATACACTTTCTACTAAATATCATTGCTATATATGTACATACATTTTTTTTTACTGACTTTATTCATGTCTAAGTCCATATAAATACAACTGTAATCCGTTTGTACTACAATTCTTAAACGCCTTAAGCGGCAAAATAATTGAGAAAAAAACCTCAATGTTGAAAAGTAGAAGTTGTAGAAAGGCTTAGTACGTTAGACTCAAGTAAAAGAAAATTTTACATTAATGTAATAACATTATCTATTCTTTCTTGTTTACTTAAAACAGTGAGTGCAATACTTTGTACATGTCTTAGTAATTTAATTTGGTCCAGTTGACAGTACTCCCTCGTTCCTAACGTAGCTTACATTATGTACGTACTGGGGTCCAGGGTTGAATCAGAGGGCTGATTAGAGCGTCTGATGGGAGATTTAGACAACGATATTATATGCTTTAGATGCTTCATTATGATAAGAATACGCTGATACATACATATGTCACATACTAAATATTAACCTATAAAATACGTTTAAATAAAATATGCTACACAAATTTCAATATTAAATTTAAAAATGGTTTTGCATAAACTAAAATATTTGAACATGACAAAAACAATGCGCTCGTATTCTGGTAAAAAAAACTAGATGCTGATAGGTATAATAAATCATACTATTACAAAAAAGCGAAAATGTTTTCTTGGTTTGTTTATTCCGCTTTCACGCCGTAACAGAGTGCAATGTCCTGGGCGTACCATAGGCTATTTTTTATTGTAACACCGCAAACAAAGCAGTGGGCATCCTCTAGTAAAACATAAGTTTGATTGGGACGGCTTGCATATGATATGAATAATTGGTTGAATGTACAGTAACGGGTCTCGGAGTTATTATGTCTATGAGTCTGTCTGATGGCTGGCAGCTTAGATTAGGATTGATGGTTCAGTTCCGTGTTGTGTCCTCGCTTGATTGCGGTTTAGGGATCTAAACATATTAATGTCGATTGCCTAATAAAGATGGAGAGATTGTGAACACATTCCGGAGAAGATTTTGGCGAGCTTTGTGTGTGAGGGGCTTTGCAAGTCAATTAGCGTGTAACAAGATATAGTAGACAGAAAAGTAAACTGTAAAAGTTTTCAACTGCAATGGTTGCTTACAAATAAGCTATTATTTGTATAATAGCCTAGTTTTATCAAAATATTGTATCGATAGGGAACGTCTCCAATGCGGTAAGTCGATGACATAAGAAAAACCGCAATAAGTACCTGGGTTTGAACCACGCTGGACCGGGATGAGTGGCGTACTAAAAGAGAGGCCTATGCTCAGCAGTGAGTATAACTGGCGGATGATGATGAACAACACAACATATAGGTATATCTAATAAGAAAGATAGATTATAAGCGTGAGCCTATCTCAATATAAAAAAAAAGATATCGGAAGCAGCGTCTTCAATTGATCTCTAATCGTGTATTAGTCTGACAGACACGCATGCATAATGATTATTATAGTTATTCAAATACCCAACGCGGCGTTTTAAATCTGATTAGCTCTTACCGTTAATAATTTTAAAGCCAGTGTAACAATTATCAGATGGTATTCAAATAACGTCAGTTGCATTACCACAAAGCTCAGTGACCGAATCATATACAGGGTAAGTAGTTGCCAGTACTTAGAGAGTACTTTTGTAGAGATAGCTTTAGTATGTCAAGATCAATCAATTTTGTTTCACTCAAGTAATAAACACAATTAAATTGTATTTCTTGAAAACAATGCACCATTTTAAAAGCTTTTCGAGTTGCTTTTTGAGTGCTAATCAATAAAAAAAAACACTGTGTATATATCTGTTCAGATAATAACAATTCCATTGTTGCCTGCTCTCAATAAGCACCATTTTAGGTGTTTACTTTTTTGCATGTAAGTTTTCTTTGTTGTAAGTTTCATTTATGTCAGCGAAGCCGTAATATAAATTTTGCTCACCACTAACCCTGTATATCTGAATTCAGAGCAGCGTGAAAGCATCGTCAGCACATGTCCAAAACATGGCGGATAACAAAATGTGGCTCGAATATATTCCGATTATTTGGGTTAATGATATTATGAACGATGTGATGTCATGGGAAATGAGGGCTGTGACGTCAGAACATGCTCATTATTGCTTATACAATACTTTGTTGGTGCAAAAATGTTGATTGGTTGTGCCTTAAATTAAGAATAGATGCGATTGGTTTCATTTATGAAGATTCTGTAACTATTGTTCAAATGAAATGATCTAAAGCAAGGCAGAGTTGTAAAACATCAGTCAGTAATAACAATAAATATTTTACCTATCAAATTTGTATACCTACACATAGAAACCATAGAAATAGAGACGCCGTATTAATTATTATTATTCCGTTAATAATATTAATTGTATTACTTGAAGTGTCGTTCGACTCGAAAAGTGTTGTGAACTTAAATGCAACGTAAGTACTTAGCGGTTGCTGTTACACTATACCCTGATCAGAAATATTATTGTTTCACATTCTCAATGTGACCTTTGCAAATGTGTAAGTAGGCGGCATTTTTAATGAAACACAAGTAGTTTGTGCAACCAAGCGGCGGAAGTTTCAATTTATTATTTATCGCTTAAATTGGTCAAGATTATTCATGTCTCTGTTTATCTGTAAATTGTTTTTAGGGTTCCATACCCAAAGGGTAAAACGGGACTCTATTACTAAGCCTCCGCCGTCTGTCTGTCTGTCAGTCTGTCTCCAGGCTGTATCTCATAAACCGTCATAGCTAGAAAGCTGAAGTTTTCACAAATAATGTGATGATGTATGATAGTAAGTGAGTCAACGAGATTTTAAGTTTCTAGTTCATTATAAGTACTGAATGAGCGTTAACTTACCTCCAGTTTCTGTAATGACAATCAGTTTAATTCTCCCATCAAATCAATATATACTTACGCGCTTTTATTAGGCTGAAAAGTTATAGAAGCCGGAGGTTTATTCTAGTTTTTTTTTTTTAATATTAAATTCACAGTATCGTGACATACCCACATTTAACTATTGCTCTATCAACAATTTATGGAGAAGTCTAGACACAACAGCCCCAAAAATTTGTCGCCTCTATAATCAGACAATGCCATTACAGCCACACTGCATTCAGATGAGTTGTTAACAGTACAATAAAGTACGGCGATGTTTGCATCCCTCTCACTCATTCCCTAATGGACCAATGCAGATTGGTAGGGAGGTTGTAAGACTCAGGATGTAGTGAGCGACAGTAACATCGTATATAATTATTAAAAAAAAAACTTTTAATATGCTGTGCAATATTTAACCCTTGGTTTGTTTTCTTTATGAACACTGGAGTTTTTTTATTGTAGTTTTATGCTTTAGACGTATAAATAAGAGTGGTAAGATATGGCGCAGAGACGCGATTAGTGTCGTCTTATGATGAGACAGACTAGAGACAGGGGTAGGATCTTGATTAGCTAACAGTGCCAATTTAGGTAGTTAGTTAATTTTTGAGAAAGAAAAAAACGTTAACATTGAGATAGGCATCGTACGTAGCTAAATAATTAAATTTTCTAGAAATCGCATTAATAAAGATGTCTCCCAAAAAAATTTTACCCAAATAAATAACGTGCGACACTCGGTGCATTCTGGGGTTTAGTAACTGACGAGTACATTTCCTTTTTATTTGAATGTATTTTCGTAATTTGTTGATCGTGAATTTTTATAGAACGCCTTATAGTTGGGGTTGGAATTAATTTGGTGGAGTTATTTTATGCTTACTGTAAAGTTATTTTTATGCTAGATTTTTGTGGTTATTGTTTACCTAACTGACATGAGGAATTATAATAAGAATTTAGGGAACATTTTACAATAACAAAATAAATACAAATACAGAGATAGAGACACATTATGTACCTTGTGATTAACTCTACCCTACATAAAAAGGTTCGTGAGCTTATAAATGGTGTATTTTATTGTAGATCTCTTTAGTATTTTCATATGATGATTCATGTGATCAAAAACCTGTTAAGCGTTTTTTGTATCGGTATTTATAACCAATACGGTTTAATAATTACTATCAAAAAGTTACATAAGCGTTGTATCATTTTGATCAAATAAACTTGAATCAATTTGACCATTCCAACAAAATGTAACACTACCTTCACTTTATAGATGAAATAAACTTAATGCCCATTAAATACCTTTACTGCCACATAATATTAAGTTAAGCGCATTTATAGGTGCCAAGAGGAGTATTTCTTAGAATTATTATCGGCCGCCATCTAAAAGGAAAATGGATTACGTTTTTGATCGTTTCCATTCCATTGCGTGCATTGTCTAGGGGCTGAGCGTGAGTTATGATACTCCTTGGTACTTAGAAATGGGATTAAAATTTTATTTTTTAGTGCTGTGTTTATTAGTTTATTGTTTTATAGAAATAATTACGCTTGTATATTGTAATGATGGTATTTACTATGTAAGAAGGTTTGATCGATGAAGTATTTATCATTTTATTATTCATAAATAAATGATAAAACCTGTATTTTGAACTTGAAAAATATTGTCTTTTACAATATTATTTTAGATTTGTACTCATAATGTTTGACTTTGATTATGTACTAAGCTGGAAAGTATATAAAGGTAAGTTTGAAATTCAATATCAATGTAAAACTGTAATACCCTTATGAATGTTGAAATAAACGCTTTTTATGTTTATGATTAATCAGTGTTCATGTACAAAAAAAAACTGATGGAAACCTATACTAAAATATCTAATGTACATATAAAAAAAATCAACAATTTCCAACAAATTACAAAATGTGTACATAATAGAGGTAAACAAACGCCCAAAGCTTACAAAGGGATTATGTTTTACAAACGAGATCTCGTGAATATTAATTCCATATTCCTGGAAAAGATTTATAAGGTTGAAATGATTTTCACAATTTAAGAATAGGTATTAATCTCGTCAGGCTTCGTTCCGTTGATTATAGGATTTATAGAGAATATTTTAATATTGATGTTTGTGTGCACAACAATTCAAATTAAATTATATTTTTTGCCATTTACATAAATTGAAATGGAATAGCCGGGTTCCTAAAATACTTACTTACCAACATGCAAACTTTTATGGCATAATGGTATGGTATTGCCTCAAGATAGCCACAATTTCTTTATCTACTTTAAAAAATATATAAATAAGAAAAACAACACTTGGAAATAGCAAGATGTCAACTTAAAACAAACTCTTGAAACCCTCACAATAAAATTACAGACGGGATGCCTCCCAAGCTCGATCCGTCTTGTAATTTTGCCAAAATCCGACAATCATCTTGGCAGAACTTATGTCATTAAAAGATTGAGAGATTACTTTTGTTCAACTGTTGGGGTAAAAATCACCCCCAAAGCTGATTTATCTTATTAGTTAAATGTTGCGGCAGGAGGCAGGATAGGCCTCGAAAATAAGCTAGCTTGGGAATTCCTTGAAATTAGATTCTTGTGGAAAGATATTTTGATTGGAGACGCGAAAATTGAAATGAGGATTAGGGTCGGAGACTTGATTGTTGAAGCATCGTGCTATGAATTTTGTTCTTATTATATTCTGACGTTTTGGTAAATTTTGATAGCCTTAGTATAAACGGAACAAGGTAGGGTACCTACTGTCTAATAACGTATTATAATATATTCTACTTCTATCATTTGAATCACAAAATTTATACAAAACGGCGTCGTCGGTACGTTTTATGTTAGTTTTGTAACTTGTATAAAATTAAAAGCTTCGTTTCTTTTTATATTACTTCCCCTACGTTTAAACCCTAGTATTTACTAAATATTTTCACTGACGTAATGTATAATGTAATCAAATTCTCACCCTCTAAGTTGTCATCGTCTAGGCTTTCCATTAGATTAGACGATTCCTACATAGTATACATTTGTAAGTCAGTAACGCAAGTCACAACAGTAAATAGTCAACGTTATACTGTAACAGAAAGAAAGTAAAAAAAATAATGGTGTCATTTATAAATAAGTCCTCTCCTAAACTACATAAACTATTCGGGATGAAAAGGTAAAAAGTTTCAGCACCGTAAAAAGTTGGTTTCTTTAACTACCTACGTTAATAGTAGTCGGCAAGCAAAAATATTAATTTGTTTTAATGAAACCACCGTAAGTTAGTGGCATAAAAGATAGTTGTAGCTTAGCTCAGAAGTCAAACGCCACAGAATTTTATAGCTGACCGTAAGCGCCTGCGTAAGTTATGTTACTGCATATAAAGTATAGATACATTCTTATTTCCACGCAACTGCAAATGCAGAGGTACTTATGTTATTGGCAAAGTTTTAACTAGATTAGGTTTGATTAGGGCCCGCGTGGAGTTGGACGCGTCTTCTCTCAACGGTTTATGATGCGTAAGTAACTCCTCGTAACTCAAATGAGTGAGTGATTGCCATGGATTACTCGTATAAGGATTAGAACGTAGATAAGACAAAAAAAAAGTTTTTTTGCTCTGTAAATCAGTTTTATCGCTAAAAAAGTCTGCCTGTACTGAAATGATACTGATCTGGAAATAAACCAAATAAAAAGAATACATCACAGATACAGATATGATCGCTTTACACAGATGGAAAGAATTTGACGTGAGAATAAATGTCAGATTCCTACTACCTTTTCCGTGTTGGTTAATGCAGAAAAAAATATGTATGTTAGTTATTATAACCAAATTTTTTTGTGAATATACGCGTTTTAAAAGCGAAGGCTTTGTACACTATCTGGCATACAATATAGAAATGTGCTATAAAATACGTTTCTTTTTCGTTTATTATTATGCCTAAAACTATCTTATATATGAATGTTATCTTATGCAGTATCTAATAACAGCTAATCTCTTATTCGAAGTAATGAGTGTCCCGGCGACGAGTGAGTAACAAGTTACGTTGGAACCCAACTTTGATGACATTTTTGCCGCACGTACCGAATAAAGTGTCAGATTTGCCTCAACTTTTATTACGACACGACGTGAAAAATAATTTTATGCCTCAAGTAAAGGCACTTAACCGTCATATTTAAAAAGTTAGACGCCAGATTGCGTGCCTAAAATTTATTGCTTATGCGCGGAAAAGTGTACGTTACTTTTATTTTAGTTTACCCTCTCTAACATTTAAATTAACCTGAGAGTGACATATCTATACAACCAAACGGTATAGTTAAAAGCAATTTACTGGGCTGGCTTTAATCAAAGAGTTACTAAGAAATCTATAAAAACAATGTCATTTATTATCAGTTCTATTATAAGGAATCGCCAAAGAAGATTTATATTACCCGCTGCAAAACTTATTAGCTTCTTCGCTACTTCCGCACAAGCTATATTTCAAGGCGCATCTAAACAACCAACAACTTTTAAAAGCAAGGAAAGAGAAATTTCCTTCTGATTACCTTGTAAATATCAACATGGAAAAATGCATTCGGAATCTATACTTCGGAGTCATAGACAGACATATGATTTAATGACATATGATTTAATTTCGTACAATCAATAGCATATCATCTTAATAATTCACCAAAAAACAAAAAAATATATAATGCATGAATACAAATTATTTGCGTAGTTTCTTCTCAATTAGAAACACTTTGATTTTGGCAGACAAATATGTTACGATCTGTTTCCTTTTATCTATGTACTCGTAGAAATGTACCTATATTACCTATATGCGTAAATACGTTATTAACTACAGTTAGACGTTTAAAGAAAATAAATATCTTTGGCTCCAGAAAGTTCCAACTTCCGCAACCAAACTTGTACATTCCAAGCTGAAATAGCTTCTTGTCGTGTTTTATTCGACGCGACATGATATCGGATTCGCATTTTTTAAATATTGCGCTCTTCCTGGAATCCTGAAATTGCTAGGGAATTGGTACGTCTTTTTATTTTGATTTGATTTGAAGTGGCGAATACCATAGCAAAATATTGGTTTGTGAAACTGAAAATCGTTATATTTCTAAAAGATGCAAAGATTTGTTTTTACTACTTATCATGATGACCGGGCCACATTAAACTAAATCTATGATGACGATAAAATGCCAGCAATTTTTTACCTTTTTTCGTGTAGCATTTAATTATTTGAAAGCTACTACTCCACAAGCGAAACTGTGGCAAGGAGTAGATTCATCTAATAAACATACAATACATTTTCTTAAGAAAAATAAAATTAACAGATATTTGGTTTGATTACCTACATTTTAAATAGGTACATTTACTTGTTACATTTATTTTCTCGGACATAATCCTCATAACCCCAAAGGTCACAGATATAATGTTTCTATCTCTGTTAAACGTAAGCTGATACAAATCAATGTGGTTTGTCCAACGAAGGTTTGTACATCGACACCCATCATTAGGTCATGCTTTGTTATTTCAAAATGTACAGTTGACATATTATGTTGTTATTAGAAGGTTCCCAAACATGAAAAGAGACTCCTTACAATGAGAAAAATTGCAACCCAATGTGGCCAAAATCTCATTAATTTGATGTCATTACTGTAATTGGTTGATACTTTTTTCTGCGAAAGTAAGGTTCTAGCGCGGTTCGCAGATAAATAGATATGCTACCTAATATGTATGTACATATGTACATTAAAATAACGCTTTATATTATTGTTACTGCAAGCTTTGTAATCTTGCTCAGTTAGAACTAGTTGTACAGTATTTTAAGTTTTAATTTCACTCCTATTGCGATTCTGACGCGCTTAACGACGTACTTGCCGGAAATTTGACCTTAATAACAATCACACGTCCTACCTCCCCAAAATTTACGCTAACCAAAATTGTCTATTACCTTCCCTGCCCAAAACAATTTCGCTCGTACACGTGCTCCAATTTAATTTGACAGCTCAATATTTTCCTTTCATTTTACTTTGCCCAAATGTTGCCCACATCATTTCATTACCGAGGGCCATAATTTTTGGCCAAATAACCGGCAGGTGTAGAGGTTATCATTATGAAGAGATTAAGTTCCCTTCTCCCGCCGTCCTTTTTTAACCTTTTATCTTTTATGTCATCTCTCTTTCTAACAGAAGCTTACGTCCATATTGTCTGTAGAAAAAAAAGGAAAACGTAGGGTTGATTTCTTTTTTTTGTATCAAAGAAGCCATGAGAATCAAGGTATGGAGTTACAGGAGCCCTTTTTGATTGTGGTTTAGAAGGTAGAGGGCATTACATTTGATGTTCGTAACGTGATATTTTTAATCAAATTAGTTTTATTAATTGGCTTTATTCTCTTTATGTCGACCACTTCTTTCTTCCAATTATAAGACAACCGTGAAAGAAGTTCAGTACAATACTTTTTAAAGAAAATCTCTACCTACATATAGAATGCCGAAAAATCTGTGTATTATATTATGTAACCATATTTGCCCGTACAAAACTTAAAAGATATTATAATTTTAGGTCCCCTAACATTCTCAGGAACCATAAACAGCAATATTTCCCCCAGATAAGAACAGATAGCAAGTTTCATGAAATTAACGATGCTACTCCGCAGTTCTTTTTGTTTACTGGCGACTGTAAAAAATTGTTTGCCTCTATTCAGTCACGTAGACGCTTCGTCTCACTTCCCGCCGGCTTTTAGCTCTAAAATGTCACTTACATCCTTCGACGCTTGAAAAATATCTGCTCTGAATTAAAGTACAAAAAGTAACAGTAAAGTTAGTACTGAAAAGCATTTTTGTATGTTGTAAGAGACAAAAAAATGCTTTTTGCGCTAAAATGTTCGTCGCTTGATATATAAAACTCACTACACTACAACACTCTTGAATTAAAATCTTGTGTTGTATGTGCAATAAAAAAACAATACAAATTACTCATAATAAATGTCAAGTGTTTGTTTTTTATTTTATTAAACGAGTACCTATGTACAAATCGTTTAAAAATACCGTAATAAAAACTTCTATATTCCCTTTCTTTTCTTTTCCATTTGGCAACTTAAATCGAGTGTAGTGCGTATTCGTGTAAAAAAGTGCAGGGGCTGACATTTTAATTCTAGGGAGGTAAAATTTGACACAGATAATAACGTTGTACAAGTTAATTAACTTTATTAAAATTTATTTGCACGAGCGTGCCAGTAACGTTAACGTAGCTTTTTATCCCTTTTTACCGGCTTAATCAGCTTTAGCCGGGTTAAAAGTATAAAGCGTTATAAAAAACGCCTACTGGAAAATAAACTTAGCTTCGTTGCCGCTTTGTAAACATTATAAGTAAATTCGACGGACTAAAATGTTATTGATTTAAAATGGATATGCATAGCTCCTTGTTTGTGCGGAAATTTGAGTTAAACGAATCAAACAGACTTTTAATATCAGAGTACATAATCAAATACTTCAAATACCTTCTAAATGAGATCTGATTTTAAATGCATATCACGGCATAGTTGTTAAATTATTTTTTTAACATCCATAATACGAGTACCGAGTACGTAGGTTTCAATAGAATAAAATAAAGTCCGCTTGATTTATCTAAGGCACAAGAACCTTTTGGGACACTTTTTCAAACGACGGGGAATCTAGGCCGAAATTCCCACATAAGTCACCGCTACCAAGAGCTGGTCCCGTTTGTTATCACTGACATGGCCATTATTTGACCACCATTTTGCATTCTGAAGACGCTCTCAGGATGTTTGGCCTTTTAAGATAGATACTTCGGGATAAAGGATATTCTACCTAAGAGTAAGAAAATAGGAAAAATCCTGTTACAATATTCCAGGAATTTCCTCTGAAATGAGCCTCCTGATTTCACTGGAATGGTTTGAGGAAATTGCGTTTTTAGGAATTCGGATAGATGGATATTGCTCGAAAGTTTCTCTGCTAATAACATTCTTTATTTTTTTCTCAGGTACGAATGGTGTTAATACGAAATCAAGGTTGTGATCGTAAGTAAAAAATATGGTTCGGACGTTAGGAAAATGTTATGCTAAGCGGTTATTATACCATCTTTGCCATTCGTGAAGGATTCGTGAGCATTGATATATAATATTCAAAAACTTGAGTCATCCACGAGAAAATCATAGCGTCCACCACTTAATACGAGTCTATCTAAGAGAACATGCAAATGAATCCTGTCGAGTAGTCATGACCTTTAACTAACAAGACATACGACTCAAAAAGGAGGATCACTTAAGACGTTTTTCACTTTACTTCCCTTAAAATCGCACCTGACCCGTCCTTCTTTGGCAAATGAAGCGTCACATCTTGAGTCGAGGGAGAGGATATCAAACAGGATTTGGTTCAGGATTAAACAAACACGCAGCCCCTTTGTTGTTTTAAGCTGGCTCGCTTAGCGTCACTTCGCTCTGGCGCCTTGAGAAAAATATATCTTTGATTTAGGTTCAGAGGCTTTTTGGACTACTTTTTCTATGATATTATTGAATTATTGCTTAGGTTTCGTGCGGCAAAAATCAAGTGGTCTGTTTCACGGTTACATCGAAGTTGTGTTGGTGTCTTTTAATAACTGAGGGTGAAGTTGATATTAATTAACAGACGATAACAAGTAAAAAATATCTGCAGTGACTTGATTTTCTTCGAAACGTTATAGGTTTGTACTTAACGATAATTTGTCGGGTGATAAGTGCAATAGATAAATGCTATAAAATAATGCAATACATGCTAATATGATAAACTAGTGGACGCCCGCGCCTTCCCTCGCATTATTTCAGGAAAAGAGCCACTCCTAAGACTTCATACTACTTACATATCAAAAATCTTGATAATCCGTACAGCCGTGTTAGCGTGATTAGTGTGTAAATAAACAGACAAACAGAGACACAGAGAAATAGACAAAATTCTAGAAATTGTTGGAACATTTTCTGTTATCAATTCGAATTAGGTATCTCCAATAATTTTTTTATATCTTCAATTTCGACCCTCTTCAGCTTTATTATATATGTAAAGACTCTCCTTCCTAGTTGATTATTTTTTCTTAGTGTGTGTAATTTTTCTCTCAGTCTCATTATTGTTCTGCAAAGCGCGCAACGTTAATACAATGGAATTAACTCTGTCGTAGTTCAAATACAACTGCAATTTAAATTATGCAAACGTGTTTAGCTTGGAAAATGTGTTGCTAAAGTAACTCATTTCAAATCTAAATGCTACATAATAGGTATATATGCAGGTATGTCCAATTGCTATTGTTAAATTTAATCTTAGCCAAGATGCTTTGTTATCGCACGTTTTAATATTACAATGATTAACTTTTAACAAGAGTATTTGAACTATGTCTATGTTTTTAATTCGTGTTAGACTAAGTTTTTTTTAAGTACAAAATGCAGATGTCAAACATATTACCTATTTGTAATTTTGGTTCTGACACTAATGTAAATTATAATGTTTTTTTACATTATGTATTATTTGATTAAAAATTAAAAATCTATACGAATTAAAATACTTAATTACAGAACTTACAACTATCAGACTAAAAGCTAACTTATTCATCAAAATATGGCTTAAGTTATCTATCTCTTCCTTCGATCAATTATACGTAGATCACGCGTAAGCGCGCCAAAAGTAACCAAACTAAACAGTGCTTAAATCCACACTAAGCACTGTTTTGCCGTCAGTGACGCGCCGACCGTCAAGTGAAACAATGCCGAAGTGTGCTGTGAAAAGTTGCAAAAATAACACGCTTACAAAGAGAAAACAACATGGGATTTCGTATTTTCGGTAAGTTTTATACTTTTTACAAATACTTACAGTGATTAATATTCGAAATAGTCCAGTTATCATCTCCAAATTAGTATTTCTAGAATTTAAATCCTATTGTATTTGCTTCGCAGTTGTCTCTTTCGCACGCATAATAGAGCTCGTTCGTTTCGTCGATGCCGTAGCGAAAACGCCATAAGGTGGTTAGGTCATTGTTGAAAACTAAATCTTAGCGTACTGCAATAAGGTTTATTATTATTAAAATATTTAAATGGCTTTGTGATACTAAAGTAATATGCATGACATGAATGTATATCTCAATAGGTACCTGTAGGCATAGTAAACTCAAGCCGCTTTTTTGCGTTGTGTCACTACGGAATCTTGCATCTACGTATAATTGATCGAAGATCTCTTCATGTAATATCCTCACTTACACAAAATTAAACATTGTATTAACGTAATTAAAAGCGAACACATTGGCGCCAAAGCAAGTGCTGCCATACACGAAGCTACCGACCGTGATAAATGGCGTCTAATGGTCCACAGTTTTGGTCGGGGTCATCACGATGCTCAGCATTGAGCTATCGCCTAGAGGAGGAGGAGGAATTGAAAGCGAAAATTAATTGCCTGCCGATGTAAATACACGCTGTAATGCGATATTTTCTCATTTATTCGCTCGCGGGGGAACCACTGGGAAATATACAGGTTGCAAGGAAAATGTAATCCCATAGAGTGAATAATATTACACGTACCGAAGGTTCAGTTGAGGAAATATTGTTCGTGTTGTTGTATTTATTTTAATAAAACATGTCATATTCAACTATAACTAACTAACTAATAGATTCAGAGTAAAATTAAATCAATTCTAATTTGACTACATGTCTTTCAGATATTTTTACTGATTACAAATACATATTAAGCTTTTGAGATTAATAGAAGAGAGGCCCTTACCGCTTCAATTATTATAAATTTCATCTGCTCATAAAACCTTATTGTTAACTAAATAATCAATTCAAATTGGTTGGTTAATACATTATTTAAACTGCAACGCTCACTAAAATAAATCTCTAAGTCACAATAGCCTCTCTGAGTAACCAAACCCGTAGGTATTATTTTCGTGCCTACGAATAGTAGGTACCATGTCTACATCGGCAAAATGTTGCGGAGAAAATATGGCGGTCCGTTTTATATTCATAGGGCTGCCAAGTGAGGAGGTTGTTTCCATTTATTCACAGACTTCGGCACTCAGCCTTCTTGGCTTTTTGGGTATCGTATTTACTGAGCATGAGTATGTATGTTCTTTGAACAGAAAGGTCCGTTACGAAATGTAGTCTGGGAAGAGCTGAAAGTATAACTTACAAAATTTGTAATGAATATTTAAGTGGAAATGTTTTGTAGCTATGGAATAAAATCGTTGATACTAGCCTGAATTTAATAAGTGGTATTCTCGTTAAAATATGCTACCATCGACCAAAAATGACCTCATACACCATTACCGTTCAGTTTAAAGTCTATACTTACAAACAAATCAAGTAAGTAGAATTTTAAACATCTATAACAAAAATCGATATCAGATAACTATAATAACTTCTTTCACTACTTCCGTTCTATGTCTAGTCTATAAAAGCCACTGCTTCATTGATAAAAAGCCAGCAAAAACTATAATGCTTACCACCTGTCACCACTCAATACATCTTTACAACGGAAGCGCGAAAAAAAACCAAACACGACATATTGTACATCTGTCAGTTGATAGACATCTCTATTTTATTTTGTACTTCATGTTGACTGATGCAATATGGCATGATATGAATGAATATGGTACTTGATTTACTCTTTGCAAAATACGAGTAAATTTTCCTGTTACTTTTTTAAAAGTTTAAATCTTTTGTAATAAATGTATGTTCGTGGCATTCTATACGAATATTCAAAGTCAACTTCCAAAAGTTGTAAAAATATATGTATATTATGTAGAATGGTTCTTATTATGTACTCCAAAAGTAATACTTTTGTTGTGAGTAGCTTTGTAGGTATCTATACATAAACATTAAATCAAGAGTCACATTGTAGAATTGTTTTAAATATTTCTTCTCAAAAGGGATCCAATTTCTCTGACGAATGCCATAGTTTCCATTCTATCAGCTTTAGTAAAACAACAAGACAAGCTTGCAAGCGCGATAGTGGAACGACACTGGCTGCAGAGTGACATGACATATTAGGCAGGCTACACACCTGAGACCCGATCCCGACCTGTCGCGGGAACGTATGTCCCACTCCAGGGACATATATGCCCCGCTTCCGGGGCATATATGCCCCGCGTCTGGGACATATTGGGCCACTACTGGGACCGACACTGCACGTCTGCGCAACGCTTTAATTCATTATGGGATTACATACATAGTTTTGTTGGGTTTAGATAATGTTACAAAGCTAATTGGGACATTTGTTTTAGAGATATATTTATTTGGACCCTTTTGTGATGAGATTCAATTATGTAACAAACAGGGACTGTTTTTGGGAACTCGTTTGTGAAATATTCAAATGAACGCGTAGGTTTGTATGAACTAAATCATCATTTCTATAAACAATTTGGTACCTGTCACAAACTTGTTTAAGTGTAAATAAAATCTTACCCTTGAAAACATCATTTCTTAGTTATTATTTTAGCATAATAAACATTGCGATCAACAATTTGACCTGATTTAATGAGAATACTTAGTTTGGGAATAATTTAATAATTATTAATAAACTAATTACATGCCATTAAAATTTAGTTAAATCCACCGAAACAATTAATCTGCAAAATTAATGAGCTTTTCAATACATCAGGGGGATAACATTTAACATCATCTGTTTTAGTTCGATACGTTGAGTCCGTAGTTTACGATTGGCGTTTTGTTTATTTTAGCCACAATTCATTGGAATTGATTTGGGATACATTAGCGCTGGCGTATTTATTTAGATCAGCCTTTGACGGGCTTTAACTATTCTGTTTTAATTATCATGATAAATTATTAAATAAAGCGAGTTTTGTATGGTCTGTTTTGTTTTGTTTAATATTTATAATGGTTCCAAAAAAATATTAAAAACATTGACAAAAATATTTTTCTAGATGAATAAAAATCATAAAGGCATTTTTTTATATAAAAATCCTTTCCTGTAATGGTGTAAAACTATAAGCTAAATAACTGAAATCTTTTTAATCCGCTGTCCATTTGAAACTCACTAAACTGGCTTAACGATTTCCATTGGCCGTTCCTTTCGCTTAAAGCCGGGTACAGGAAAATGGAAAATCGAACAAAATAAACGAAGGTATTGGGATCAAATAGTTTTCAGCACATTTGATTCCAATTTGCGCTCGTTTATTATGTAGACGTGGCTTGTTTCTGTCCAATTTACTTTTTGGTATCTTTCTATTGAATTTTTGCAATGACGAGATATGTCAAGTTGATATAACTTTAGTGACAAATGATGATTGGGGGTACATCGTGTTTTGTTTACTACTAAATGTATTTTATGTTTTCATCCGTTATTTAATCTGATGAACATAAGGTTACAAACATTCTCGACAGTTTTTTTTACATGAGATAGGCTCACGCTTGACTACAACTTGCCTGATGTTAAGCAACGTTATAATCTACGATCTTGTTCGCTTGGTTAGAACAAACCGGTTCAAATGTTTTGGTTCAAACATTCCAACTAAAATACATCATATTTTATGTATTTGCAAAAAAAAAACTTAAAAGTGAAACTAACTTCTAGAATACGACATTTCAGACGGCTAGCTCTATTGTATATCGAACAGGACAATTAAGTTTACAGCCGCCGCCGCTGCACGTGTCACGTCGCCACTGTCGCGCCGGTTCGTTACGGGCCCGGACGTGACGCGCCTACTACGCATACGTGAGTGCGCGGCCTTATAATACCTTCACAACATCAAGCCTATAGACGCAACATTAACCTGCAATAGTATGGTGATAATACCAAAGAAGTCAAATTAATAATACAGACAAAATATAATGCAATACGTCTGTATATTTGGTTGATATCTTAATCTCTTTGGTTCCTACTCATTGGACGGAGCCGACCGTGTCTCTTCTACAATAATTTACTTTAGGATATTATTGTGTGTTGTCAATATTGTAATCATGTAATAATTATGTATGAAATAAAGGCAATTAGATTTTGATTTGATTTTGTAGTTAGGAGTCCCACAATTATTTTGTCTAAATAATATCGAGATATTGGGTTTTGGGTGCAAACTCTCGGAATCCCAATAAAGGTAGAAATCAAACAGATCTCAAATTCGGTTTGCATTGTTGAAATACAATGTCTTGAAACCAAGTAACAATACAATTGTGGTCTCTGTTTTCTCTATCAGATTTTTCTCTGTTATTTCATTTAAACATCTGTAAAGTTTAATTTATCATTTCAGTTCTTTATCATACTAGAGATATAAATGTTAACAAAATGCTGAAAACCTATTATTGTAATACTATATATTATTTATTTTACCGTTCAGATTGTATAGTTTTTTGTTAGTATCACTATCAGGCATTTTATATATTACCTTGCAATCTAGGAGAGAATGTTTTTCCCAGATTCATTATTGTTGTTTTGAAAAATAATGTAAAATAACGAATTAAACACCTCTTCTTTTAAGTTGGTTAAAAATCGTGTTAAATGTACCTACTGTAAAGTAAGATCGACCTACTTCGTAGCTAATAAAAGGTGCCCACTCTTTTCGTTGCATTTTCACAAATTAAAAGAGGGTTCCTCCTGGCCGATTAACTTGATTAGAATTTATTGCAGGCGACAGAGGATTACTAATGAGCTAGTGAGCTTACTTCTTTATCTTTTTCCTATCGAATAACGGAACTTGGGAAAGTACCTACATTAAATAAAGCTAGCCATTTTAGAAGTGCCTTTGTCGCGATCTGGTATCGTGAAAAAGGATTTTTCAGGTAAAGTGTGAATAAAGAAGAGAATTTAATTAAAACCCATTTGGACGACGATTTTTAAATGCATTTAGCGACATAATTATTCATAAAAAAATATTGCTTAATGTGTTTAAACTAGGTTGCGCTAGACGGTCTAAGTGATTATTTTGATCAAGTGGGTGCGAACTAAATATCTTTCATGACTTTTAAATACATATTTTCTATGTTTAGTCACACAATAAATAATCATCCCAAGTTGCCGCCTCATTATGTACTATCAATTTATATAAGTGAAAACATAATGAAAGGAAATGGCAAAAGTTTCCCACTAAAATCAGAAAAAAAACATCACTATGTAGACATAATCTGTGTCCAATATTCACCAGAATTATTTCTTTCCGGAAGTCCTCGAACATAATTCGCAATACCACCGTCCAATATGTTTCTATTACAGTAATATTCTTTCTATCAAAGGCCTTATATTGACGCTTCCATTGACTAAATAACTGTTATTAATGTCTATCAGAAGCCATTGTGTGTACATGGTTAGTGATGAAAGCATCCCCTTATGTCAACACCTCGTCCTACTCACTTATTTTGAAGAATATATCCCTGCCAGATTGGTTGCCTAGAAGAGATCGCTCTTAGCGATAAGGCCGCCAATTAAAACGCAAATTTTATTTTCTATGTTTTTTTGTATTGTTTTTTATGTATGTTGTGTTTTAATAAAGAATTTATCAATCAATCCTTTTAATTAACAGCTTTTGTAGTACTTATAGACTTTTTATGTCTGAATAATAAAAATAAAAATAGATTCAACTATCAAAAAAAGGTTGATGACCCTTGCTTATTAAGTGTGTATTAATGGAACCATGAATAACTATAATAAACAGATAAACATTTTATTCATAATTTGATGAATTATAAGTCAATGAAAGAAAGAAAAAAACATACAATAAAAATTCTATGAAATAATCATGATCCACTAATAATATTACAAAATAAACAGGCAATTGCATTCATTATAAAAAATTCGCAATTTATATCCGTCTATTACTATTATCTACTATTTAACCATGCAGTTTTTCTAAATCAGATAAATGTTAATCTATATGATTTAGGAAAATATAAAATATGGCTAAAAAAGTCCTAAAAGACAACCACTAGAATATAATACTAATTAATATCAGTTTTTAACTGCTGAATACCCCAGGTTATGTAGGTAAGTTACGTTTCTTTAAATTGTTTCTGTATTCTGGTGCAACATAAAGCTATTTTGTATATAAGTTTATACATACCAACTTAATTCAAAACACTACCTCTGTATAGAAAAGCAAATTAGGGCAACCTTGAGACTTTCTTGTGCCAATTATTTTGTATGACGCACGTATTAGCGGAGTGAAGACCGATGGACTTTGATAGCAAATTATAATGTTGAGCGAAAATTAATTGACTTTTAGGTACATTACTAGATGGAAGCTCTCTTCCAAATTATAGTCATGGAGTCACAAGCGAATTAAAATCGTATACGAGTAACTTACTGTTACAATTTCGTTGAATAATAGGAAAGTTACAAAGTTGATTCAGTTTCTTCTTTTCAAACTTGCTTTTATTTACACTTAAGTACATATTTTCTAGGAGATTATAGTCAAAAGGCAACATGCTTATAGGGTTTAAAAAAATATCAATGAAATTAATTTAATTTCAGAAGTTATATGTACCTTTGATATATTGCTATTTGTATAATGCTATTAGCAGAACCAGTAGCAGAGAACTTCAGTAACTTTAATTCTAAATTAATCCCTCAAGTCTACGATGAAAAGCAAGTTTAATGCAGTGTTAATTTCTTGAAGTTACAAACACAAATTGTGAATTTTCGGAGGGTAGCGTTGACATAGAAGAGCAATGGACTGGTCTACGCAGCCTTTTGTAAACGCACGACGTACTCTTTGAACACACTGAGAGAATGCATCATACTCATACCTCATCCCAACCCCATCTTTTGATAGTGCTAATCTAACAATAGTGACAGTAAAAAGGTTATATTATTGTTATTTTGTAAAGGAAATTTAATGACCAACAAAATGACATACACATTTTTTTGTATAATAATTTCGTGGGTGTAAATGTATGTTGTAAACTTACAATAACAAATTGTCAAAAACGATTTTTTTACGCTGAGCATTGCGCTGTGATTTTGTAGCCACAGTAAGTCATTAAATATATTTACTATTATTTTTGTTTATATTTGATTTAAAGGTACACAATTCTTGGCTTCTATAAAAAAATGTGACACTATTAAGTTCAAGGCCTGTCTTTGACTTGTACTATGTGAACGGTAGCACGAGCCGTGCTCAGTTTATGAATTTAGGGGCGAGATAATACTGCGCTACAAAATTGAGCTCGGAATTTGTATATTCAGCCACTATGAGGCATATTACATGCATCAGAGTAATGGTGGAGTTGTGTTCTTTACTTAGGTACTCGGTTTATGGGTAGAGGAAATTGTGGGATGTTTCACTTTTGTTTACTTTACTATAATTTTATTTATCAGAAGAATACATAGTTTAATTGTAATACGCAGCATTTCAGCTCGTAACGAATTTGTATTAGGTATTAATTTATAACATGAACAGTATATATTGTACATTTTATTATGTCAATAAATATATATTGTATTTGTATTTGTATATACATTTCATGAAGATGCGTTTCAAGCTGATTTCGGCTATGGTGAACTTTTTTCATAGTTCGGTTTACTGATAAAGATTTTTTTAAACTACTCGACGCCGTTCTGTGTTTTAAAACACTTAACAAAGTGGTGGACAAGTTGGTGAAATGTATGCCAATTGTGTCTAGAGTTTATTGAATTTTAGGATAAATTATGATAAGTAACACGATACTCGTAGATACATTGAAACGTATAACAAAGTCTTTACCCATCCCATTTTCTTAATATACTTTAAAGACATTTTCAGTTGCCAATCTAGACTTAGAACAAAAGACTGTGCTCAGTGACATTTTCATTTCGTTTCACAAAAGAAAGCCTTTTCTTCTCACAAACGTCACAGCTGTAGGCAGCCTGAGATGTAACGTAAATAAATGTTCATGTTTTAATAATGATGTGACAACGATATTGTATCAAATAGGCACCTCATTATGGTGAAAAAACGCCGATAAGCATATGCCGATCATATGTAATCGATGTCATCAATGTAAATTTGATTTTTAATTGTCATCAAAACCAACAATTTTAAGAATGTGTCACCCGGAGAACGTCGTTGGTTAATGTAACCACTACAATTTAATGCCTAAAAAACTTGGTCATTAATTCTGTGAATCTTCAATTCACAACAAATTAGAAATACGACACTGTAAATATAGTTCCGTTTCATTACAAAAATTACACGATCATAAGTTTTAAACGTCTATGACATTATTTTTGAAATTTCGGTTGAATTTGGAATAACATTATCATTTTGTAATAATATACATATATTCTATATGTATGCATGTGTATATGTATAAAGTACTCATAATTACATGGATGTCTCTGAGTTAAAATATCTACATATAATATGTGCCTATTTCATGAGCACGTTCGTACGAATTTTCTCGTCTCTGTAGGAATGTTTGAATTTGAAAGGCGTTTCTAAAATTAGCTCTTGGTTTCGTATTTTCGACACTGTTTGTGAAATTAAAAAGAAACTTAAATGTGTATAAAGCCTTTAAAAAAAGCGTTTACACTTAAAATCTGACGTTTAACATCAAGCACACTGTGCAAATCTAGACCAACCAACCAATGAACGAATAGATACAGATGAGAAAGAAAAACTTTTATTTACATACATATATGTATAGAGCCTATCTGTCCGTGTGTGCGTAGCCGGGCCGGGTTATCAAATACAAATAAAAATGAATTATTAGGTATTATTATCGTATTTTTTTTCCAGTCCCCTATTTTTAATCTCTCACCACAACATATTCAGCCTTCAAGCGCACATCGGGTCTCTTTCTGGTCACATCATAACACCTATACAGTCGTATACAGGTCCCCTACTGCGGTGCATTTGACGAGGGCCCTGGGCGACGCCTCGGAAAATTGGACGGGAAATATAATTGGAAATTATAGGGGGCGAGGATTTGGTGGTAGATGACGCTAGTAGGTTTTAGATGGCGTTTGATATAGGTTTGCTGTTAAATTTAAGTTTTTAGTGTCTTTTTGATGTGTGATAGGTACTAGTTTGCGTTAATAAGCGCTAAAAACCTGTTTAACTTAATTGAGGAATGAAATACTTATAACAAAAATAAATTCTATTTCTTTATAACTATCCTTGATTGTGATAGTAATATGTTATTTTTGACATGTTGTCAACATGTCAAAAATAACATATTACAATCATGACATGTTGACAATCTTCAATTTTACCCGTAGCCCCAATAAATACGTTTTGATTTTATTATTGTTATTTTATACGTACGTACAGATCTCTGAAATAAATTGATTATACAGATTTTTTCTCTCTCGTATTACTCATGATTAGTTTCGATAAAATTAATAAGATACCTAGCAATATACATGTATATATAGGTACTTATAATATACTTGAGAAATTCTCAACACCAGAGTTGGCCACTCTCATTCGATAAGAAGAAGAAGATATACATGTAAGATACAAACGACTTAAAGTAATTCTCATCATGCGATATCTATCATCCTAAATCTCCGAGAAAAACCCTTACTAGTGCACCGGCGGCGGAATCATTTCGCTCCCTTGGATTAAAGTTAAATTAGAAAACGACCAATTTTTCGGCTTCGGCGGTGAGACTTGATAAATGCGTTAAAATATGATGAATGGAGAACGATGAGGTACGACTTTTCATCTGTGTAATTTTAAAATTACTTCGTAGTTCTTATAACTTTTGCATTAAGGGTAAACCAAGGGGTGTTACAGATATTCGTAAGTGTAAATATCTACAATCCATGCTTACTTCTTGAAATAGTTCGTCTAAAATATGGGAACAATTAATTAAGTTAATGTCTAAATTACAAACAAAGCAGTTTCTAAACAATTAATAATGTCACGCTTCTAAACTGTAACACCTGTTTCCCGCGAACCACTAATACACCTGTATATACACCCCACTTCATTTCCGAAGCTTAATGGTATCAAAACAAGACTCATCGAGCTTACAAAATGACAATTTACAAACTTCCAAAACCACAGTTAGAACATAGTTTGTATAGCGATATCACAGATTAAATTATAGTTTGTAAGGAGCGCCTTAGAGTTAGAATACATAGTTTCTGAGGAATAGTTTCCAACTAGTGGTTCAAGTGTATCGACAAATTGATTCGGTTGAGCTACTATCAGTGAAGAAGTTGTGTACAAACAATGTAGCTAATGAATGAGTTCGTCTTTGTGTTGGGATCTCATTGTGTGTTACTTGTTAGATAGATGACAACTAGTTTTGGTTGTAACGAAGCTCGAATTGGCTGAAATATGTCAAGGTGTCTTTTGAGCAGTTATTGTAGTCTTATTTTGTTGCAGAGGTTATACGATATTACAGCACCTGGTATATGCTCGAACAGCTCTTACAGTAATCTAAGATTCAGAATAAAACGTAACTAAAAAGAAAACGTTTTCTGGATGAAGTAGTTTTAATCACATTTTGAAGAACAGATGAAGACTTTCTGGGATTTTTAAGATGTCATAGTCTCAATTTTTAAGTCTGCTTTTTCGCCTTAATACTAAATTATTACCAATCAAAATTAATAAAACAGTTAATTTCAAACCAATTAAGCTTTTGATTGACATGTCCACACAACATTTTAAAAGTTTCTTAACAAGTAGCTTTTTCCAATATGCGACTTGCATTGTCGCGTGTGGTTAGGGGAAGCTTTTCTAATAAACATTGTGAATGAAAGCTTCGGCATTGAAGCTTGGACTTTATATCGAGGCTTCACAATATATTCCGACCAGCCTCACGGTGGTTGGTTCATTTAGTAGGAAAGTGTATTGTACCGTGCTGTTGTTTCAACGTAGATTAATGTCAGGTCCTTTTTAATTATTCACACGAAAATCGATTTCAAAATAATGTCTGTATTGATCAATTTCAGGTCATTTTATTCATTGAATACTTTGAAAAATGACCTATTTATACATAGTTTTTATAGTTCAAAATTTATTTTCACGTTGAATAACATTGTTCTACCAAAAACGATACAGAACGCAATTCTAATCTCTGGAGTGATAATTGTAAATCAATTGTACAGACACAACCAAAAACCAATAATAAGAAGCATACAATTTCAGTTACAATGATGTATTATTTACCTGGCTGAACGAATCATTGCCTAGTCTTCGCAGATCCTCCAATTTCATGCCCAATTCACGCACCCGTCTGAAGCTTAGATGTTTGCGCGTTAATTAAATTCCCTTATATACGCAACAAATTCAACTTTCCGGGTCGTTGGCGATACACCTAAATATGGAAACGTGAGAAGGTTTCAAAGGAAAGGTCTGTATTATTATATGAGTACGTTTTGCACCTGAAAATGGGAAGTTATGTGGAAATTTGTCTTAGAGTATTTGTATCTGTTTTGATGCAAGGGATTTTGACAAATGACATAAACAACCAGCCTTTGGCGATATTTGACGATACCTGTAATTTGATTTGTTTTTTCCAAGCCACGCTGATGCCCCTAAAATTAGAATTAGAATTTATTCATTTCTTACCTTAAAGAGAACTTAATTAACAGAGTTTTAAATTTTATTTTAATTGACTTTAATGTAGAGTTACCAGTGGCTACTGCACTTGGTACCCCTATATCGCAGCAGCCACACTAGGTACCCCTGTATCGCAGCAGCCACACTAGGTACCCCTGTATCGCAGCAGCCACACTAGGTACCCCTGTATCGCAGCAGCCACACTAGGTACCCCTGTATCGCAGCAGCCACACTAGGTACCCCTGTATCGCAGCAGCCACACTAGGTACCCCTGTATCGCAGCAAATTATATCGACTCTGGAGTTCGCGAAGAAGCTCTCATATGATCGATTAGTTTTCTAATCATTTTATTCATGTAGTGTTGGACTCAGAGCAATAACATCGTCAAATTTCCACTATGTTTATAAATATATTTAATTTGCTAAAAAACAAATAGATGTTTATCGGTTTCTATAGCACTATTACTAACATAATCGGATATTTTAAAACGTGCTAAAGTAACATCTAAATGGATCCACGTAAGGTATGTGTCAGTAATTTCTCATACTCGATTTTCACGTGAAGCACTGTTTGCGTTGTCACATGTGAGCCATAGAGGGCGTTAAAGCGTCAATTTGTCTTCATAATCCTCGCCTGTACACTATCTCTCGCAAACACTGCGAAATACGTGTACAGCAACTAATATTCTAACAACGGCGTAAAGCACGTTCAATAGATCTTTCCCCTCTTTGAATACTTCGATGCAGGGACTTTTTTACGCTGGTCTAGTAATTGGTGGGTAGAAGTACCAGTTTAAATGGGTATTTGATTGGTTTTGATTGTCTTTTAGATTGATAGCGCAGGAGGCTGGTGAAGTAAACTAAATAACGCGTGACTGAGGCCGTGGCCGTCGGATTTTGCTTGAAAACTTGTGCGTGTGTGTAACAGAAGGAGCAAACAAACATGTTTGCTATCCTACTAATGAAACTTATTTTTAATAGGTACATGTACATAGGAGTACCTCATAGTACCTATATACTGTGGTTGTGGTAACGTCAACATAATTTATGGTTTAAGTTTATTACTCTGTCTGACTTTGTGCGATTACGTAACTTAAGCTTGTAATAATTTAATATCTAGATAATTTTGCATGTATTAATAAGCCAAAAGGTTCAAGTAATTGACGATAACGTTGTTAAACGAAGCACATGATATAATTATAAATGAAAAAAATATATAATAAGTAAACCAGGTATTCATTAGTGTAAGATATAAAGATATTACGAGCAGATTTTACAAACAACCTACAACTTTTATGAAATCCTCAAAGTTCTAAGTTTAAATTGACGTCTCCAAAGTTTGTAATTCGACTACAATTAAAATCTTACGCGGGATTCTTCGTACGTAATTTACGTAATCTATGCTCAAATTGGTGTTGAGATTTACGTTGTGAATTTTAAAAGCTGGTTTATTGGCAAACATGGAGGGATATGCTCGTAGAATGCATTATTTAGAGACACCTAACTATGTGCATATTTATTATATGTACACCACAGACCAATTAGCATCTACTTCTATTAAGCCTCGATAGCGTTGATAAATCATTAATCAGCAAGCATTATCTAGTGCTAATTGTGTCTGGCTTTTACATGAATTTCTTTTAGTGTTAACTGTAATTTTCATTTTGATTTGACACATCACATTTTAAGTAGATATAGCAATAGACTCACTCGCAACTGCATTTTTTTTGCAAACGATCTTGCGCGAAGCTTTTGATTCACTTTGAAGATGATTACCGACAAATTAAGTACGCATCTGTGTCGTTTTTTAGCAATGATGTGGTTGTCTAATGCCTCTGATCTCTGTGGATGTGATAATTAATCTGGCCAGACGAATGGTCGGTAGGTGTAGAATACAAATCGCGATGCGCCACCAGCCGCCATTTTGATGGGGCTGTGCGCTCATGAATAATGCAAGGACGTAGCTTTGTAGTTTTTAGCAATTTTCGGATAATGCTAGTGACATTGTTTACATGAGGTTTTAGTATGAACATTAAGCGTCTTTCCCATAGCATTGTTAATTGTTAGCTTTAAAATATGATACACAGATATAAGACATATTTTTTTCACGAATAGGTATCTAAAATTTATTGTTTTTTTGGCTTTTAATTCAATATCTAGCGTAGGCATATGTGTGTGTACGAAACTTGATATTTCTCGTATTAAAAATAATTACAATTGTTGTAAAAATGAAAATGTTATTTGAGATCGAGCTACAGATCTCCAGATAACTCTTACATTTTGCCCGAGGCTACGATCACAAAATATAATTGGCGTTCCATCAAGAAATATTCCTTTTACAAGTTTTACTGAGAGATTTAACTCCACCATCTGTGTAAGACTGTTTCTCGTTACAATGGCTCAGTTACGCTCAAAGGCTCAGTTACTACTAGGTATTCCAGACTTTTCTAGAACCCATAACAGAGCTGCTAATGTTAAAATTTAGAAATGAGTTTCCTTTGCAAGAGTTTCGCTAAAGGAGGAGGAGTGCTTGTTTGAGCCAAGATGAAATTCTGAGCAATTTTGCGACGACGGCTTAGCAAACGCTTCCCTGCGTCCCCAACACAGGGCCATCGAGTTTTGAATAAAAAGGAGCTCATCTTGCGGTCTTTATGATACTCGATGTCACCTTTTGTAGGATTATGTTGCTTCCTCCTGAATTTTGGGGCGACTCAATTTTGCCCTATTTTTGCAGATGGGTTAGTTTGAGATGCTCAATTTCAACTTGAAGATTCTTAGAGATGGTTTTGACAAACCTTCGTTAAAGCTGACAGTATAAAATTTTCTCTAATAAAATAGAAATATTAAACCAAAGTATTGGCTAATATCTACTAAGACAGTCGTATTTTACCCAATAGACTAGACGTTACAAAATATTCGGTAATCGATTTGTACTACATCCAAAAATAGCAGCGAGTTAAATGTATTTACTGATCTAGCTGATAACATAGAGTTCAATGGCAAGAGACCCGTTCAACCGGTTTCAACACTGCAAATACCTTCTTCAATTGAACGTAACTAGCGCGTAGGTGACGATAACATGCCGTACTTATCTAAACTGACATCATACTACCCAAGTCATGTTGCACAACTACAAATTGTCCCAAACTATTCAAATAAAACCGCAGACGGGCGACAGGCGGTGACATCATGTCCAAATACCCGGAATTTCGCACTTTATCAAGCCAGGTTTGAGAAGACATTTTTATGAATAGATGATTGGACCCGAAACAGTTAAGAAAAGACAAAACTGATTGAATGCCCTACGCCAAAGACTTTACACTGAAAATTCTTGCGCAATTAATTTTCCTTAGCTTTCTGACAAGCAATCAAAGGCAGATTCGGGACCCTTCTATTCGCGCTCAATATCGTGACATTACAAAACTTCCAAGTATTTAAAACTTTGAGTCGGAGTCAATTTGAGATGTAAAGTTCAAGGGTGGCTATAAACAAATGCAGGGTTGAAATGATCGGTTTGTTTGCGGGCTATAAACTGAGGGCAGGCTTACGCCCCGAGAAATGCCAGTACACACCGTAATTAATGGACGACTGCTGAGCCAAGGGTGAAATTGGATCAATTCGCGTTCTATTCTTAGCACCAAGGGCCGACTTGTAGACAAACGTTGATTAGGAGAAACAAAACCAACATAAAAACTCCACCCTTTTCAATTGCAGCAAGCCGCAGCGAAACGGTTGCGGGCGTTTTTAAATTTCAACACAAATTTATTGAGCCCTCGGGACGCCGTAAATATCCCACGCAATAAAGGAGTCCGAAATGCGTTCCATAAAAATTCTACGAATTCAGCACATATTGAGTGGTCTCCAAGTAAGTGTGGTGGCGCGGTACATCCGACCCTCGTATTTGGCTATTGTTTTAAGTGGGCTACACTTCGTTACGCCCCAGCCCTTAGTTGGATTTTTGAGAACGGGCTTTTTATTTTTTAGCGGAAGAGCCCTTGTGCTAAACTGATAATGACGGCCTGCGAGGGATCCTGGTGCCCTTCGGAGCGGCGAGTTCAGCGAGGTCTTAACGATGGAAATTTATTGTAACGGTTCGTAATGCCTTTCTTAACTGGTAATATGGACGTTAATGCTAATCCCGGCCTGTAGAACACCTGCCTCGGCATCGTTTCCGTAAGTGGCTACTTGAATTTTGGATGCGCCTTTGGTATCTTAGCCGGGTTTCTTTGTAATTTTAGACTTCGTTTTACAAAGTTGCCAATTTCGTATAATTTCTTTGTTTCAAACCGAAATATAGAAGTTTCTTTTTTCGTTAAATAAGTTTGCATCACAGTTTATTTTTAAACAGAGCCCAGCCCACGTTTTTGCTATGTAGTCACGAGTCAGTGAACCGAGTCGGCGACCCACAAGACCTAAACCCTCGTCTCCCATAGTTTCTCTATGACTCACGTTCGCTAACTTCGTTAAAGCCTTTCTCCCTTCCCCTCAACAGTTCGCGAGTGTAATTTATCTCATTTACCTCAATTACTACCTTTTCAAGCAGAGCCACATGTCAAATGGGGTGAAATCATATCAGATTTAATGCTACATATATCATACGGGTTCTGCGGTATAAATAATTGAATTATTACCAGTATTTTGATGTAATTGGTTTGTTAGTACATGTTGATATTTGCTATTGAATTAGGTGCATATTGTTTGGATTATTGTTTAGTGTTTAGTTAGGGTAGTATTGGATGTTTGCAGTGAAGTCATCGTTTTGTAATAAATTGTTTCTGTCCAGTGCGTTTAGTGTAATTTGATGTGTTGATGAAGCGGAAAAAATATGCGTATGCATGCATGCTGGAATTGCAATATTTGTGGGATTTATCATGCAAATTATGTATGGATTGTTTGAATCGTATATTCATTTAGTTGATTTGAACACTGTTGTGTTCAATGAAGTATTTAAAGGGCATTGTTTCCTGTACAGTTATGGGACATCGATACAAGTTCAATGTTTCATAGTTATAGCGTCTAGCTACCTACTACTCTATTAAGAATGAAGAAAACAACATTCACCACTGTGCTTGTCACTTGGCACTTGTCTTTCTCGACTTGACGTTAAATATTAAAAAAACACGACACATGAGTCTTGTTGTTTTTGTGTATAATATGTATAAGAAAACAGTTCCGATATCTAGTAATTTCACGAGCGCTTTGGTAGTGTCTTTTGCCAACATTAAGATCCAAGTTGTTACTTTTTATCAGAAACCCTAAAATTACCGCCAACACATTGGCTTTTTACTCGTTTTACCGGCAACATTTACGTGGTTTGTTTTCGGGTCTGTAACAACCCTTATTCCTCTCGAAACAATCACACTCATTCCAACCTTCGTCCCAAAATTACCTTTCCTAATTTGTGTTCGTCGTTAATTCACCGGATTCCCGATTTTCTTCTCCGCTTCGCCGCCATTTGTATTTGTTTCGAGTTTCTCGACACACCACCATCTTGTCTAATAGACGCCTTATTCCGATATTCTGCAAATCGGGTACCTAATAACAACATTTCGATGAAATATGCTAATTCTGTACTTATATCACGCAATACATGTGGTGATTGATTCGTTCGTCTCTATGTGAGCGTAAAAGAGCTGAATATTTTTGTGTTTTCTTTCATGATGTCATGAATTTCTTTTCGAAGTTGCATAAAGGCACATCTAAACTAGCGAGAAAAATGATTCGCACAGAGCTTAATTTATTGAAATTTTTACTTTTCAGTAAAACAATCTACTCAGTAGATGACTTTTTTAAATCAAAATACTAAATTATACAAATTTATATCACATTTTGACCTGTAAATTGACATTTATTAATAAATTATTTGTATTTGTTGTATAACTGCTTATAGTGAGATTTTTTTAAGTAGCTCGTTATCTACCAAAGACATGAAATAATGTGTCTTTTTAACATTGTCTGTGTTCACGACAAACCCCTGGGCGACGCATCCCCTTTGGATAAAGGTGGACTTAATTAGGAAATAATGCCTAAGCGATTAATCACGAGGCCCCTTACGCCTTTACATGCCTCCGGGCTGCAGACAGTGCTTTGGAAATAATCGTTTCTTACACCTTGGGGCTAGGACTAGAGAAGATTAAGCGGTGAATAGACTTCTGTAAGTAAATTTTTAGGCATAGGAAGATGTATGTATATTTGTACCTAACATTATTTACATCTGTAGCCAAATGTTACAAGTATAATTTAAAAACTTACATATTGTTTTGAAATAAAAACTATATACTTCCTCTGCATTTGCACATATTTGCAAAGCAAACTTTATAGAAGGTACTTGTACCTAGACTATGTGTACATAATGAAAAATCAATAACAATCAAATATTATTTTTGTTTTTTGAATAACATGAAAATATTCATAGGGACGAGAATATTTAGACACACATTACTTATTCGAAGATTAATTTAACTTTTTTTCCTTCTACCTGCCAATATACTCATACTTTATTTGGTATTCTAATTTCAATCCTAATGTTGTATCTTCTACAAAGGATGCCTAAATCTATATCAATTTGCAACTTCCATAACCAAAACTCTAGCAATATTCACTCCATTTCTCACTCACCTACCAATCGGTGGGCCAAAACAATATGGCCGTTCTTGAACTTGATTTCCAATGGGAACGTCCACCGGGCAAGGGTCTCTACCAGACCTGAAACTGTTCCGGTTCGTTTCACATCGCCCCGCTATTTGCGTACCTATTGCAAAAGTCAAAGGTGAAATTGGACAGATTTAGATGTATGTTTGTTATGTAGGAAAGTATAAAATGCCTGAGGCTGTTTGGCGCTTTGAAGGAGTCGTCTTCAGTTTGCAGTTCGGTTTGTTATGTTGTTCAAAGCCTATTTCAAGCCTTGATACTGGCGTTAATTCCTATTAAGTGCTGATGTCTTAACCACAAATCTTACGGAGAAGTTAATTTATTTTCTGTTCATTACTGAGACCACAAATGGCCATAGATTTGGGTTGGGAAATGGATACATTAAAATTTTGAAATAGATAGTACAGAGATCTTTTCTTGAAGCAACACTAACAAAGTAACGGCCAACGACAAAATTGAAATGAATAACCTGTCGTTTTCTACCAAACAACTCAAATATCTTGTGTCCAACATTTCCAGAAAAATCTGCCACTACTCAAACTTCCCGATAAAATCTAACAAAGCCTGTCAACCAACAAACTCGAGAGATAGACAAATCCATTCTCGCAGCTTGTTATCCATTAAGCGTCCATGATTGGTAATACGAAACCGCTCCAGGATACTGTTATGAAGCATACAAATTCTACCAAAACCCTTTAATCCTGTGAGACGGTTATTTCACTTGTCCCCTCGACGGAGTAACTCCCCAACCTCCTGCAGTTGATGAAATTCGGTGCCTTTAGCCGTTTTTCCTTTTTGGCCAGTAAGGGATATACTTACAAAATCGCGTAAAAAATTATAAGTAACTACATAAAATTAAAAAATACCAATATTAATTTAATTTTAAGTTCACTGTTCATACATACATATATTCAACTAAGAATTAATATTGTTTCTCGAAATTAGCACTAATTCACTTAGAAACTACTAATAGGTACTATATTCAAGTTTCATCAAGCATTTTCCATTAAAACACGAAGTTTCATTTTTGGGTTTGAAAAGAAACAACTTTCTGCAAGATCGGGTATACATTTACAGTAACATGGTATATATTTATTACCTTTTCACCATATCCTACAACATATTATAGATTACTGAAATAAAAAATATATTAAAATATGTTCATTATTTTTTAATACACGAATTTCTAATCGTTTACTAGATTTATACAATTTCTTTATAACACTCTACTTCATACTTATTTCTCATTGATAATATATTTCTCTTTCATACTGCATATAGTGTGCATACTGTAAAATTCAGTGTAAGCTTTAGATGCGGTATTTGTAATACTTCTCAGGTGTACGTTTCTTTGTGAAATGGATCTCTTGGGGCTAGGTGGCAGCGCTGTCGTTATTTAAATGTGTTTGTACACGGCCGGGGAATTGATATGCATTAGAACATTAATGGGGTTGAAAACTGAAGAAGTAATTTTGTGGTTTATTGTTTAGAATAATCAATTTAGGTATCCAAAGATATGTAATTGCAAAAATAAATAAGAACAAAACAGTTAAGTATAAGTATATTACAATACAAACAATATATTACAATAAGTAACAATTTTAAATGAACTTCCATTTTTTTACACCAGTGTGTTCTTCGGAACCTTTTTCTTACTTATTTGCTAGATTGTATATGATAGACATAAAAATCACAATTTCCTTTATTAAACTTGTTTTCAATCTTTGATATACCACTGTAATAGCACTTCGTTTTATTAGTTTACGGCACACAAAGAAAACAAAAGTTACTAACACTGAAAATCTAAATATACCTGATCTAAAGCAAAAGTTCAGAACAGTTCATCTTCAAACCGTAACATAACTTATATTTCCATTTGGGATTTCCACACAAACTCCCTAAGCCAATTTACAGAAGGTAGAGAAAACGTGTTTTTGTGCAAAGAAACTTTTACCTAAAATAAGAAAATCCTCTAGGAAATGTGTCATAATAATAACATTATATTCTAGCTTCGCTTATCATTTTTATTATTCCTAGAATTTTCTAAAATTCAACATAATTTCCTTATATGATTTTATTCGTCACATGTTTTTAAAGAGTTTACAGGAACAATAACATAATCATTGCCACAACAACTAATTTTAAATTCCGCATTCGCGCTCTGTTTATTACATTGCCATGATGCCGTACGTGCAAAACAAAAAAAGCCATAAAATATTTTCAAATCACTGCCTAGTCTCAAAACTCCTAATAATTCCCAAGATTGTAAGGTTGAGGTTATACCATAAAGAAGGATGTTCTATATAATTTCGACTCGCGTTTTTCATAAAATAAAAACTGGCTGAAACGCGAAAAATATTACTGAAAAACGGACTTTATGTCAAAGTCATAAAACTCAAATTACGCAATACTGATCAGTTTTTTCGTTCCGAAGACTGTTGGTGTCGTAAAAATGCAGCCAACGGCTCGTCGGAAACTTGAGGATAACCGAAGGGTCCCGGACGCGTGCCCTGAATACTTAAAAACTTTGTAAAAAATTTCATGTGCAACCAGACTACAAAGAAGTATAATATGAGCATCTTACAGTACTCTATATACTATACATACCTATACAATAATACACACACGTATATTTCGGGAAGGGGTGACAATGTCTAAAAGCTTTAAGACTACGTGTTGGTAAAGTATAGGTGACTGCGTCAAAATATGTGCATATTTTAGCAAGTCTATTTTGGAAGACTGTGGTAAAGCTTTTCGATGTCTACGAAAGTGCTACGTCGGTGCTACGGAGCGCTACGAACTTTGTAGCGCAAATGAGTTTTAAACACATTGTCATTACAGTTTCCATCATATTTTTCTACTACAGTTTAAGAGTTACCAAGGAATTTTATGCTTTGAAACTTGTGCTAGTCATTGATCTTTATTTTTCATTATTATTATTATTTTTTTAGAAACCTTACGTTTATTTTAAATAAAGTGTTCTAATTTAATTAACTTTCATACCAGACGGCATAACTATAATATGTTTCAAGATTAGCTCCAAGTTTTCAAACCAGAAGCCGCTTGCTTTGCAAAACACTACCATCAAAAGCTAGACTCATTCAGATTCTATTACAACAGTACAGTTCCTCAAACATGTCTGTATCTGATACCTTAACAATGCAAATCGCAACCTTGAAGTCTTTGTAATAAGACTCAAAGTTTCTTGAGATATTTTTTTTTGTGTGCGGTGTATCTTCACATCTAAGGGATCGCCACAAGTGTTGTGGTTCTATTCAAGCTCGCACGCTCTCGTTATGGGAAGAAGGGTAGCTTTCGAGATACCAGAGATTCGTGTGTTAGGTTATGTTTTGGTTCGAAATATGGTAGAGTTTACTTTGATACTTACCGAGCTTTCAAAATAATGCATAAAACCAAAATAACTTTACCTCTTAACAAATCATTTGTAACTTAACTTCTTAACAAAGCGTTTGTCCAAAATACTGTTTCCTGGAAAAAATCGCTGTTAGGGATAAGGCCGCCAGTTGTGGCACTATTTTTAAGTCTTTTGTTTAAGTGTTATAATAAAGAGTTATATTATCTATCAAAGCTTTATCTTTTGATCGTATTTCATGATATCATGTGAGTTGATTGATACTGGTTGTTATGGTATTACATAATATTATAGTATTACACATTAAAGTTCATCACAAATCTCAAGAAAATTACTCAAGAACCCATCAAATATCATACAAAACATATCAACTTCATCGCACATCTGTTCCAGCCGTGTCTAAAGTTCCAAAGACAGTATAACTTACGCAGAAGAGTAACTTGGTTAAAAGTGGCGTCGTCACGTGCCAAGGAATAAATTGCGGTAAAGTTCGTTAACGAGACGCTTGGCAACCATCTCTGTCGTTACGTGTGTATCTTACTATAGTGTCATTAATTTTACGTTGTCATGGTATTTGTATCATTTATTTGGTTGTGCCTTCTGTCATTTTAATGCTTAATCTATGGCCAAAGCGCACTGGCAAGTGTTGTAGAAAAAGGTTGAAAAGTCTTAATAGCTTGCTTATAACAGTCATGTGTATGTAATGTGTATGACAGCAACAAAACTAGCATTACACATTTTTAAATTGTTTGTTTCAATTGTTTGTTTTTCCAGCCAGAATACAAAATACATGCTAACATGTTAATGGATGATTAAACCGCTTAAAACTAGCGGTCTCCCTTTAATATTATAAAGGCGAATGTTTGGGCGCGAAAGTATTCGCGAGAACTTGATAAAACAATATTCCATGTATGAACTTACTCTGGAGCGTTTACGTATATTCTCCTTGTTTGTCCCCAGGATGTTCCAGCCAGAACCTGCGCATATTCCCCAACCAGAAGCAGCAGACGGTGGCGGTGGGCAAGTCTGTGGTGCTGACGTGCCAGGCGGACGCCCCCGACCCGGCGCTCGTCACGCAGCCACAGTGGAAGGACCCTAAGGGACTTGTCATTAATGAAGCCGCGTACGTATATTTTCTTCACAATTAGAATTCTTTGTAAAAACCCTTTGAGGGTATATTGTGTTCTTCTTGTTGTTAATGCATAAGATCTGCAATATAACATATTAATGTAATTGAAAACACAATAATACAATGAACGATTTGACTTTGACTGATAATAAGCAATAAATACGGTCTAGGATGGAGCGTGCTTTGCTTACCCAGACGGACTATTCCGACGATATTAATTTCTAATTATCAAAGTTTAGCAACAACGTTAGCCGAAGCTCCTTGGATGAATGAAAAAAAAACTTGCATTTACATACATGTGGGGTTTTTATTGAAGATATAATGTTTAGTTTATTGTACTAAAACTGATAAGTAATCAGTTATTTCCGTAGGAGAACGACAGCCAAGTCAGTTATAACCGACTTTATATAAAAAAAAATACTCAATTTACGACGGCATCTTCTTAATTTATTCTTTTTTATCAAAAAATCTCTCGCTCGCGGCGTCGCTCCCACTAAGAAATAAAACTTGCATCCCCTTGAAAAGTGGCATTTCCAAAAATGCTTATTTAGCGAATGCCTACGTCATAACATCTACAATTATTCTAAATTTCAGCCCAATCCGTCCAGTGCTTTGGGCTGTGCGTTGATAGATCACTATATCAGTCAGTCAGTCAGTCACCTTTGAGTTTTGTATGTATATTTAGATTGTTTATCTATTTTCTTACTACAACCAACTAAAAACAACTTCTTGTCCACACAGAGCTGGAACCCGACCAGAAATCTACACGGAGCCGATGCCAGCGAAGCAGCTACAATACCTGTACATATCGTCTATAACCCCCGCCATGGCTGGCAACTACACCTGCGTGGCGACGTACACCAACATGCCTCTCAGTGCCAGCGTGGTGTTGGATACTTTCAGTAAGTACTTTTATCTTTCTTAGCGTTTTTATACCCACATTTTTTTAGTTTCCGTGTTAATGAAAAGATTTGTGAGATAGTAAAAACAGCCAAGTAGGTAAGATTAGCCTAATAGATTAAGAATAAAGCAAGTTAAATATTATAGTTTCAGATTTCTACTTTTATGAATGTGAATATTCGTGATGATCTCTATTATCATGATAGTTGTCATATCACTGACGCGAATTTTATTTCGTAATAAATATGTTTATTTTGTGATTTTTTACTTAACCAAGTACCTACAATTACTTTTTTAGTAGAAATCAAGGAAGAAACCAATTTGTGAGAATGATATAATACTATATAATAGTTGCTCTATTTCCTTTACAGTCGCAATAACCTGGACTAACGCCAACGAGAACCAATACGCGACTAAAGGGAAGGACTTCAAGGTCATGTGTGAAGTGACAGCGGAGCCAGCGCCCTCTGTCGACTGGTTCAAGGAGGGAAACCCTGTAAGTATTACCTACATCACACACGATGTTAAAATAATAGTATTTTATTTTGGTTCATAATTATTTTCTAACATGAAAGAGGAATACAATAAACCAACAACACACTATTTCAAATATGTATTAATTAATTTAATTATAGATATTCTTTTACACAAAATTCAATAAGATATCTAATATTTTACCGAAAACTGCGTTTAGAGGTTTTTTATTATCAATTTATCAGCAAATGCTCAGTATCAATTTTATGGGTGCATGAAATGTATCAGTGTCCTCCCTCTTTATTTTAAAATCATTTAACTTTGTAATAAAAATAACTGTTGTCTTATACGTTCATTCAGTATAACCTTTATTAACATTGTTTTTCTTTACAGATTTCAACTGGAGACCGATACGTGATTCACTCCAACGGGCTGATGATCAAAAACGTGGAAGAGAGCGATGATGGAACTTACACCTGCAGAGCTGTTGTCATACAAACTGGAGAACTTGCTGAAAGGAATATTAAATTAGAGGTAATTTTTCAATATGATCACAGACAAGCAAGAGCAACCTGTTGTAAGTCCTAATATTAAGTAATTCCTATATCTTAACACTACTGTCACTTACTTCTTTCTTTGCTCAAAGACTTCTTTACCAAAGCAAAGAAACCATGATCGAAATCTTTTACAATACAGTAAAAAAATATCTAAATAGTAAAAAAACGACATTTACTCAAAATATATAGATATAAGTAGTATATGGAAATAGTATAAAATATATTTCTACAAGCTAAAGATGTAATTCTAACCTGCTAAGCACAAATATCAACAAATGTGATATCTAATCTAAGATGAGGCTAGCAGGAAACCAAAGGCAATGACATTATCCACACTAGTAGTCAGACGAAAGTGGCAGTGGATACTTATAATGATGCACAAACTATAGGTACAATATCAACACCTCTCTTCCCTCAGGTCTACACAGCCCCAGAGATGGAAGATCGTGAGTCGCGTGTAGTAATCAAGGAGGGTGAATCTGCGGCGATTACTTGCAAGGCCAGGGGCAAGCCTCCGCCAACTTACACGTGGATTAAGGCCTCAACGCGAGAGGTAAAAGTTTTAATTGCAAATTTATCTGGAAGTCGTAATGCAGGATATATGTTCCGTCTGGTATTTAATGAAGATGGTAGAATTTCGGCGCTATATTTGGCAGTTAACTATTACACTTTGAAAACTATAAGCAAGAACGGTCTCACTTGCTTAGCAAAGAACACCGTAAAGCGACGCACGTTTCGCTACGTTCCAAGTACAGTCCTCAGGGCCGAGTTGGTTTACGACGTGTTTGCTAAATGAGTCCGTTCTTGTTTTAAGAGCTAATTAACTTTTGATTTAGAAATTTGACTAAAATATTATGCTTACAAGTTGCTAACGTGTTGAAAATCCATTCAGTAGTAATCGTATTTTTCCTCACGTTCATGGAGTAAAATCTTTGGATTTTTGCTTTTAAACATTTTCTAATGTGAAATATCGTAATTATTATAATTTGGTATCATAACTTTATCCCTACCTTACCAGAATATTCGTTTTGCCGCCATTTGATCTTATCGAGATTTAAAAACCCTTGATACCTACCAGATTTGCCCACTCTCACACGAATTTACTTACTTTTACCATTCCAGAACTTAGCAACAGCATCACGATACAGCGTCAACGAAATCACCGGCTTGCTTACATTCGACCGAGTAGAAGCGGGTGACTACGGCAAATATATCTGCAGCGCTCTCAACCAAGCTGGTCAAAACGAGACAGAGATCGAAGTGGAAGTGCTAGTCAAACCTAAGATATTCGAACTTTTTAATACGACTTCTCCGGAGCAACAAGAAGGGAAACTGGAGTGTAAGGCAAGTGGACGACCGGCGCCTAGGATCAGCTTTAGAAGGTCACCTAATGGAGAACGGTTTTTGAATGGACCTAATGATGATGGCAGGTTGGTAAATAAAACCTACTTATTAAAAGACTTAGGACCTTATCTGGATATTAGCGAAAACAATACAGCAGGATACGAAACGCAACTGCATCATTCTGGATCGTTTCATTCCAGGATTTGAACGTTAATACGTTAATAAGATAACCTAATACGTGCAAAACCTTGAATTAAACGTAACTTAATAAGATTAAGAAGTAAACTGTTAATTTCTGTTTTGTGATTCCCTTTTGGACTTCTATGATAAATTAATTAATTCTTAACCAATATGTTCTGACGGAAGAGTTACATAGCTGATAGACAAATAAATATTTTCTTGTATATTTTGACAGGATTCATATCGAGACGACCACGCGTCAAACCGGTGACCAGATGCAGTCCACTGGAGTCATCACCATTTCAAGACTGAACAGAACTGACGATGGATTGTATGAGTGTATTGCTGAAAACGATGGTAAGCAAAGAATTATAACTATTCTGTTAAAAAAATAATGTATGAAGTTAAATAATTTGTTAGTGTTTCATCGACCTTCGGTTTTTAGAAGGACAATCAGTGTTATTCTCCCATTATATCAATTTCTATGTGTTTTCATTGGTACCTTTCAAATTTTCAGCCAATGGCAGCCCGTTGAATTGTATTTGATGGTAGAATTCTCAACGCCGTACTAGAAAACGGAAGTTTTTGGATAACATTAAAAAAAGTTGCAGATAATTAAATAATGTTAAATTTACAGGTGGACTAGCCAGCAAGAATGGTCTACTGACGGTACAATTCAGACCTACATTTGAGAACATGCCTACAACTCCAATCTGGAGTTGGAACGGACAGCCTGTGAACCTCACCTGTATCGCTGAGAGTATCCCTAACGCTACTATTAAATGGAAGTAAGTAGAGAATAAAATCTACTAGTTTAAGAACATAATGCTTATACCTGTATTTATTTAACTGACTTCATTTCGATGTTCTCATAGCAAGCTTTAGTCATTATTGTGTAAATAAATAAATTAAATTAAAAAAAACAGGTTGAGCGTATTTCTACTTGTGTTTAGGAATCTAATCACATGCGTCAAAATATTGTATCTGTTTATTTTTGGCCACGGGTTTTCTATAAACTATACGTTGTACCGATTTAATTCTTATTCTTGTATCAGGAGTGCATATTTTCCACATATTTTCTCATAACCAATCTCTGTTTTCAGGTTCCGTGAATTGGACTTGGTAGAGACTCCTCACGTCAGAATCTTCGGTTCTGGACCAGTCAGCATTGTCCAGATTACACCTTTGGACCGAGGACTATATGGCATCTACAAGTGTATAGCCACAAATCTTCTAGGAGAAGCTGAACATATCATTCAGTTCAGAGAAGCATTCCCGCCACCGCCCGTTGTTCAAGTAAGATTTTAAACTATGAGTATTAAGAAGTAATAAAATTCATTTTATAAAGATAACTGTGTTATTTCCAGCAAACCCTTTTATTTCTATTTGTAATTCTCCACAGTAAAAGTAATGGTTCCCTGTTATTACTTTTAATATATGCCTTGATTTGTCCCTTTTATCAACAAAGCAGCAAGCAGAACCAATTAAATATGACGATATCAATTTCTATTTAATCAACTTTAATAATGTATGTATTCACGAAAAAAAAACTTTTATATTTCCTTTAAATATATCTTTGTTTTTCTCCTAGGTCAAACAAGAAGTAATCACAGCAACATCAGTGTCCTTCGGCATCGTTGGTCCAGCGGAAGACATGGGCCCACCGATCCTGGCTTTCACTACCCAGTTTAAAGAGAACTCCAACTTTGATTGGAACCTGGCTAGGAACAGAACATGGTCTGTCAATTCTCCGTACATTGTCGAAAATCTGCAGCCGATGTTCACATATGACTTCAGATTTGCTGCCGTCAACCAAGTAGGGCCAGGCAGTTGGGGTGCACCCATGACTGTTATTATGCCTAAACGGTAAGTTTCCATTGCAATAAGTATTGTTTTTATTACTAAGGACATATACAATTTTTTGACATATATCATTTTTGTATGCTGGATAGGCTCACAACCTAAAACTGGCCAGATTGAGTAACTTCAATCTTAGACTTTATGAGATGCTTTTAATCTAGTTACCGTCAGATTTTTTGTTAAAAATGTGCATGTCTCTTAAAGATGGTTATTTAAAACTATTTTGTATTCTGTAAAAAAAAACATAGCCTATCCCTTACATGCATAATTTCAATTAGGTAATCACCAATTGGTTAATTTCAGATCACCACCAGAGCTTCCCAAATGGAGGGAGAATCTCAGCTCAGAATCTCTCATCCACGGCAAGTACGCAGACAGATACGAGCTGAGGTGGAGAGTGCCGGCGCATAACGGAGAACCAATAGACATGTATGACATCACGTACTGCCCAGTAAGTTGACATTTTGTAAAGATGGAAAACTATACCATATGAATTTGAAAATATATATGCTTAGTACTTCAATTCACATTTTGTACAGCTATTACAACATATAGATAGATATAGTAAAATAAAGCTCCTGAAATCTAAATCAAATTGAAAAATCTGTGTGACGTATACAGAAATATGTTATTAATATTCTTGTAATAATTTTATGACTAATGAACAAATATATCATTATATCCTACCCATGATAAAAGTGATAGCTTAGTATGGGGCTAGATGGCGCTATGTGTCCTGTTTTTTTTCATACAACAAATTTATTGATGCTATTCTTATTTGGTCATAAAAATAGTGAGTCGTTAATACATTTTTTTATGTTTTAGGTCATGAAAGAGGTTGGCGAATGGCGAGTCGCAGCTGAGAACCTATGCATTAAGGAAGAGCTCAAGTCGTCAGAGTCCATAAGCTATGAGATCCGTGCTCTGCACCCGGACACTCGGTACAGGATCCACCTGCGAGCTCACAACGTGCTCGGCTTCTCTCAGCCAGCCCAGCTCTACGTACAGACTGCCCTCGGTGAGTACAACCAAGAGAGTAACGAAGTGCCTCTCCAAGCCGGGTTCTATGACGTCTACACGGCAGCGTCAGAACCGCCCACAGATTCTTCACACGCCATCTCATCTTGTGTTCACATCCTTTCCGCGTCTCTCGTTCTGTGTTTGTTTTTGTGACTGTGACCTTGAAGTGCAGTGTTTAATTTTATTTTGTGCTCGTAGAGTTTTCGATTTATTTTCCATTAATTATTTAATACCAGTGGTTCTTTTCCTTCGAGTACATTAGTAGTAAGCGCAGTTAACCAGATCATGTTTAATTTATTTTAATTATTTCTTCTGTAGTTGTTCATCATATTCAATGCTTTTTCATTGTCAACTCTTGCCGTCACATTTTAACAAATACGATAAAATGTAGGTACAAATAATTCTTGAACAATAATAATTATTGAAATGTGCAAAATATTGTGATGTTTGAAAGTTTTGTATTGTGTGAGCATGTTTTTGTATTATTTTGTAACCAAATACGACGCTTTTGTTTTGTCATTAGAGTATGATTTTAAAATTGGCATTTAATATGTTAAATTTGTCGAATTTATATTATGTTGGTGTTAATTTCATTCATGGTAAGTTCAATTTGCTTTTTATTGTTTAAAATTATTAACCGTATATTTAACGTGCTTTATATCTATCTGCTGTATGATTATCTCTATAAAATATTTTCTAGGTAACCCAAATGGATGTCCAAGTCATTTCACACGGTTTCACACTAGACTGGAACTAATGTCTGCAGTGTTAACATTTTATATTTTAATTAAAATTTAATCCTTTGCTAGTAAAACTATTACAAGTAAGTCCAAAAGACGACTGCTGTTGTTTAGGAAAAATATTCTTTGTGATACAATTTGTTACTATGTAAATAAATTTATTGTTAACTTTATTCTACTGATAACTAACTAAACACATGTTTTCAAATTGGTTTGGCCACAGATTATAGTTTATAAAAGTATGTTTATCAAGTTGTAGTGTGAAAGGCCTCATAAATGCACTAATCATTCAGTTGTCTACAGTAGGTAGTTCACTAAACATTTACAATTAACACTGCCAAAATATAAAATCGTAAGTAAGTGTTCTAAGGCCAAAAATATCGTGGCAAAATTAAAAATTAGGAATGTAAGCATTACTAAGATTTTGTGTACGACTTTTTGATGACTGTTTTTTGTCGTTTTGATGTAGAGATAACATTAAGATGAATAGAATATGATGTGTTATGTCGTCCATCTGAAAGAATGGAATGCTAAAGGAATGATCAACATAAGTTTAAATAAAACCACCTGCGTATTATGATAGGAAAAATGTAAGATATATGAAACTGTAGTTAGGCAACAATTTAACTCTACGTGCAGTATATAGATTACTTTGTGATCTGTTAATAGAAAGAAAAAGATATGACCAATGTGGAAAGAAAATAAATGTTTCAAAAACTATTTTTGTTATTTTTATGAACTTCAGTTTCAGTGAATAGTTCTGATTGTGTCTATTCCGAGAGCATGCGATTTAGTTCGCAGAAACAGTCAATAGATTTGAAATATTTAAGAATTTAACTAAATACTATTAATAAAATATTTGAAACTAATACTTACAAATATATATTTTTTATGATTCCAGTGATTTTATGTTATATTATTGGAATGATTCGCCCAAAGAGATTACTTAGCAGAGTATAGAGTCACTTAAGTATAACTCTTTCTACTGATTTTGGAGATAAAATACTGTTTATAAATGCTATTGATATTTCATTCCACTTTCGCCATCTTGTGTAGGTCTGAATCGCATGCTCTCTGTTTTTTTGCTCAGTAACTATATTATCAATAGCTATAACCCATAGCTACAATTAGAACTATTTGCTGTATTTTTAAGAAATCATTGTATAAAGAACTTTATTTATGCCGTAGGTCTTGTCCTAAACTCCTTTACCCTGAAGTAGATAATCCATAGAACCTCTCCCCATAATTATTATAACATAACTAAAAAGAGAAAGCTGTCAAGATGCTTATCAAGAAATCCTATAATATTTTTGTTTTATGTTCGTATGAAGTGTTTGTGTCGCCCTGACTGAAATTTGGGTAAATATATTTTACATTAATATGATATTCATTACAGCCAATAATCCTGCTAGCTAGACTCCTTTGGAATGTACTAATTACTACTTGCATGTTCTCTGTGTACGCCCCTCAAACGAACAGAGCTAACTCACGGCAGTCCCTCTATGTAGGTACTCGTAGCATGATCTATATCAAACGAACAGAGCTAACTCACGGCAGTCCCTCTATGTACTCGTAGCATGATATGATCGATAGAATCCTCGACTACAAACGTACGTTTAGAGTTTAATATCATAGTACTCGTATTTTAAATTTATCCATCATTACTCTTGTCATGCTAGATGACACTCATTATAGCTAGATCCTGGATACCTATATCTAACAAATCTAGATGTTATTAATTTTACCTGTATTACGAGCATGAGTGATTTTATTTCTTGAATTATCTTTTGAAATATTTCTATTTAGTACTTAGCAGTCCCTTTCATTGTATTCAGTCATGTTTAGAACTAGTAGAACATGTTATAAGTGTTGTAGTTTTAAATTAATAAGGTACTGATTATTCACTTTAAAACTGCGAACACGACAGGGATAAAGGTGATGGTCTATATTATTCCAAATTGTGTCTTTTCAATATTTATCCGTATGTTATTAATAGATTGTATACGAGTCATATTATTATAATTATAATATATTTTGCTTCAAATTTTAAAACCGTTGTCATGGGGTTTGAACATAATTATGTTTTGCTGTGGACAACATTATTTGGAATGTTTGCATCTTGACAACTTTTCTTTCTTCCGAATTATTATCGTTAATTTTAAGGTACCGATTTATGCATCATCTTTTTCTCATACTGTCGTTCATTTTCATTCAAACCCCATTTCATTTCAGTGGAGAGCTTTCGAAAATAAAATTTCTTTATTTATACATTTATCTTAAAGTTTATCTCGTCATTGGTGATTGGGTGCACGTGTTCTTGAGCTGAAAGCACTACTTTAATGTCACCAAAATTACTGATTGTAACAAATTCTTTGTCATTTAGATTTCTTTGTTCTTCATCGCACAATTCAGCATTTGTTACAGTCACCGTCTCATCTAACATCTTCGGCTTCCTTGACATGATGCGTAAAACTAACAATAGAAAGAGCAGTAGATACCTAGTTCACTGCATTTGAATCCTCAGTAATTCTTGCTTCTACTGTTCTCATATCTTATTTTCATTATTCTAACTCTTGTTGTATTTGGGCAGGTGTGGAACGTTCTGGATTCGCTCCGTCGCAGTTGTTGTCAAGTGGCGCCATCATCGGGCTGGCTCTGACTGGCGTGCTCATCTGCCTGATCATCGTCGACCTGTTGCTGTTCTGCTTCCGACGACAAGGAGTCATTGCAACCATCTGCGGCAGACGCGGGAAGAAACACCAAGAAGACGAAGCTAAACTTGGAAGGTATGCATATGTTATATAACTCTGATAAATTCAACGTTCATGCTCTAATCAGTTACTCGTATTCATCAGCGAGCACATCATCGTAACCAATGTGTTTTCTTTTGTTCCGAGTCCGATCCTTGCTCCTATATGTGTGTCGATTAGAGATGTTTCTGCCCACTAGTCTGTACGGTTGGCGCTTCCCGCTCCCTTATTGCAGCACGAAGCCGCGCGCGCCGCCGTCCCCGGCCCCGCTGCCGCCGCCGGTCAAGCTCGTCTCCACCCCGACGTAAGGCCACCAGCCATACATTGCCTGCATGCTATCTCTGTGCAAAGCAGGCCGCGAACACTGTAAAGTTTTGTTGCAATGCGCCTGGGCCTAACCGATTAGTATGTACAGATTTGCAGAGCTTGGCGTTTGCGTCTTAGTGTGAAAATGGCTGTAGTTATTTTGTGCTTTCGAATTCTAATGTAAATTTGTAGTGTAAATTGTAATGAGTTTCATTATCAGGTAAATACAAAAATAAAGTTAATTGGAATCTGGAACATCTCTTACGACGGTTTTTAATAATTTGGTTTTGTGTTCAATTTCGTTGGTGGTCCTGAGCATTTCACCTTTGTTAATATGATTACAATAACCATTAGTATTATTTGTACCATTTAACTTGCACATTCCACTAACTTGTACATTTGTCTCTCCCCACGCTGCCCTGTGTAGTTACATACCGACCACGCCAGTGTAAGATTCTAAACATTCATTCAATTCGTATTTGTATCTTGTGTACTTGTGTTATACACTAATTCTTTCATATTTGCGCATTCGTAACTGCTTTGGATCTGTGTTAATTATTTTCAGCGATTTATTTGTATATTTGCTTTGTCCGTTGTACATTTTTGTGTACATTGTAGCAGTGTGGTATTAGAGTTGTACATAATATAAATTGCTGTATAAATGGGCTTCGTTACTGCTGATTGCAGAGTAATCTTGTTTTATATTTGACAGGGATGAAAAGGAGCCCCTCAAGGACACAGATGACGGTATCAAGAGGAACTCTTCGGTTGAGTTTGACGGGCACAGAGTGTATGCCACCAGCGGAGGGCCAATCATTGGCAAGAATTCTGCCGTTTAAAAGACGCTCCCAAATAATTGGAGTAGAATTTTGATTCTCATATTTATAACGAGTATGCTTGTGTCTTGTGCGGAGCGCGACCAGTATTTTAACTGCCAAATTGAAATTAATATAGAAATCGGCTTTAAACTATATCCATCACGTTTGCTATAACTATATTTTTATACAACCCTATATATTTGTAATCTTTTACAATATCTATGACCCTTTTTGTGATAATATAGTCAGGAAGTCTTATAATGAACACAAACGCATATTCCGCTTCTCTAGGTACAAACTGTGCCTTCTATAGTGAACGTATTAATATACCTCTATTTTTGACACTATGAGGGTATTCTATGTTAGATGTAAGTGTATATAACAATTTAAATCGTTAAGTTTTATTTAGCGGTCGTGGAGTAACATCACGATGTTTTTATATTATTTTTATCGTCACAGATAGATAAATATTATGTGAACATTTTTATACAACATTTTATATTCATAACACAATAATGCTGGCATTTATATTTTTATTCACATGTATTTTTTTATTATAAAACTTATCCGTCTTATTACAAAACGCTGTTTAAATATTAGTCCAGGACTTGGAAAATAAAAAGTCGGTTCTTGTTGTTCAAACATCACAAATATAAACAATCAAAAGTCAACTTATAATTGGGACGTTGATTCATCGTTGGTTACATTATTATGACAGCAGACAGAAAAATTTTGAACAAAAAGAATGGACTGCATATATTGAAAAATTGCTAAGTTCTGGACTAATAGATAAACCACGTTTTGTAATAAGGCCCATATAGATTTATGTTCGTCGATTATTTGTAGAATATAAGTCAAGTGTTATGTTCTCGTACTTACTTTGTCTTGTCTAAGTGTGTACTTAATGAGCGAATTTGCCTACTTAAATCAGTCATAGCCTGTTAACATTAAAACTTAGATAACTTAGAAGTAAGTTCTAGCTATAACGCATGTAAATATTAGTTAGTGTAAATAATTATACTTATAAGAAACTATTCATTTATCTTATCTGAATTATACAAAAGTTCACCAACATACATTCCTTATACACAATTTTTGCTTTATTTAAAGAAATTGATAGTAATAGAAATTTATTTTGAACACGACTTCACCATAAAAGATTGCCACGAATAATTTGACTTAAATGTGTAGTTTATTTCCGTAGAATTTTAATTATATTAAATAGTATTTTCATTTTAATTTTCAATATATCTCATATTAAGCTATTCCCTATTACTATCAAATATTTTCTCGTGAACTTTCTTTATATTTTATGATTCAGATCAATTAGAAATTCTTGTATTATTTATTTTGTACGTTTTTATTTCCTATTAAATTGTAGGGTGTACTAGATATTACAATAGAATAAGTTTTGATATTTCAATTGGTATCTAAAAGCCATTTATACAATTCAATTTAGTTTGAATACTAAGTAGTACTACTGAAGCTCCAAAAATATGTATGTAGGCATTCAACGTCAGTCAAAACTGCTATATATACCAATTCAAATACAAACAAAAGATAGAAAAAAATAACGTCAATTGATGAAAATTATTTATGCATCTCATTTTTGTTTCTAATTTCACGCCCCAATAAACTCATTCATTTTGATATTCGAATGATTTACTTTTAAAACAGCGAATAAATAAGCTAGTAATTACTAGGCAGATTGACATGAAAAAAAAACAAATATAAGCACTTAAAACCACTTTGGGTAAATTCTTAATAGGTATGTTATTAAAATTTTGGGTAAGTTTTTTTTTTCAGTTTTGACTGACCGCATTACTGAACCAAATAATTTAAAGCACAAGTTACTATGACTTCATGTACTCGTAAGTGATTATTGTTCATGCTTCATTTATATACATACCTATACTATAGAAAAAGCACGTAACATCTTAAGTAATACCATTTAAAACTATTGCATACAGTATTTTATTTTCATAGCAGAATAATGCTACCAATTGTAATTTATATTTATATATATTTGGTATGATTAAAATTGCGAAAAACAAATGCAAATCGCACGTCAGCGTAACGCAAAATAAATTTGACGTAAAATGTAAGTGGTTGACAGCTGTCAAAATTAAACATAATACGTGGAAAACGATACAACTATATTAGCTGACACAAAATAAGTAAAATTACTGTTTAGTTAATAATTTTTACCAACAAACAATGTAGCACCACCACATTTATTTTTTCAAGATGGCGCCGAGTTAAAAATTATACTGTATGCAAGACTATATTTCCCTGTAGTAGGTAATACTGTTATTTTGTATGAATGTATGCCAGCTTCATGTCTATGTTGATGTTGAACACGAAAGTGATACTGAAAATGCGTTTTATATTAAAATAAATGTATGAAAATTGTAAATCTTTGTTTGCATTTGCATAATAGAATAGGTACTTATGTTATTTAGAGCGAATGTCTTGTAGCGATCACAGTAAATATAAAAATAGTTGCGTTAACTTATCAATATAAGTACAAGTTTCTGTTGGTAAGAGATCAAGATAAACACCAAAGTAAGTATATTTACTATGAGCGTATATAGATATACGATATGTTTTAAGTGTACGCCCAATCCAAACAGTCACAATTTCTTTTGAATTATAATTTTATTTACAAAAAAAAAAAGAAAAGTATATAAGTATTATATCCGTTATCTAGTACCCACGACACAAGCGTTTGCTTAGTGTGGGGCTAGATGGCGCTGTGTGCAATGTCCCGGAATATTTTATATTTATTTATCTATATTAGTATTGTACTAAAACAAATTAATGCCGTGACACCTGAAAAAATATCGACAAAAGGCAAGTTACCCCACAAAGCAGCAATGAATTGAAAGTGAGCTATGAATGCATTTTTTTAAACGGTTAGTATTACAATGTAATCTTTTATGAGGGGATGCGCAAATTGCAGTCGGGGACTCGATAACAATGGAGTAAATGTTGTGTAACATCACTTAGAAATGTATTAAGCATGGCAAACTGGTGGTAAGTCTGTGCGAGAAATCTGGATGTGTAGATTAAATTGCAGCTAACATTTTTGAGTGATAATAATGTTCTTCAAAGTCAATACAAAGTACTTACATGCTGCCCTGAGATGCCCTTTTTTATCACGAAATGACTTACGTTTGACTACTGCCTGCCTGATGGTAAGCACCACTGTAGTCTAAGATGTAGCACCCTTGCCTAGAAGAAACCTTTTATTTATATATCAAACAGTATTTTTATTGGAAATACACATTATGTACGTACTTAGTCGTATGACTTAAAGTCTTGGTTTTATCTTAATGTAGTTTTGTTCTGATTTATATTAATCTTTGGTTCTGATACTTTTCTAACTGTCCTACAAAAGTATCAAGTGAAGATCTCTACATTGAAAAACGAAAATAATAACTGATCCCAAACTAAGGGACACGCCACGCGTTTGGGCTTACATGCGGGCGTAATTTATAAAAGTCCTTTCAAATAAATTACCTATCCAGTTGCAGATGATACGGATTAAAACCGAGCGGAATAGAATACACCCCTCGTTATTAAAATGTGGGTTTTAGTGCACGGTCATATAAGAATACACCGATGCAATGATCGAGTTTTAGGTAAGTATCGGAGTTTTAGGTAAGTATCGGAGTTTTAGGTAAGTATCGGAGTTTTAGGTAAGTATCGGAGTTTTAGGTAAGTATCGGAGTTTTAGGTAAGTATCGGAGTTTTAGGTAAGTATCGGAGTTTTAGGTAAGTATCGGAGTTTTAGGTAAGTATCGCCATATTTATGGTCACTGATAACCAACGCACATCGAGCATCATGTTAAGAGGCCGATAGTAACTACTTTTGTTCTACGACTTTAAATATACACGAAAAAATAAACAGCTCTCCATATATTTTGTCAGAAAGCAATGAACTTTTTGTATGGAACTGCTATATTTTTCTGGCGAATTCCCAAAATTCGAATTACCTATTTATTAATTTCATCTACAGTTAAGCTGCTTTAACATACCTATATTGCTTGGAAGAGATCACTTCAATGATAAAGTCGTCTAAGTTATTCTTGGGTGAGTTGAGTACTTAGGTTTTACCTGTTAATTTTGTTTAATTTTGATGTACATACAAAATTAGGTAAAATTATTAAATTATTACAAATTTAGGTTAAATGTACATACTCTTATTTAGTTTTATTAGTGTATATATGTGTATATATTGTTTATTTTTTACATACAAAAAAGAATACTTACTTAATTGATAGATTAAAAAGTATGACGGTATGATAACTCTGATCCGACGTTTCAAATCGCCCTAAGGGCATTTGGCAAGACCTAACGCCTGATTGATGTAGGTAGGTACTTGGTAATAAAGGTACAGGTAGTCTCCTAGGCTATCCTTAGTATCGCAAACAATCAATATGGCTAAAGTCGTAGTCTAGGCGACCCTGCATCGCTCTATCAGGGTGGATCAGTTATTGACACGCCAGGATAAGTTATCCATCACTAGGGTCACCTCGTCTGGTGGTTAGTAGGTATGGATGCAAAATTGATAGACTCAAGGGTTGCTATTAGATTGAGAAATAAATGCCTGGTTATAAACAATAGCAATCGCAAGAATATTACATATCTACCTACATAGGTATATCTCCAAAGTTTTTTTCTGCAACGGATTTCTGCAAAGTAACCATTGATACAAAATGTGTTTTTCCTCACAATATAATAAATTTAGACGGGCGTGAAATACGATCTTCGTGATACATTGCCGTGTATGTTGCGATTTTATTTCTGTGACGCTTCAATGGACATTGATTCAATTGCAATTGATGGTCTGTAAACGCACAAATAATTTAGTCATTTTAAAAATGTAGGTATCCTAAACTATGTTATTATGGATTAAATAATGTATACCTACCTGTATCATTGTAAGGTAGTAGGTGTTTTTGGTTCAATAATTTAATAGCGTAAGACAATCATAGGTAAGAGTTAAACTAAATTACAGAAAAGTATCCATAATTCTACAACTTAAACATTAATTCATCGATCTATGTATTTATGAATGTTTATTTTTATAAATTAAATCTAACAATACATTTCCAAAAATAAAACTAACGATTACTATTTATCCATCAACATTGTCTGTAGCATAATAAAAGCCAATAACATCCACTCTTTCGAAAATTCCTCGCGCTCTGACGTGTGCCAATAACGTCAAATAAGTTGAGTTCACGTCAATAAAGGCTGGTGCACTCATCACTCAAGGAGATTAAAGTTTCCTCTACTACGAATCATTCAAACTATAGAAACGTAACTGTGGCAAAAATAATAATTCCTTGTTGTACCTAATTGGTCAATAGTCACCGCTGCGAGTAGCGCCCGTAGCTCAGCCGGCGGAGACATTCGCATGCGATTACCAATGTTAAGCAAAGTTCGACGCGGTCAGTCCTTAGATGGTTGACGGATAAATAGCATTCCATTTTGGGCGCTTTTGTGGGTCGAATGACACGTTAAATTATAGGTCCCGGCGGTTTGTCTAGTATGGCTGTCGCTAAGCCATGTCAGAGGCTTTTAGGGCGGCTTGTTAAACTCTCGACATAAAATGAAATGAAAATTATTTATTTGCGACAAGAAATTACGTACGAACACATTCAGGAAAGTTATGACAAACACATCAAAGTTGGCCACTCTCATTCGATAATAAGAAGCTGCGAGTGAATTGCTAGGCAAGGCCCTGCAGCAACCAAACTGGAAGCAAGCTTTCCAAGGCATTCGGCTTTTCCGGCATCGTACCCAATCACGAGCAAGCTTTCAGTGTGTGTTTCTGTTTCGAGTGGTGTCTCTGGTAGAGAGATAAACCTCTCTGGGAGAGAGGTAGAGAGGTTTATCTCTCTCCCAATCATCAGTCAAAGTGGAAGCATTTTCGACGCGATTGTGTAAGGCATTATAATTCTATACTATCTACAATTATTCGTTGTTCCATCGCCAATAATTGGCAAAAATCACAACATCAGTTGAAGGGGAGAGTATCTGTAGCGTCTAGACGATTCTTATAAATAGACTTGGAGAAGCCAGCATGACTTTTATGAGTATTGATTGACTAAGTTTGTTTGAAACTTTTAAGTGAATGATTTTTTCTCTGGTTTATAGTTTTGACAAGTGCGAGAAAAGTATTGATCAGTCATTGTTGCGTTAGGTAGTCAAAGTCTCGATTATCTTGATATCATTTATTTATTGTGAACCGATAGATGAAATGGGTCTGAGAAGTAAGTAGATGAATTTAGTAATAAAAATAACATTACATCTTTTACTTCAAAGAGTGTTAGTTTTAATTATAAATTTACCTGAAACAAAATGTAAGATTATACGTAGGTAATAATGTTATATGATACATGATTGGAAATTTGGTGTTTTCTAAAAAGAAACTCGTTTTTTTAGAAACACTAGGTATCTGATGTTAGTACATCAGATACCTAGTGTTTCTTAACCGCCCATAAAAGGTTAAGTGTCGATCATCCTGGTACCTTATCTAATATTATTTTCTTCGGTATTAAGTAAGTATGCAATAAAATATTATTATTCACACATGCATTTCTACATGTCATATTCTAAAATCCTATAAATCTTGTCTGTCTTTCAGTCTGCCACGTGCTTTCAAAACACCTGAGTTTATCTTCAGAATCCATCAAAGTTTACTAATTGACAAACGAAGTATGACTTTGTCTGGTGCTCGTCTAGACGAGGTAGAAATACTCTGCCAAGTCACGAGTCTGGCACCTACCTGTGCGGTGAGAGCATTTTGATACATTAAATATTAAACAGTTTAGACGCAGGTTCCATAAATAAAACCCAGCATTATGACAGAAGTCAGGGTTTCGTAAACTAGACGGCTACCATGCAGAATAATGCATAAGCAAAGACCACATTCGCAAGTGATCGATTCGGACACTTCCAGGTACAACTTATGTAATTTTACAGCAAAGTCACAAGATTTTGTGTGACTGTTTCTACCCTCTTTATGTTCGAATTAGATGAAACTTTGTATATTGATAGATTAATTTTAGTCTCGTACTAAAACGGATAAAAAATACAAAGACCTATGCTTACAGCTTCTGTTACAATCTACATATCTCTTGACTATGAATCATACATATTGCACGATCAGCGTGGTATTTCCAAAACCAACACCATAACAATCTAGCAAAACAAATTCCATCATAATACAAGCGTTCGTCCTGGTGCTAATCTTGTTAGATATATGACAAATGGTGTGAGCATAACATTGCAGTATAGTTTATAGATAGCTATGTGAGCATGTACCTTCATCACCGAAAATCATGAAACACGACCTGTTTCCCGTAATCCGGCGGATTACCAATTACTAATCAGCATGCGCCATCACGAAACAAGGGCCGAATGTTTCGGCGCCAAAATAACGGTGTCAATTAGAACAGCGTCATAATCTCATCCCCCTGTTTGCAAAACGTGGTAAGGGTTGTACAAACAAACAGTATTAGATTAATATATATTATACATATGGGCTCAATGGCCGGACGTGTGCATAAAGTCTTATATTTATCTTTATGAAGGGATAACACGCAAAAATTTGCGGTCTTAATTATAAAGGGTCTTTCAAAAGAGCAGTTGAACGTGCCCAGTGGTCATATGAATAATTCTGAGGGTCTTTTTTAAAGAATGTTGGGAGAGAGATTAAAAATTAAAAGCTTCCGTACAATTAGGTTTGGTAGGAGTTTTTAGGAAAGTGGTCGTTTTGATAATTTTTGCGGATTTTTAAATTAGTTTCGACTGTATTCAATTAGTAACTGTCACACCTGCTTTAGTAACTCTCATGACTCAGCCTTTGTTGATTCACTGAGTATATCTGTCCTCCAATAAGTGTCATACAAGTGAGTGCTTTTCTTGTTCAGAGAAGGCCCTCGATAGATCAGCTGTTATTGGCCCATCAGCATATTGATGCGGCCAATTTTCTTCTTCGAGCTCGTATATATTCCAATAAGCTACAAATATATGTAAAAATGAAATCCCCGCTAATTTGACAGAGTGCTTATGGCCCCTAAACCTATGTTTGCAGTTCATAAAGGCAATATCGTCCAATACTCGCCGCCTGCCATCTGTCGGCTCCAATTGAAGACCAACTAATGCTGGCGTTTGCTTTGGTTCGGTACATAAAAGTTTATTTGAGTGGAGCAGCTATCTAGTCAGTATAACGAAAAGTTGCTTCCCGCGTATGTATTTAGAACTTTAAAACTACACAACGGATTTTGTTGCATATTTTTAACAGATAGAGTAATTCAAAAGAAAGTTTTACCTATATGTTCAATAACGCGTGCAAAGCCGCTGGCAAAAGCTAATTCTAATAACCAAACAGTAACAAAACCAAACAAACGATTGTGAAGCTTTATGAGTTCGAGCGGTAACTAAAACAAATAATTTATAATATTATATACTAAGTATAATACTTACCCTTATGTATGCCAGTAACACTTCAGGTCAGTGAGGTACTTTTAAATTATTTCTGACAAAAGTAAATATTTTAGTTTTGTAGTAGGTATCGATACTATAAACTTGACCAGATAGTCGCTCTACTAGAAAAAGGCCGATATTATGGATCCGGTCAATTGTGCCATCTGCGCCGAGGTCAGAAATGCCCACGATTTTGATAATCGCTCGGTCACGGCGATTCGTACGTGTTTGGTTGTAACCGACCCTTATAAAGGTTTAAAGGTACTTTTATGAAAATTCTTCTTCTGTGTATTTTTGTTGAATATCATCATGCTATTTGTTATTTAATAGGCACTTGGACAGGAAGTTGGTCAAAATTTTGCCACAATATTTTTAGGTCTTAAATAAGTATTCTATTATATTTATAACTAGTTTTACATTCTGTATTAAAAAAAAGTGTATACATAGGTAAAAAATGCATCAAGATCCCTGGTAAACTTTTATCTTTCTTGCTGTTGCTATTGTTTAAATAGGCGCAGAAATATTCGAAATAGATAAACACTGAAAAATAAGACGAATCAAAATCACACTAATACGATCTGTAATGTTTATAAGTCTGTCAGTTTGTACCATAGCTAATAGATCTTTTATACTAGTCTTTTGACATGTAACGTACTAACATTTGTGGTACAACAACCCTCTGGTATCAATTTCTAAAGGCAGGGTCCTTTCACAATATAGAAAATAGAACATGTCATAAATCAGTATAAATATTGTAGAGAAGTCGAAAATTGTTGTCGCATAATAATATAGACAAGAATATTATTATTAGATGCTACTGAATGCGTTTTGATTTTGTGTGTGACAAAATGAGTGTATGCCTCTAAGCTTGTGTTTATTTTTTCAATAACTTCCTCCTAGTATGAGATTTTTGTGTAAAATTCTACTTACCAATACCTGAGAAAACCTCCCCTAACTTCCTCAACGGGATTTTGACAACGTTTTAAAATATCTAAAAATAAGAATTATAATTTTAGGCACACATTTATATTCGTAACTAGTATTGTTCGCAAAATTAAAGATGACTTGTAAATAGATCGATACCATTACTAATAAACATACACATGGTAAAGATTTTCCGTAACTCCGAGTGATCCTAAGCTCTCCACAAAAACGCGAGTCCTTAACGTACCTCCCGTTTCCCAGGTACAACATAAATTATGTAAATCCAAGACGCTTTTATGAGCATTTCCATTTTTAGTAATGAATCCCACACATAAAGCCCAAGTCCTTGAATAAGGACCGGTAATAAAACAAGCGTTTTGTTAAATAAAATAGGAATGGCAACACATACGCCTCTGGGATTCAACCGATGGGGTCACGTAGAAAAACTTTCACGGTATTTAGTAAAAGGGCAAGTTCAGTAAGAATTTTAGTGGAATTGAATTATACGAGGAGAATTGTGACTCCGGCCGTCACGTTTGTGACAAAAGAAATTCGGAAATGCAATTTTGGTAATGGCCGGTGTTGTAGGTAGGTTGGTAGGTATTTTCCGGGACAGCTATGAAAGAGCTGGGGAAATGTAGTGCAAGTTTCTACTATGATGGATTCAGTGTGACACTTTTCTGTAGATTTTACTATTAGGAAAATTGGTATTTGCTCACAAAAAATACTTTAAAGGGTCACATAAGTTATTGCAAAATCTTTTTGTTATTAGATACTTTACCTATGAATTAAGTAAAAAACAGTATAGATAAGACAACCTACTCACCAAAAGTTACCTCCAAAATCCATTCGATAAACCACTAACATTTTAAAACAGGCTGCGAACGAGACGATCAGAATCTAAACGACGCTAAATTCCCGATCAAACAAAAGGTTTCGCACCATTTACGAACAATTTAACAATCTCGCCGCGTCGCTGTATAAAACAAATGTAAAAGTTAACCCCTTTATTTGGCACGTTATAAACTTTTACGATATGACGTTTACTTGCGAGTTGACCCTTCCACGGGGCCGAAAAGTTTATAATTTAATTATGGTACCCCTAGGAGCCGTTATCTAGATTCGCTGCCAGCTTTTGAAGTCGGCTTGGTATTCTAAACAATGAAGTAAAGTCGGATTCGTTAGAATATTGTGCCATTCGCATACTAAACAGTCCAAGACTCTAATGACTCTAGTTTAGAATTTGGGGCCTAGAGAATTTAGGAACATAATTCCAAGAATTTCAGTCCCAACGAAAAGCAGTCGTAATCTATTCATTTCCCTGGCAGATCCTTCACTAGTATGATTGATTGAATGGGTCCAGGCTATTTTAGGAACTGCTATTTCTGAACCCATTAGTCAGGCTTATTTAAAGTTTAGCCTACGTATACCTAGCAAGCAGCCACAGGCGTTTCTGTACCAACATACTCGTAACTAATATTTATCTTTTCAAGTATTCTGTAATCAAAATAGTTTAACTTCAGTCTGTTCATTGCAAACTATGACTCTCATCGTGAGGTCTCTAAGAGTCACTTAGATAAAATACGCTAACTCACGGCCATTTTGTTCCCACTTTCCGCGCGTCTTTTGTTTATTGGTAGAGCAAAGACCAAAATAATGGAACAATAAAGACAGGCCATTAGCACCTGTGTTCCAAACGTATTGTATAGTTTACCTGTTGGTGACAGAGACGGTATGGACCGGTGTTTGGGGCTGTGCTAAATGCCCACATTCACTCTCGTCTCGGCCACGCAGCTGAGACTGGGGGAGTTTTATTGTACGACACAGTCGGTATCTACCTACTCTTGTGTGTACTTTGGGGTTGAAAGCTAGTTGCGACTGTGCATAGTGTACTAAATTAGCAGTACCTATGATATGTTAGCTCCACTAGAAATATGTTGCAATACAATAAAACGAAAGGGGTTTTTAACAATAGGATTAGCATTTATTGTACCTACTTCCTTTCATGGAAATCGACGTTGAAATCAAAGATGAAGCACGCATTTCCAAAAGAAACAATATTAGCATTTCTTAAATATTTTTGTTCAAAATTAAATAAAAACACAGTACCTACTTACACATTATTTCAAAACCATTATTTAATCAAAGCAGACGATAATAATGGAGATACTAAAAAACCCGATGTTTATATAATCGGTACCTACTAATAGGTGGCATTGGGTCTGATCAAACCTTAAAACATTTATTTTTAACTCGCTCTTCTGTACCACGGAGTTTCCAAAATACAGGCTACTAAACTTTGTAAACTACGAGTTAGCTATAACTAAGGTATACGGAAGCATGTCAATGCATTTAACTACAAAACTAAACCTACATAGTAAGTATGATGTACCCAAGTAAAGTACCTATGTACCTAACTGTCAAAATTTGCAAGCACTCTGTAAGAAGCAAGTAAGCAAGCAAGTGACCTAAGGTAACACATATTCTTATCGCTTAGTACACGTGCTGTTTTGCGCTAAGGACTCACGGAGCGGTTTTTTCCCGCGGCGGTTGCGATTGTTCGCGGCTCCCGCTGCACCCGCGGGCGGGCGCCGCTCGCGGCACCGCTGCCGCGGCGGTTTCCACCCGCGCGCTCTGCGATCAAAGTCCGGCGAAGGTCCTTCTTGCGATAATCAACCGCCAGGTTTGCGGGCGATAATCGCTGCCGCGGCGGCAGCGGCGCCGCACAAAACTCCGGCTTCGTGAGTTTTGAAAATTCAACGCGATTCCGCCACCGCGGGCGGTCGCGGGAAAAAACCGCTCCGTGAGTTCTTAGTGTAAATAAGTAATTTAATGTACGTAAGAATGTAAGTATGAAGTGTTATGACTTTTCGTAAGTAAGTTTTCTTGATGTAATTTAGTATAGTTATTGGACGCTGGTACATAATTCCTAGAAAAATGAATATCAACAAAACAATAAACTACTTGCTATTAATAAACAAGCAGGCGTTTAGCAACTACTTACAAGTATGCACTATGCAGTCTTCACAAGTTAACTCTGACGGTGCTCTCGCAAATCGAAGCGAAGCAACACTTATGCCACGTCAAGAGTCGTGTCTTCTACATTTCTTCCTTCATGGTGAAAGTTTTCTAGTTTCTATTTTATCCGCAAGTAACGACATAATATCTTGCGTAGACTAGTCTGAAGTTTTGTGCTGTTTGTGACTGAACTTTGAGATTAGTTTCTGATATATGAGGCAAGCTGGATTGATTTGAGCTGCACATTTAATTAGTGGTTTATCGAGCTCGAGTTAGGTGTTCTAGGTGTGATTAGTATGGCTCACTGGAGTATTGACTTGTTTTGCAAAGCTGACTAAAATACTTAGCTACCTACTCGTGATTTGCACTCACACAGCAGCTGCTATGGTGGTTTGTTTCTTTATTTTCCTAACATGCTGCTAATGTGGTGGTTTTTTGTTTGGTGGTAGTTTTAGTAAGGAGCCATAGCCATATGTATATTTCCATATACATTTACCTATATCCTTAAATAACAAAAGAAATGCTGCGGAAATTAACAAGTAGATTTAACTGTTTTTTTGTATTTAAATCATTCATAAAATCTCAGAAGTATTTTTACGAATACGCTATTAAAACTCACAATATACAAAATCAAATTACCTACCACAAATATAGAACATCACAACCTCGTATTGTGTTTTAAATTACAGAAACTGTAGAGGAAATAAAATGATATTGCCATTATGAATGTAATAAATAGACTAGGTACAATATTCATTCCACAACCCAAACAAGAATACGAAATAATAAAATTATTCCTTCTCCGGCAATATTTAATTTTATGGTGTGGAAAAAGCTCATTCAAGGGGTGGGGTAGACAATGAGATGATTTGTTACGCAGAATATCGTCTTAAGAAAATTTTCGTGTAAAACGCTTAGGGTGCTAGGTATAAGCTATTTTGTGTTTTTTATTTTGTTTTACTTTATTAGAGGAAACTGAAATACTAATCTCTTAATAGTAAAACCAATTTAGACAATGTTTAAGTATTTTTCTAATCATAATCAAAACTCGTATAAAAGTACCCTTTGAAAAAAAACTTTCAGAAGACTTGATAACCTCCTTTTTTTGGAAGTCGGTTAAAAATACGAGTAAGTAGTAAAAGCTATTCAGTATTTGATAAGTATCTGTAGGTATGGTAGGTATTGTGTTGTTGTTACTACTAAGAATTACATTAATACCTAATAAAGATATTCTGACTCTACTCTTTTATTCATATAATCTAAAAATCAAAGACCAAAGAGTGCAACAGCAATCAATAAATTAAATTAAGTTCCAAACCAACCCGTACCGTCCCATGTACGATTGGGGTAAAGCAAACAGTTGCCGAAGGGTCATTTAGACCCTGGGTCATATGGACCGGGGTCACTCAGACCCCAGACTAACCCTGCCCATTGTATTGTCGATTAATTAATTATCTACGGCCGATAGGCAGGATAATATAGGAAACAGGGCTGCTAAAGACAGAGTTTCAAAGTTTATTGATTACTTTGCGATTTAGAACGGTCAATTAAAAGAATAAACTAGTAGGTAATGCAATGAAAACGACCAAACATTGATTTGGTTATAGAAACCAGTAATACAATGTAGTAATGTTTCCTGAAAAGAAAATGATTTTAGTAAGCACTAAATCATAATATAATCTGTTTTCTGATTTACTTAACACACTGACAATAAAATTGTACAAGAAACAAAAACCCTTGACTTCGTATTTTGACACTGTGACACTCTATTATAATTATTGCAAAACCATACCGTAATTATTAAAAAAATATCTTCAATTAAAAAACATACCTATAATATCACTCTAAGAATATAAATTATTATAATTAATTTTGTTTTGTATTACTTGATTATCTTATCTTGGCAGCCCTATCAGATTTTCAGCAAAGCGGAATTCAATATAGAAATTGATGATTGTGACTGACGGGTGGACGAATATTCACAATAGTACGGCAGTATAATGAAAATGTACTTATATTTACTGAAAAATGCTAGGTTATCTATGTATATAAAATCTCAAAGGTGACTGACTGGCTGCCTGATATAGTGATCTATCAACGCACAGCCCAAACCACTGGACGGATTGGGCTGAAATTTGGAATGAAGGTAGATGTTATGACGTAGGCATCCGATAAGAAAGGATTTTTGGATATGTCACTTTTAAAGGGGCGAAATAGGGGATGCAAGTTTTACTTCTTAATGCGAGCGAAGCCTCGAGCACCCACTAGTTTTACTATAAAGATGTACAGAACATTGCTTCTTTTTAGTAAACACTTAATTTGACTCAGGCACGAAAATATTTGTCAGATATCTAAATTTTTTATGTAAGTATTTATTAAAACCGTTTCGTTCAGTAATTATTAAAACTCATTCTAAATGCATCATATCCTTGCTGCCTCCACATTAGTTTCCATACAAATCCCAATATCGATTACAAAGTTTCTCTCCCAATATTAGTATGATTAATACTAGCTATCGCAGTGTTGAGGAGAAATATAACTGTTAAGAGATAAGCCAGCAAAGTGATCAAAGAAAGGCTAAATATAGGTTAAAATTAAAAATAAGTGAACAGAACTCAAACAGGTTCGCACTTGATCATAGTTTGTCAGATGGAAAGCAAGAAAAAATAAAATATATGTTGTTTATACATATATATGCACATAGAAATAAAATACATAAAAAGTATGTAATAAAAACACTCCTGCATTGATAGATTGCATGCAGCAATGGCTGCAGTCAAACGGAAATCTCCGTAAAAAAGTGAACAAACATTTGTGTATTATGCATTTCAGACAGCGTATTCGTTGCATCAAGCATTTACTCATTTGACACATTATATAGTACATAATGTCCATTCTACACGGAATAACACAACCTCTATACTCTCGCATCTGGGTACAAGTTGTAGCCAAGTTGGAAAGTTTAGAGTTATTTGTAACCCGTCGCATGTTACCGACCCGGTGTCTACGAACACAGTGCGGCGCGGTGAGAAAATAATTTGTGTGCTATTTTGGGTTGAGACTAGTTTATATTAATCAAAATTAAAATAATGACAATCTTACTTACAAAAACAAACAAAAAGTCTCAACATAAATATGTTGTATCATTAAAGCAACCTTATTTTTCAAATTATGCAGTACAGTTTCTATACAATGAGTAAGTAAGTGCATACTTGGTTTTATTTACTATCAAGGATGCCTACATTCCATACAACTAGATTTTTGTGGCTGTGTTATGAGTTCCTGGTAAATATTTTGGTATTTTTTTTTAAATATATTGGTTCTTTCGTGCTGTGTATCACGTTCGTAGCCAATTACCGTAGCTACGTAGCTTCGTAGCTCATCACGTAGTGGCCAAAACTTTAGAATAAAATACATACATACAACAATGTTCGTGTATAAAATACACGCAGCATACAAATAATTTTATCTTAAAGTAGTGGACGTCCACGGCTTTGCTCGCATTATTTCAGGATAAAAGTAGTCTATGACACTCCTATAAGACTTCATACTACCAAAATATACAAAATTATGGTGATCCGTTCAGCCGTTTTTGCGTGATGAGCGTTTAAATAAAAATACGGAATAGGTAACCAGATAAACAGGCAAAATTTCTAGAAATTGTTGGAACGTGGTCTGCTATCAATTCAAAGTAACTCCAAAAAATTTTTTGGTAAATTATCTTCAATGTTTATGCCTTCGTACTCTCTTCAGCTTTATTTTATGTAGAGATGTAGGTATAGATAACTATCAATACATAAGCCATGTAGTATGCATAACCCCAAATAGCAGACAGCTGAAATAATTACGGTCAAACAAGAGCAATCTTTTTCACTTTACGACTACATGAAGAGAATATAAAAAGGGAATGTATCCTAAGTTGGGAATAAAATATATATTAAGGGCGACGGTCAGTCCCAATGTCCCCGTCTCTGGAGACGTGAGCTTTGTTCTTTGTTTTTATACTGTAAATAGATACAATTTTATTACTGTGCTGTTTTCTTTGCAGTGCATTGTGTTTTTTTTTTCTAAAACAGGGCACATGTTTTAACGTGAACATAAAGGTTCGTAAGAAAGTTAATTATAACAAGATATGTTAAATCAAATCATGTCAAGCAGATTGCAGTAATCAAAATAAAAAAAAGAGTAAGTAATAATCACATATTTTTAAGTTTAAATAATTTTCGAGTCTACATCTGTTTTGAGAATTTCCAAATCAGCTAAAAGGCCTCTGACATAAAATGTTATCTGTTTTATTACTACAAACAGCAGGAAACAAGAAATAAAGAACTTTGTTTCAAATAATAATTCGTATATTATCAATTGAGTTGCTTATAATAAATTGTGTGTTACATTCTATCAACATTTACTATGTCTAAAATAAAGTCGGATTTGCTTCAGCAAGATCCCCTTGGTCCCTAATATTATTAAGGTGGTTGGATGCCAATTCCCTGCAAGTGATGCAAGCATGAATAAACTATTCGTGTATCGGTGCTACTACTATACTGATTATAGCTATACTATTTATTTGTAAGGTTTATGGAAACACTTTCTTAGGAGAAGAAATGTGCTGGCTATTTGATTCTGTTCCTAGTGGTAATAAATTTGGTGTATGTAGTTTAAAGAGCTTTTAAAATATTGTAAGATGTAATGTAGCTTTGCTCAGACAAGGGCCTCATCTTACATTTATGATGAAGATGACTACACACGACACTTGTAATGTTTTTAGTTAAGAAATATTAAAATGTCATATCTTAAAAAAAATGATTGTCATCAAAAACTAATCATAGCAAAAATCTTTGTAAAAAAATCACTCACATCAATCACAAAGCTTACTAAAGAAAGCAGCACATCTTGTAACAAACCTAGGCGGCTCTGAGCTCTCATAACGCACTGCCTCCCGTATTACGCTTCAATTTTATTTTATGCTGATCCCTAGCTTCTAAAAATGGCTGCTTAGGGAACAGTAAAGCCGCGGTCGAACCTACACTGAGTAATACTAACCTTCCTTTACAACATAAACAATTCATGAGAAAAGAATTTTTGACGAAAGATATACAGCTTTGAGTTTTATATCAACTTTTATGTCGGTAAATATGTTTGTTCGTTATTTGTTCACAAAGTGGATGCTGTGAAAGGATTGGAAGGGTAGATTTTGTAATGTCATGCTTTTTTGTAGCGAGAGATGGAATGCATTTGTGGTTAAGGCTTTTTATCTAAAAATTGCAAGCTGTAACTTTGCATCTTTAGCAATTTGTGCGCATACTTCATAGCTATATGTCAGTTATCTATGTATGTAAGAATAAATCTGTTCCGCTTGCGCTTGTTGAGGATTAGATATTATTAACAAATGTTATTTTTTAGATAATTCTAATGAGATGTGCGCAATATGCACAAGTAAGTATTTTAACAATTAAGTGCGTCCAGCAGGCCTACCACAAAGTTTTTAAAAGCAGTGTCATTGCCGCTCCGTCACTCACTCAGACTCACTCCAGCCAGATTTATCGCAACTTTTACTTTTGTACTATTTTAGCCTACGACATTAAAAAACCTTTATATAAGTTATCTATTTTTTATTTCAAGATTAAGGAAAAATCATAATTATGATGAATTATTTGAGCTTTTGTGACAAATATAATTGCACAACGCTCAAATGATTCAAGGAAGCAATCCTAATAGAAACAAGTACACAAACTAACCCCAAATGCCAAGCGGGAAATAAAAAGGAACTCAGCGTGTTGTCCATAACATCACGGGTGTCCCGCGGGGGGTCATTCACCCCGGAACTGGCATAGAATAGATGGTAGTTTGTATGTGATTGGTGGCTTGATAGGGGATGATGTATATACTAGTTTTTACATTATAATGTGAGTAAGTTCGTATAAGATGGCCAACTCTAGTGACGGAAATTTTCAAACACAAACCAACTATTTGGAAATAATAAATATACCGTATTAAACTTGAACAAATTTAATCAAGATATTTTATAAATTATAAGAAAGCTATATTACGCATAGTACCCTATTTATTGTAATTAAATTATCGATAATTAATTATTTGGATTGGTATAAACCCAATTCCTTTGAAAAATAAATAAATCATCACTCGTACAATTGAACACTACGATGGTTTAAAATAAAAAGACCCCAAACTTTGTCTTTAATATCCTCCTCCTTGAATCGTAACCCTCGTGTCTGAGGATCGTGACCACGACCTCCCAGCACCTTCTGCTTGATGACATCTTTCCACTTCCTTCTGTCCTCGGCAACATGCAATGCATTATAGACTGTAGTGTCTAAAGTGGTGCGAATTTATTTCATTAATATATATTTGTCCAATATATGTTAATGAAAATTTAAAATTAATATTTAATATAATTGTCTATTTAAAAACGGTTTTTTGTAAAAACATGCAGAATCTAGTTTAAGTAATCTCCATTCCTACAAAGTACACTCATCTTTATTAGGGCCAGCGGTAAGGGCGAGTAACTGGGCAGTGAGAGGATTTTACGGCCAGTTACTGGAACTAGTGCCTGGAATGTGCCCTTTATGGCTTAGTGCAGGTTTATTTCAAGGTGCAGGCTGTTGTTGGTCAGGTTGTTAGGGGAAATAGGCAAGAAGAGTTATTGCGTTGAAGAAAGTTTTGCTTAATTTTTATGGTTCTACGAGTATTCTTAGGTCTCTAGTTTGTTGCTCGGGGTAAAATTTAGCCCTTGTTTTAATCTAGGGCCTGATCTACCTGTGTGCCAATTTTCATCTGAACCAAAGTGAGAAAAAAAGCATATACAAACCCATTTTTATATATTTGGTTGAAAAAGATAAAAATATAAAAAAGATAAAAAGATGTTTATTTGGTACCATGGTGGCATTTACAATGTTTAGGTTAATATTAACTTATAACTAGAGTAGTTTAAGGGAATGTGTTAAATCTTATAATTACAGTTACCTACACAATGACATAACATAATGTAGTACTTTATGGCTATATAATACAGATTGAGGGTTTAGGCTTGAAATGCCACGATCGTATTAATTTATAGGTGCCCTAGTTCTCGCAGTAGGATACCCTGAGTTTGCGAGAGCTAGTTCTCTTCGTGGGGTGCATTACCTAAGATGTTGCAAGTGTTTAGTGGAGAAGGGCAAATTGTAAATAGATATTATATGTATATTCTTATATTTGGGTCTGAGTGTGTGTGAGAGTGTCTGACTGAATGGATGTATATGTATAATGTATGTGTGTGTGTGTTTTTATTTTTATACTTGTAGGATTGTATGGTTTAAAAAAAACTGCGTTTTAAGGGGTAGGGGACTTGAGTACATATATATATATATATATATATATATATATATATATATATATATACCTAGTCAGGTCATAAATTCTGTCACATGTTTAATATAAAATAATTAAAACAACTTTATTCTTTATGTAACCATTTATATACCAAAATGAACTTAACAAAACATAGATTCTTATGACAATAAAGTTTATTCAAAATGACCTCCGTGACTTTGAATACAGGCCTTCAATCTGCGCGGCCAGTCGTCTATCGCTGCACGAACGAGGTCCATGTCAATATCGGCGGCTGCCTTAATCAAGGATGTCTTGAGTGACTCCAAATTGGGATGAGGCTTTGAGCACGCCTTTTCCTCCAAGTGTTGCCATATCTTGTAATCTAACGGATTCAAATCTGGACTGGAGGAGGGCCAGTCTTCGTGCCGGATGAAGTCGATTTCACGCGCCGCCAGCCAGTCTTGTGTGCTCTTCGCTCTATGAGCTGGCGCCGAATCTTGTTGGAATACCCAGTGCTTGTTATTGAACATGATATGAGAAACAGGTTCCACAAGGTTCGTCAGGACCGTATTTTGATGCACAACTGCATTCGTTTTTACACCTTTCTCACAAAAATGTACCTCTGTTAAGCCCCAATAAGAAACTCCCAACCATACCATGAGCGAGGATGGAAAATGACCTCGTTGGACACGCGGAATACGTTTGCTCGCTTCTTCACTACTGTGTGCGTACACCTTATCATTTTGTTTGTTGTAGCTCTCTTCTACGGTAAAAATTTTTTCATCCGAAAAAAGAATTTCCCGATACTTTTTTCCCGCGTACCGCTTCAACAAAGCGCGGCATCTCTTCAGTCTCAGGTCCATTAGACGAGCATTCAAACGATGTCCTGTTTTTCTTCGATATGCCCGAAGCCCTAAGTCTTCATTTAACACCCTTTTCACCGTGGTTCTGCTTAACCCCATCTGAAGGGCCAACAGTTTCTGCTTACGTTTGGGATTTCTTTGAATTCGCGCCTTCACAGCTTTTATCACTGCTGGAGTCCTAACAGACCGAGGGCGACCACTTCTTGACCTGTCATCTACACTAGAGTCTTCATTGTATCGTTTGATGGTACGATAAACGAATCTTTTGGTTATATTCAAATTTTTCAGTATGTCAAAAATTTGAATTGGCGCGTAACCGCAACGATGCAATGCAATAACTGCAACACGGTCTTCTTTAAGCGTCCACTCCATATTTAAAAATGAGTAAAATTCTAAAAAGTATACATTTTTATTTTCATGAACAATTCGAAATTCGAATTCAATAAACTTTTTTGTGGCCAGCATTCTAAAAGAAAAGTTTTTACTGTGTGACAATACTTATGACCTGACTAGGTATATAGAGGAATTTAGGCCGGCGTGACGATCCTACCTAGTGTACATAATATATGAATTTATCATGCAAAAATGTTACCTCTATGAAATTAGACGGAGGATTTCCTCTGTTTCCTTAGAATTTAATGTGACTAGATAGTCTTTTAACTTCTTTTTACAAAAATATTTAGTACAGGTAATAATGTTTAATTTGAAGTTAATTTTTTTGTATATAAAAGGACCTAAGATATTGTAGCATCTCCTTCCTGTAGCTGTTTTAGATCCAACTGTGTTCCAGCGAAAAATAAAACGTTCTTTTCATTTATACGAGAAACATAATTTAATCAGGAGTAATTTTATACAATATGTACTTACTGTACACTTGTATACCTTAGATTATGGATAGAAAATGATATTTATAGCAAAACAGGCATTTGGCCCTCTGATCTTCTGCTTCTATATCAGTTAATATGACGGATATAAAACTTGAAATTGATATTACAATGAAAGCCGAGAACATGTATCAAAACTACACCGAACATTTTCCAATAGCCAAGCGCACGCTCCACCAAACGAAACAATTTTAAAATATGCTCCAATGATAAATGCTTTATAGTGAAAAATAAAAATTATTCGGTAAGTCATACGAAGCCGAGCGTAAAATCGGAAATAGCGGACTCCCACCCTCAACCGTTTGCTACTAAATCAAAGTCTCTATAAAAGTACCGATAGAGTAGTAAAATAAATATTCCTTATGCATTTTATTGTGTTCTGTAATATTCACAAATCTCGATCGTTTCACAATATTGCGGGAAGTAACGGTTGAACAGAGACGCGTTTTGTTTTGCCCACTTTTCTTTGTTCTTTGGGTTTTCCTCTTTTTAGTGAAACGTTTTGATAGCCTCGTGAGATTTTAAGAATCGGGATGAAGGAAGAGTTTAAACTTAAACTGAGTCTGTTACTTAATTTAAGGTAATGATCTAAGAATACGGCAAATGTATGTAAATTATAATTGTAAGAACTATAATCTATTTCGTAGATATGTATAGTAGTAATAACTTTATTTACAATAATGAAATATAAAAACAAGGGAAGAAAAACTAAACATACTACTTCTAACTACTACAAATAAGGGGCACTTAGAAAATCTTTAGAAAAGCCTAAAGATAATCTAAGTGCTCTAGCCCACTACCAGAGGGCAGCGTGCCCAGCATACTGGCCGCATTACCACGCTGGATGGCAATGCTGATACGTAAATAGTAGTAATATGTATTGTATAGTTCCGACAAATGTGCTTACGGCTACCTCGTAACTACAAGTGTACAACAATGAACGCTTAACATTGCTTGCTAGAGGTTCAAGAAAATCTCATGGTCATAGCAATAGCCCAATAAAACATCCCATAAGTTACACGGGTTCCAAAAATACAGACGATCTAAGTAGGACAGCTATTTTAGTCCCATTCATTTAATCCCATGTTCATTAATTGACCTAAAACACACAAGTTGTTTACTGCATGTATATTTTTATCTCTTGTTACTAATACATTATTTTTGGGTGGTAAGTGCTAGTTTCTCATAATAAGACTTTGAAATATTTTAGTTACACAACATACCTAATTATATATCCAGTATACGGGTTAGTAATATTTCTGAATAAAAATTATGTTATCTGAGATTTCATCAATAAAGTAAATAAATCGAAACACATTGTAACTAGCTACATACCACTAAGGAAGCTAAAAAGTCAAGTCTTTTGCCGAATGTCCTTTACTAACTTCAATAGAATAAAACGTATTAGTCATCACAAAAACAACGTTCACATTTCATACTAAACTTCCCCCCATCCCAGCTTTTTCTACCGATTTCCGATCTCACATCGTATATTTGTAGAAGTACGTCATTTCTTCAGAAAACTTTATGAGTCACGAGTCCTGACTCAGTTTTCTCCCGTCTCCAAGTTCAACAAGACTAGACAAGACATTACTTTGATAGGAAAATTGCTGGTAATCTGAGATAATCTTGCCAAGGAGTAAGCGACATTCTTAGCACTATGATGTGTAAAACACGTCATTATGACGGAGTTAGACAAATGCTGTAATTGGTAATTGCATTTACAAGTATATATGTATGTGTGCTTTGTATGCTTACTTTATGTGTTTTATTAAAATGAGTAAAAACGTTCTGCAATTTCTGTTGACATACGTTATTGTTTTCGTTATGAAACAGCAGCATGTGACGAATGACCTTATAGAAATAAAAAAGAATACGGCGTATGAGGTAAGGTAGTTTACTAAAATACAAAAGAGAAAATAAAAAAAGAGTAAATATTTTTTTATTGCCCTGTATTTGTTGTAAATAAAAAATAAACTGTCGTGATTGATGTCCAAAACACGCCCTAAATTTATTGCGGAACAGAATTAGAAAATGAACGCGATTTCCCAACGCCTTCCAAACTGTGTACTTTGTTCTTAATTATTCTTCAATCAATAACCCCAAAGGAAAATTAGCAACCTGAAAACGTTTTAAATAAAACATCGCGGCACTTAAGAAGTACGGGCTTCAAATTACAATCCAAAACTTGAGGGAAAGTTCCAAAGAGAAAAGTTGGAAGTGAGCGAAAATATGGCAATTATTTGGAAGCCAACTTTCGACCAAATGATTATAAGCGAATACCGCTTGAACACTGTAGACATTATTTACACAAATAAGGGAATTAGGCGAGAAATTTCTGACAGGGCTTAAGCAGGAATTCCCTGTTCGCCGAAATTTATGACCGATTCGTTTCTCGCTAATTAATTTAACTCTTATCTGATACGCTTAATTGGAGTTCTTAGTTTGTTCAGTTTCATCTCGGAATTAATAATTGCTCGCACTGATTACGCAAGAAATTAATGGAAACTTTATGGCGCACAAATGGAAATGTATAATGAAGCTCGTGCTAACATACATAATATTATTTCTTTGATTAGAGAATAATTTATACTCGTTACGATTTGAATATCGCCATAATAAGAGACTATTTATAACGGTTTCTCGTGTGTAAGCTACAAGTATTAGCAAGTGAAATTCGATGTAAGAAATAACGTTTGGACAGTATATTTTAAGTCATTTCGGTAAATTTTGATAGGTGGGTGTGAAATAACTACATTTTTTTAATAACTTTTATCATTGATCATAAACACAATGTAAAAGTTTAACAAAAACCTGACCGACTAACGCGATTCCTTCGTCAAAGCCAAACAAAATCATCATTTTCTCGTTCAAACATTACCCCGAATCCCGAGAAAACGTATACATAGTATATAATTATTTTTTTTACAAGGTACGGGTTTGCACTTGACCGTAATTCCTGATGGTAAGCAATCATTACGGTCTAGGATGGAACGTGCTTACCCAGTAAGAACCGATTCACTCTCTCTCACATTTTGTATATTATGTAATATGTATGTACTTATAAAACGTAATTTTACACAAGTTTCCCATTTATCCCGCTGTCCGTTGGATACAACATGTTATTACAACGTCAACCCATGTCATGGAACTATGAGAGTGGGATTTTTATTATGATGAGAGTTTTAGTTTATTTTTCATAGAAAACTCCCGTGTTGGTTTTGGAAGAGTTTGGTTTGCTGTGTTGTGGATAAGGCTGAAAATAAAAGATATTTATGTAATACATAACAAGTAATTTCTCATTACATCATATTATGTAGGTTTCGTTCTCATTATTACTTGATCACGTTACGCAGTTTGTAGCAAATTAGCTCAATTTACAATGTGGCATAATAGATAGACCAAATTTTTAACAGATATGCTTTAGACTCCAAATAGTACCACAGGTCATAAGTAAGAATCTTGGACTAATTAACAATGTGATATGCTATGATTTTATAACCATTACAATAGTAAAGCCCAATTTAGCATATGAAATTGTTATATAACGAAATATTCAAATTTACTTCCAAGCAATTTGAAAATACAACACTTAAACTTTACAACCGCTCCTGCAAGATAGAAGCAAAATGCTATTATATTGCATTCCTTTCCAGCACTTGGTAATGTCATTCGGAGGCAAATGAAAGTCGCGAACGACTGAACAGTTATTTCAAGTGAAAACACGCGGTGGATAATATTTCATCTGTTCCTTTTATTTTTACAGCATTCGTTGACAGTCAGCTCGGCAGTGCGTGCTGCAGACTTGTAGGCTCTAGTATTTATATGCGTTAGGGAAGGAATCTAATGAATAGCGGTATTAGGTTAAACCGGTACATACATAATATGTTACAGCTAATTTGTTGTTAAAGGAGATTAGGTAATGTATAAGTCTAGTTTTTTACATTATTTGCTCTGTATTTTTTTGTATTTTAATGTGATGTGATGTTCTATTTGTAAGAAAATGTGTTTATTTATATCTTAAGAATTGTTGATAATTAAATGAATGGATACGTAACCATTACATTGCGCAAAATGAGAAGCAAAATAAGACAGAGACAGTTAAAAATAATCGTATTGCAAATTTCATAATCAATTAAACATTTATTATGGGGTTAGATGGCGCGTTAAATATATTTGAATATTTGCATTATTCTATTTAACTTCCTTAACTCCTTTTTCTTGACCATAATATTACATAATTATCGATGTATAAACCGATTTAAATTCCGGTTACTCCATCCTCGCAAGCAGACCCGGTACTGCCATCAATATTCCGTGGACGTATGAGGGGGAAAGAGCATCAGCATTTCATTACTGCATCCCTACGAGTACAACCTACATGTCTGATACGAGACATGAGACTTGCAGCGCCTTTTTTCTCAAATAAACGGAAATACGTCCGCACGTGCGTCTCTTTTGGTTTTCGCTGACGAAATTGCCGCTGTTTCTTCACAAAATTTTCGCAAGATTCTTCCTGTTATTATGTTCGGTACGTGAGGTGCAGGCGTCACTGTTTTGTTGTTCAATTTTATGACATCATCCGATGAAATTTTTCCTTTGTTTAAAACCTGATGATGATGCCATCGGCAAGTGCTTTCTTCATATTGAAGTATGAATGTCAGTTGGCTACGTTTTCGGCAATTCCATGGCAAAGGATTGAACTAAATTTTTGTTTTATGTTAGGGACATATTTTTACACTTTGGATGGTAATTTGTAAAAACGAGTGTGGCAAGACATGACTTTCAACACTAAAAGACAAGCAGTTCTTAGTCAGACAACTCTCAATAAAATCAGTAAAAGTAATAATTTCTTAAGAAAAAGTATATGGTCAAGTAAAAACGCACGATTCTTGAATACAACGTTTTGTAGCCATTGCGCATAAAACTTTGTTTTCCTAAATTCAAATTGACTCAATAATACCATCTATTTTGACTCATTTAAAATGTATTATAAAGTTTACATAAACTCCATTTCCAAAACATGGAGTAGGTAACTGGTTTATACATAAACACCATCAATATTTATTAAGTGTCCCCCACGTCAAGCTATCCTGTTCTCATTTCTTGTCACGTATAAAGTTTTATTGGTATTAAGCTTGGAACCCTTTAACTCCTTTGACATCGTATCTGAGGCACTGGGATTACCACTGACAAGGGGTTTGATCCTTAGATTCAACTTGGCTTAAGATTTTAAAAGACTAGGACCGATTTTTTAAATATACAGATATCATTTTATTCTAAAGAGTGAAAGATTGAAACCGTCTAATCGGTTGTCAATGTCAGAAAACTGACAGTGACATAGGAGAACTTATGATATCCATTTCCAATGTGGTTATTTTAAGCTGCTTGACGTTAGAATAAACTTGGGCACTAGCGGCTAAGTTTTGTTGCAAAATAAGGCCAAAGCAAAACTACATTTTTAAATCTGGCGCTAAGCACCGTGTGTTCCGATAGGTTTTTGTTTACTTTGTACTATCAAGCATTAGTCCACCAGATCACCTGAAGCGAATACTGTTGCCCAAGGTACATGACTGTCTAGACAGTAACTGGATTTCTAACTAAAAACGGTAGACTTTGAGAATGTTCGATAATATTTCAGTACCTCTCTCTCTCTCTCTCTTGAGTCGTTCCTCATGACTGAGGGTCGTGATTCACCCGCAGAATTTTTTATTTTTATTTATTTTATTACATTAAGATTTACCATTAAGAGAGTGCAAATCCACAGATAACTTGAAAATACAAGTCATTGGTGTAAGGCCGGATTCGAACCAGGGTGCGTCTGGATGAAAAGCAGACACTGGAACCGCTGAGCCACACTCACTTTCGCATTTCAGTAAGTACCTGTTCTAATTAGATCATAGGATGGCATAGCGTATAAGAAGTAAAGTTTTCTTTAAATTTAGATTCCACACTCATATATATAGCTCATCCTTACAGTAAACACATTCAAGTGCGCCACAAATAAAACCATTTAAAACCAAAACATATTCATAAAAGCAGTCATCAAAGTTATTATTCGTTAATACCTCGAATACTTTCAGAATAACAATACAGTTTACAATAATTTCATTCAAACCAAATCATTTATTTTATTGTATTAAATGTAAATATTTATACTGTATGGATTTTCAGCTATTTTATTACCGACCACAAAAATTAATTAACCGTACCACTTTATTAATATTTTTACAGGAAAATGGCTAACTTTCCTGCCAAAATCATTTATTATGTAATCACGGACTCATTAAAATCACAGAGTTTTGGTAATTATGACTTTTCACAACTTTTTAATTCTTCGTTTTAATTTCTAACTTTTGCAATCACAAAGATCGTAATTGTTGAGTAATTAGTGTAATAAAATTCATTCTAAATTTCAATTTTATAAAAATAATGTTTTAATTAATTTATTCAATACGTAATACTGCATTAAAGGTTAAAGATCGACGCGTGATATACTAACAAAAAGAAAGATATCTTCTTTCGCATGTTATTTTTAAAGTACGGTTTATATAAATGCGATCGATTGGTTTTACAATCTCTTTCATCATCATCATTACAGCCTGTTATCACCCACTGTTGAGCATAGCATAGCTCTCTCCAAGTACGCCACTCGTCACGGTCCTTTTTTTTACTGCGCAGATTAAATCCAGGTGCTCCCTGCGGTTATTCTAATGTCGTCAAACCACCGCACAATAATTGGTACAATCTCTTTGGTGTTTATTTTTTTGTGTCCAATCATACCATAGACAACCCACTCTCAAACAAAAATCCAGACCTATGTACCTAACATTTATTTTCCTAACCAAGGGTGGTTACTACGTGGAACGCAATGTCATAAAAGTGTAGTGCCCACTCGTAAACTATTGTACGCTTTTATGATTCATCTCCAATGTTTGGGAAAGCCCTTGGAAAAAATTGTACTGTCATGTATAAAGGGATATAGGGATATGTTTTATGTGTTTGTCAGCCAATTTTGTGTAAAAAAGTTTCGAATGGATATAATTATACTTTAGCGGCGCCTCATAATTTTCCAGTCCACGTTGATCTGGCATAAAATTTAATTAATCTGCATATCAAAATTACATGTTTATTGGTTCGAACGCATGAATGTGAAGAAGTAACAACACACACATACACACATCAAGCAGAAAGTGCGCTGGTAGTGACCGTTTATTGACCGATGATGTGTCGAACACAGCACTTTGCCTCTACGTTTATTGTGCGGACGGCAAAGCTTTTGAACACTTTACCAGAAGGTGTGTTTCTTGCGAACTACAATCCAGGGGTCTTTAAATCTAGAGTTAATAGGTATCTTCTAGGTATACAAAAAACTCAACCTTTTTTCGTACAAGAGTGATGGGATAATTGTATGTAGGTATTATTATTATCATTATATCTTATGTTAATATGTGGTTAAGGTACTAGAGGGGTTAACAAACTTTCAGCATTATATTTATTTTAATGCAGCTAAAGGCAAAATACAGACGATTAGTTTAACTCTAAGTAATGAGGAAGGACTTGTACAATGATGCCCTGAGGGGAACCATTAGCTGTACTGTATCCAGTAGAAAAAGTAATAAGAGGGGGTTTATAATATGAAAGCAGGTTGCAAAATAGAGTCAATTAGACTTGCATTATTATTTATATTATTTATTATTGTTATAATAGCTAAGTTAGGTTTTAGTATATGTATACAATTAACAGTTTGTATAAAATTTAAAATGAGAAAAAATTACACGATGATTAGAATTAAAAAAAATTGAAATCAAGTTGAAAAGAAATTGAATACGTGAGATATTTTTGTTTTGACATTTTGTCATGTCAGCGCCAACATTGTCAAAATTGAACTGACGATAAATAAAGACTAAGAAGAATTTTATATAAAATTTTACACATATCAAATTTCTTTCTCTACTCACGCTAGTGTGCTCAGAATCATAAGTAGTGTAATAACTAACAATTTTGCCTCCGATTGTACAAAAGTGCGAAAATATGTGCATCGCCGGTGTCTAAGTAAATTTGGCCATCTCACCCAATCTGAGTTTGCGAGGGGTCAGACCCCAGTCTTATGTCTCGAACTGATTCGCGCGAACCATGAATTATAGTAGTGGACACTTCTTATTTCATTTGATATTGTTTTGGTAAGTTTTGTTGCTAAGTTTGTTGTTTTCTTTGTAGCTCTATGCTCTCAACACTAATTAATGTGTATAGCTATTTTTTGTTCATTTCCCTCATTGCTCATTTGTTTTTGTACTGAAGTATTGGTGAAGACTTTTCCCAAGATAAGAAAGATAATAGACAGATAATACAGGTACATACTTGAGCCATATTGCAGTACTATGAGATATAGTGAATGCTATTTGTATTTTGTATACACTTAGATTAAAGACTCTAAAATACGTTTAAAGAAGTTCGTAATTGTCTTGTAGTGTAATTTTGAAATTAAGATAACTGTTTTGAGATTAAGGCTTTTACAAACAAGTGACTATGGAAAGTTTTAGTTAGGTTGACTACACAAATGACTAACAAAATGAAACTTTCAATTTGAAGAGGCATACATATTAAATTATAGCCTTTCGTAACCTATGACCTAATAGATATTGTCTGACCTGGCTTTTCATGTGATTATTTTCCAGCGACCTACAATGCAATGTGGGTCGGAACACTCGGTCGAGAGATAGCAACAATGAATAGGTAATACAGAACAACGTTTAGATAAAAATGTCAGTAGTAATAATAAGTTTCTTGCGCTTACAAATACAACATTTGACTATAAGGTGTTTGCCATTGTGATGTAAAGACAGGATTTAATTTTTTCTATCTTATTCACTTACTTTGAGTAAGTTAAAGTAAGCTTGTTTAAAATTGGTATCTACATATACGTATATTCAGACTATTTCAAACCACTAGTATGAATTCAGACCTGGTAAAAAACTATGAAAAACTTATAAAGTAGAGAGGTTTTGTCAAAATTAGGTAAAAAACAAGGTAACCACCATTTATTGAAAAGTCACCAATCTCAATAAATTGTCCACCAGTTGAATATCATGATCCTGATCAATTTAAGCCCAATTGTTTTGGTCAAAATTTTAAAACGTTGACACTTAATTCTTTGTGTCTTGTACTAGCCCAGCATTACCAAACATAAAAGATTCATTCATACATAAAAGCACGTTAATCCTAAAATACTGTTATTTCCTCGCGTCCTCTATAAATCCACGTCTCTCAAGTGGGCGCGTGTCTGCCATGCGCCAATTGACAACTGGCATTTTTTATCGAGGGCCTTTGATTTAGGAAGTTTTTCTGTGAAAATCAATATAAGTCACGACTAGATAAAGTTATAGAAAAAGCGAGTGTTGCTCAGTGGTTCCAGTGTCTGCATTTTATCCACACGCACCCTGGTTCGAATCCGGCCCTACACCTATGGTTTGGATGAAATTATGAAAGTTATTAATTAAGTATTCTATTTTAATTACTTATTTTGTCAATGGAACTGAAGCTGATAACAGCTAGAACAACTACTTGTTAAGTAAGAACAACGCGGGTTGGATGACACGTTGTTGATTGTAGGTCCCGGTTGTTTGTCTAGTACGGCAGTAGTTAAGCCATGTCAGAGGCCCTTAGGGCGGCTTGATAAACTCTCGACACCCGAGTTGGCCACTCTCATTCGATAAGAAGAAGAACAATAAGTGTTCTAACTTAAAAAAGTATTGGTTATTTCCCAAATTCTCACATAACTGTAGCGCATTTCAAACATTCCTCGCTTTGTACCCAAAAACAAATATCCAGTGACATTCATCATATTCAGTCGTAGATGTTCTACCCAACATTGTCTCTTTATTCAATTCATTTTGACCGTTTCACTCAAAATTTTCCAGCCATCCATATACAAAACCGAAACGAGAACATGACTCATAGACAATATTGTTCGGATACACTAATCATGCTACTACTAATCATTCAAAAATAAAGTAATGAAGGTATGCACCACTTTGAGGCATACCTAGTGCCGCATATGGGTGTATCGTTTTAAGTGATCTAGAGGACAAGAGCGCTTTAGGTTATCTCTGTCAGCATGTTACTATTACGGGTTTCACTCACGTGTAATTTCACGTATGTTGTTTACTAATATTCAAACAAAACGTATGTTCTGCGAGCGGTCCGCCGGGACACGGGCGCGGGGGCCTGCTGGGATGGTGGGGGTGGAGGCGAGGCGATGTTACAACTCCCGGCCGCTTCGTCCTCAGGTCGCTCCACTGTTTCATCAGGGACAGCAATTTCGGCAACTGTACCGGCGCACACAAAAATGACTGTGTCTTGAGCTTAAGCTTGCCCAATCTTCGTCATTGTATTATGTCACTTTAAAAAACTCATTAAAAATATTGCCTTTCGTATGCCAATAGGATATTACAGTTGGATTGTATCATAATGAGCAGTTTAACGGGTATGATGTGTACAAGACCTAATTACTCATGCAGAATGAATGGCCGCTCTGCAAGCGTGAATGTATGAGCGACGGACAAAAACTACATGCGACGACTAATGAAATGGGCAATGCAAACAACGTAGGCCGAGTTCTGTTGAAATTACAAGTTTACAAGTAGTATTTTTCTCTCATCTTCGACTACAGATTCTACCGATTCGGTAAATTGGGAACATGGCTAAGAGGAACAGCAACATAGCACAACATAACAGGAATAGCAACTTAACTACTTCTACTAATAATCTAGTGTACGATTAACGAGTTTGTTTAAAAAGATATATTTTTAATCTTGACCTGCGACCAAATTGCATTACGCGACAATCGTCCAAACAAGACTGTGAATGCTGTAATTGAAAATACCGTCTATAATATTTTAAGCCAACTATTATAAAAATAAAAAGATTATTCTCGTTACCTAACTTGGACTATCGTTATGTTTAAATAAATAATTGTCTGTACATATGGTCATAAATAGCAAAGTTTAGAAAAAAACTTACACAGGTTCCAAACTATGACTCGATTAATGCATCGTTGTATGTCCCGATTATAAAAATACTATACAATAACGCGTTTTTCAGTTCATTTACATACTTTCCTTAACAACGTCGACCCCAAAGAGGTATCGCATGATTGTTAAAAAGTTATGAACGCCGACCTACAGAAATAACAAAGCTGGCTTAATTAGTAAAAGTTTGAAGAGGGTCACAAACACATTCAACATATAACTGGGTTTGTCTACGAATAATTGGTATTATAGAAATATAACTGAGCCAAACAATAACAACATGATCTACGGTCTTATATTCGGCAGCAGTCAGCCATTTTCGGTACTGTAACCAATCACGAGCAAGCTTATCGTGCGAGTGTTGTGTGGAGGAAAAGAAGAGTTATGGAAGCATTTTTGATACGAAATTTTTTAAGAGATTGATTATTTATTGATGCGAAATATATAAAACACCACAGAATAAAATAGTTATAACAATTCTATAGCTCAATTGTTCTTGGTGTTGTGGTTCTTTAAACCGGCCCTCACAAGTGGGGCATTTACATAAATGTTAATTTAACAAAATTCCGTAATACGACTCTGGCAGTGGATGTCCCGCGGGAATGAGTTCGACGGATAGAGTCAGGTGATATACAGATGATCCAATTTTACTTAAATTGTAATGTAAAAATATGTTTTCTTATAATATATAATTTTATAAATCATTCAAATTACCCCTTTCTGTATTTACGAAATACTTCTGCAGTCTCAACTTTTTTAATAAAACAGTTTAAGCGGGGTGCTATGTGAAATCGACATTTCATAAAAATCAAATAAAATAGAAGTATATAAGACAGGGCTACATTTTTTTCAATTTATATAATTTGATTCAGTGTTAAGACAATAAAAAACGCCTAAACACGTATACTTCGCTCGATAGTTTTTTTTTTTATTAGTTGTTTCGTAATATTTTTCTCTTTTTTTTCAAAGGTAGTAGGTACAGAAATTTAAACCAATTTAATTATACTTATCTAAAAGGTAATGTTATTATTTAGAGGAGTAGAAAACCATAAATAGAATATTCTGAATTGCTGATTTTATATGAATTTATTTCGTCAAAAACGTCTGGAAAACTGCTCAAATTGTGCAAAATTGTTTGCGTGTGGACAAGACTGGTCGGCCGGAGCTATGCGCGCGATGCTCGCCCTTGCTCTCATGTTAATACGGCGTGGAATGAAGAAAAGTGTTAGGTATGCCAAATCACTTGCAATTTTGTCTCAGTAAGGCCTGTATGTATACAAATACGCTAGTTCTTGTTGTAATCAAAAATACCTAGTAGTTTTGATTTTATAGGCATTTAAAGTTTCCAAAAATATCCAATCCGACGAAGAGCCCCGTAACCGCTTGTGACGTCATGTCACAACGCGCCGCGTGGCGCGGCGCGCTTAGTAATAAGTCACTAGTGGTGATAGTAGGTGTAATAGCTAGTATTTTGATGTGTTTTCTTTCGCGTATTAAGTTAATAATATTTTAATAGGAAATATTATTCGATTAATTAAATTTATGAAGGATTTAACAGAGGTATCGGATAATTTACCTAAAATAGATGGATTAATTATTAATACCCATTATTTACCAACAAATATTTATATGCCGCCGAAATGCGAGGAATAAAAATGCAAGGTTAAGTAAACATTCCTTGCTACTTGTGCTTAGTAGTTTATGTGTTCTAAATTGTTTTATCAAAACAAGATACCCAACTTATGTCATAATGGAAGAATGCAACTCAAATAGTAGAAGTACCTACCTACCATATTTTTTTACGTTAACCAGAACAAATATCTATTAGTTTTGTAGCTATAGGTAGATACATAAGTATATATGTGTAATATAGGTACAACTATTCTTTTTGCTTTTTAGGGTTCCGTACCCAAAGGGTAAAACGGGACCCTATTTCTAAACCTCCGCTGTCTGTCTGTCTCCAGGCTGTAACTCATAAACCTTATGATAGCTATAAAGCTAAAATTTTCACAAATGATGTATTTTCGTTGCCGCTATAACAACAAATACTAAAAATTAAAAAAATATATATATTAAGGGGTTCCTATACAATAAACGTGTTTTACAGTTTGGTGCTGGACAGTTTGCTTGATCGCACACTCAGCAGACACGTGGATATTCACGACGCCCAGTTCGGTTTCAAGCCTGGGCTATCTACTGAGTCTGCAATCTTGTGCCTCAAGCATACTGTCCGGTACTACACAGATCGTAAAACACCTATTTATGCATGTTTTCTAGATCTTTCGAAAGCTTTTGATTTAGTGACCTATAAAGTACTCTGGAGCAAGATGAGGACCCAGACTAGTGTTCCTGAGGAGATCACACGAATTTTTGATTATTGGTACAGCAACCAAAGCAACGCTGTAAGGTGGGCAGGTGAGTTTTCTGAGTCATATGGATTGAGGTGTGGAGTGAGGCAGGGGGGGTTGTCCTCGCCGCGTCTTTTCAATCTTTATGTTAATGGGCTCGTCGAGGAGCTGAGCAGCGCTGGTGTGGGCTGTTCCATCGATGGTACGTTCATCAACAACATCAGTTATGCCGATGACATGGTGCTGCTGAGCCCCTCGATAAGTGCGCTTAGAAAGCTCCTCAGTATCTGTGAGAGATACGCCGAGACCCATGGGCTTAGGTACAACGTCAAAAAGAGTGAACTATTGGTATTCAAGGCCCGTGGTTTTAAAAGTACAAATGTACCACAAGTGGTTCTAAACGGAGTTCCTCTGACTAGAGTTTCACGCTTCAAGTACCTGGGCCACTGGGTCACGGAGAATCTGTCAGACAATGAAGATATTGAGAGGGAGCGTAGGGCGTTGGCTGTCAGAAGCAACATGTTGGCACGCAGATTTGTTCGCTGCACAGTTCCAGTAAAGGTAACTTTATTTAAGGCATTCTGCCAGTCCTTTTATACGTGCAGTCTGTGGGCAAACTACACGCTGAAAACAGTGAACGCCCTGCGAGTGCAGTACAACAACGCGTTCAGGATGCTGTTGGGGCTGCCGTGGCGCTGCAGTGCGTCGGGGATGTTTGTGGACGCTCGGGTAGATGGTTTCCATGCCATACTCCGCAAACGGGCCACCTCGATGCTCAGCCGCGTCCGAGGCAGCACTAACAGCATCTTGCGGGTTGTGGCTGCCCGACTCGACTGCCCTATACTAACGCACGCCGCACAGCTACACGTGTTCTATGACCCGTTTAAAAGAAATGTTTTGGTAGGAAATAGGTTAGATTAGGGTCTTCGTATTTAAATATTGTTTTAATTTCAATAATTCTATTATTTTGTGTCTGTGTTTTCTCTTTTATGTATAATTTTTTATTTTTTATTTCGTAACTATTTGACATTTTGTATTATTATTTTAAGTTGTGATTGACATTATGGTATTGGACATCTGTCTGAAATAAATGATTTGATTTGATTTGATTTGATTTGATTTGATTTGATTTATTCGTTTTTGCTCAATATTAAAAACGCGTACAGGTAGATGCTTCAAACTTTCAAGGAATATTTACTTGTAAGGTATATTACCTTTCGAAATAAATAATTAAATAACAATAAAGTAAATATTAAAGGGGGACTACCAAACAAAAAACGTGTTATTTTTCGTATTTTTTGCTCAATATAAAAAACGGTAATAGGTAGACACTTAAAAATTTCACATCTAAAATCTAAAACAAGAAAATTCTTACAAGGCATCTATACCTAGTCTACGCGAGTAGGCACAGTATAGATTTAAACTTGTATAGAAAATAAAATATTACACAAAACAGCTGCATGTTTCTCAAGCTATTATAACTGTAATACAATGTAAAAACATAACGGAAAGTTCTGTATATATACATATATATAAATAAATATAAACTACAAAAATATTATAATAGTCTTAGGTATTCACGATCTCTGTAAATTATAATTAAACTATTTTTAACCGGAATAATCGCGTACTTATTGATTCAATATTTTTCCTGCCAATGTAAAATCAATAAACACACGATTAATCCTGTTAGAAATCATTATTATTACTTAGGTACCTACATAAAATATGATTAAATGGTCTTCACAACAATTAACTATTCTTTTATCTCCAAATGAATCTAACCTATTCATAGCTTTTATCCATTTTTTTCCCATTTTAACGTCCTTTAAAACTATAAAAATCAACTTTTCCGGTGAATTGGTAGTTGTATTTTTACATTTAGGCACAACACATGATTTCCTAGTATTCGAATTGGACATTTTAAAAGTATTTAGTTAAAATTTAGACGCCACGAGCGCGCGACGACTGAGCCAGACTGAGCGTGCTGTGTGATGACGTCACAGAGTCACCGGCAGCCCGCGTCACGGTTGCGGTTACAACTTGTTTTACTTCTAAGTCGGAAACAAATTGACGTATCGAAGTAATTCTTTTACTAGTATTTATTATTTTTGACAGAGAAAAAGGAGTGATAAAAATCAAACTCAATTACCCATCTTCATTGCATGCGAAAAAGCAACTGTCGGCATTTTTCCAAGCGCAAAGCGTTTTCGGGTGAAATATCGTGGCCTTAATTTAATCACATTCCAGAAAATCTAAGTAACTTTAAATTGACAAGCACATCAATCACAGGTATTTTTATACAATTAGGTAAGTACTTAAAAACTAATAAAAATGATTTTACTATTTTATCATTTATTGATTTATACTATTTTATCACTTTTACAATTTTAAATTATTCACATTTAAAATTGTTCATGAATAACATGAACAATTTAAAATTCAGTACCTTCAAAGGTGATTGAATTAAATAGTAAGCCCCAATCGATTTAATAAGGACGTCGCTCGCAGTTTACTCAATTAACTACGGTTATTAAGTACTTATTGCTTTCGCAGTAATTGCTCATTTGTATGGTCCAGTTCACCTGATTGGTTGATCAGATGTTTACTCCCAATTTACTCTTCTACGGGTGATGTCAAGTTTAATTAAACTAATTTTAAATTTATCATAGTTCCTGTAAATAAATTAAAAATGTTATTAAACGACAACACTGGAGGCATGAATGCTTGCTGGTTTCTTGCGTAAAAGGAATCCAATAGCAATCCAGCGCGGGATTGCAGCCAGCGTTCTTGGTTCCATACTATATATATACTATATATATATAGTAATTTTGAATGTAAGAAATTATTATTTATTAATTTGATTATTGTAATTATTATTTGAATTGTATAATTATACTTACACTTAAGTAATACAATTTAGTTTTTGACTTGTAAATTTACATATATTAAATGGTACTGTAATTATTTTCTAGTATTTACAACTATACAATGTGACGTGTAAAATGGCTTTATGAATAAATGATGATTATGATTATGATTATGATTACCACACGGTGAAGTTTTAAATTTAGGTTAGTACGTAGTTAAATTAGGGTATATTGTTTATTCATATTATTTTGATTAAATATTTTTTATATTTTGTTGACTACATGTAATGCATAAAGAGTACCTATTTAGTGTATAATTCCTGTGGATTACTTTGTACTGTGGAGTAAGTAGCAGTCAACGGGTACATTTCTTAAACCTACAGCTATTCGAATCGAGACAGAGTACGTTTGCTTTCGAGGGGATACGAATAAAATCACAACTTCCAAAAGAAATGAACTGAAAGGAGAAAGGGTTCGACTCACGCTTTCCGAATACCAAACATAATACCAATGTTGATTTGTAAAACCGCTACGCGCATACAAAGTAGAATGTGAACTTAAAATTAAATTGTCCTTGTGGACAATGAATTTAAATTTCAACGCTTTGTTGAAAAGTTATTTCGAGATTCTTTCAAAATTCATTTTTCTTTGCGTGAATTTTAAAATGGTCTCCATTGTAAGTTTTGAATCCCTGTCGTGCCAGTTGTGAAAAGGAATACTTGACATTTAGTTTCTATTCTATGAACCTATTGTAATTCAAAATATTATGTATTTTACTTGGTAATGTAGGTCACAACTATAACGCAATAGAGTAAATAGGAAATTACACAATTGTTAGTAAAATATTGTAATGACCACCACTTAACTTAAAAATACCTAGATATAAATTCTTGAACTTTTTGAGTGTCATAACTCGAAGAATATCAAGTGTCTAGTAAGACACTGGCATTGTACATTAAAGCTTAAGTTAATGTCAATAGAGATATTTAGATATTTTTTTTTTCTCTTTTTTTATCGTAGAGGTTTTTTTTTATATAACTTTATTTACAATAATAAAATATAAAAACAAGGGAAGAAAAACTAAACATACTACTTCTAACTACTACAAAAAGGGGCACTTAGAAAATCTTTAGAAATTGAATTGAAATTACAAAATGTCATCGAAATTAAATATGTATATTTTTAGGTGCATTATGAAAAGATATATAATGTTGATATTGTAATAAACACGCCTTCCATTTTCAAATTCTTCAGAGTAATTTATTCATTTACATGTACTTTTAGGACTTAAGGACTCGAAGATGTCACCAGACAATTAAATAAAAGGAAATGCATTTAATGTAGCTCACACTTTACATATGCGTAAAACTGATTGCAGACAGAAAAAAATAACAAAAAAATCTTTATAGAGTAGCACCATTCGCACAAAATGCTACTCTGTGACAAACCGTACAAATCCCTAATTTTCCTTCATCTACGACAAACTAAGCTAACCAGCCTGCTCTAACCGCGAATCAAACCCGATAATTTGGCGGAACCCCCGCAGCCTATTGGTAAATTACAGGGGCATAGACATACATCAGCTGGGGTCCCCAGGGCATTACAATCACGAAATGCTTTTTATTTTTTCAGTCCTTCACTTTTATTGCCTCTGATGAGGCTGTTATGGCGCTTGTTTCAGAGGGAGAAACTCATGCACCACGCGTTTGAAACACGTTAGAAATGGTCAGGAAAATGTTTGGTGGAAATGAGTTTAAGATGATGAATAGTGATGTACAGGTTATTTAATGTTATTTGGGGATCCTTAGGTCAAAAAATCAAGCGTTCTTATTATTGTTGTCCGTATGTTTATAATTTCAATCAATTCACAAGCCTGCTTGACAACATTTATTAAAATTAGCGAGTTTATATTGCGTCAAAAAATGCAATAAAATTATAAACCCACTTTTGTTAGGATTTTTATCTGAAACTCAAATCCAATAGATACTATAATCAAGGAGTTAAAATGTTATGTTTTTTTAATCAGATTTCTTAGTTTAGATTTTATAGGAAATAAACTATGTAATGTAACATTACATATTTCATGAACTGAAAATGAAATACCGTCTATGATGTACTTTTTTCCCAGAAATTAAGAGCTAATTTCCCAGAACTAATTACGCGCTAAAGAGCTTATTCAATTTATTCTGAGAATCAGCATAAAATATGAAAATTTATAGCAATATTTTTTATACAGCTGTTCTAAAGACTCTTACATATCTGAGAAATAGGAAATAATATCAATAGCTCATTTCAATACAATTTGTTACTAGTGGTAACTGTGAGGAATTTCTGATAAAAAAAGCCCTAAACCAATGACATGTATTTTCAAATTATGTGTAGATTTGCACTCGCTTAACGGTGAAGGGAAAACATCGTGAGGAAACCGACATATTTGAGGACAACAATATCCGAGGATATGTATCTTCCGTGGAAAGACCTGGGCGCCCACCACGATGTATCGACGCAAGAGAACTCCTCTTACGAATTAATTCTGCGGGGAGTCACGACCCTCAGTCATGAGGAAATACGACTCAAGAGAGAGAGAGAGTATAAGCTAAAAAGACATTTTAATTTTTCTTTGTTATGTGTTTATCTCGTGTAGTTTGATATGTGCAAATTCATGAAACAATAATGTATCCTTTATAGAGTACAGATATCAATTAAGTTTATAATACGGCCAGTGAAGGGCCAGTGCAATTTTTGAATTTGACAGGATATAAACGTCATTACTGAATTCAGGGCATATTTACTTCGAGCCAGCTAGCAATTAAGAATAATTATTTAGTGCATACCATATTTAAGTAATTCATTTAATCGATCTGCCTACACATGACACTTAACATTTTTTTTTTCGTAATAAGTATCCTAATTTGCTCACAAGGTTAATTATTTTATAGCAAGTTTATTATGTAGGTTTTTTGTCTAGCTCTAAGTTTCTTCAAATGAACTCACAAAACATAAAGTTTACTAATGAAATATAAAAACTATGTAGGTTAGAACTAAAAACATTAGTTAAGACTGAATTGGTGTGGTTGAATTAAGGTATATTATAGAATCACGTTGATTTTAAGCTGATTGCTGTCGTACGACAAGTTATTTTTATCATCACTTGCTCCTATGGCGCAACAATCCGAGATTAGTTTCAGCAGTTTCAGTCTCTGAAACAAGAGTAGGTACAGGTCTTAAGACCTCCTATTAAAAATGCTGAATGTAATTACACTTTTCACTGTCATCATAACTCGAATACCTTCTTCACACCTCAGGTTTCTGGTGTATTTTTTACTAGCGGCTTGGCACTCCTAAGACCTTATATTACCAACATACCAAAAATCATGAAGATCCTTTCAGCCGTTTTTGCGTGATGAGCGTTTAAATAAACAGACAAACAGAGACACAAATAAACAGAAAAACAGATAAACAGACAAAAACTATAAATTGTTGGAACGTGTTCTGTTGTAAATTTTAGTAGGTCTCTCCATTTTTTTTTTTAATATCTTCAATGTTCAGACTTTCGACCCTCTTGAGCTTTAATAATGTATAGAAGATAAAGATACCTACTATAGTTTATAATTACAAAACCAGCAAGTTACTAGCTTAGCATAAAGCTTGCACACACTCTATTACAGGGTTGAAGCGACGCGACGTCACATAACTAATGACATTGTCATTTCGATAACAATGCTTGATCGGCAGTCGTTAATTTTAACCGATGGTTAGTTTAGCGGACATTTGGGTAATGAATTAGTGAATTGATTAATATTGCAGTTTACATTTCGAAGTCTAGCGAAACGTTTTCTAGATTCTTTTAGTACTTATATTTTTCTGCACATCAGTAAAAACTTAAGAAAAGTGTGAGTTGTTTTTCAACATCAAATTGACCTTTATGTTAGTTTTTGTTAAATTACTGAAATAAATACCAGACGCTTTTATATAAAATATTAGGCTATTTTTCAGGTTCAGAACATTAAGATTAGATTTTTTTATAAGGTATTGAATTAGGCGTTACTTTGCGCAAATTACTTACAGATGATAACTTTGAAAAATAATCTAGTAGTATTGAACGGTACAACACTATTAAAACACAACTTTTTACTCGTATATGTTCCAATTGACAATATAATTTAAAATGTATACCTTCCTATAAAAATAATATTTAGCTTAAAACAAAATCCTCTCTTTCATTATCCTCCTTATCGACAACAAAGCCAGCAAGTACCAGGAGGTCAGCACCCCCGAGTAGGTGGCAGCGTCGAGACGGCGCGTCAGGGCGGCGCGACGCATGACGCACTACAGCCTCTGAACATATAATCTACAGCCTCCGGACTCACTCGCAACTTCAGTTTGTCACTGTGACTCACGGCCGAGTAGCTAGGTAATGGGTTTCCCGGAAAATGGAGAGAGGAAAGGATACTCTTATTTTGTACATGTATCAGCCGCGTTTGTTAAAAAAATGATTAACTCTCTTTTGATTGACTGATCTATCAACGCACTGCCCATACTACAAGGCTGAGCGGGTTGTATCCGGCATCCGTTAAAAATGTTTTTAGAAATTATATACTATACTCCTATATAGATTTTTGTTTGAAACTTCAATTCTTCAGTCGATTTTGTCCCACTGCTGGGTATGGGCCTCTCTTATAATAGGCCATTGACTTAGATCTTGCGCTTTGAAATTAATAATAATTAATTGATAATAATACTTCTGAAAATCATTTGAATCACGCACTCTGCAGACAATGACCTTGCACTTACATTTTGAATTAAAAATCATAAATCAATTTTAGTCAACTCCATTAATATACAAGCCAAATTGGCTTACTACTTGAAGAAGTGGTTAAATTCCTGCTATATTAGCTCTATTAGCTTCCACGCTACTTTATTAACGTTTTCATCACAACACGTTAACAAACTCTCTGGATTACTGGCTTGCACGCTGCATGTAAGAACTCTTAGCTTCATAGACATATAACAGTTATAGACACGCATAAAAACACCATCCGTCTTATTACAAAACGCGGTTTTAAATATTAGTCCAGGTCTTTGAAAATAAAAAGTGGGCTCTTGTTGTTCAGACAAAACATACAAGCAATCAAAATGTCACCAAAAAAATGGAACTTTGATTTAACATTGGTACATTTTGACAGTTTGATAATAATGACAGTAGACAGTAAATTTTCAAACAACTAAAACGGACTTGGTCTAGACTTATATTTAAACCACGTTTTGTAATAAGGCCCCATATGTTACGAAAAAAAGGCGTTCCAAACAAATTGGGATTTTTTTATTTAATTAGATCGCTTTTTTATCGCTAATAATACACGAAACTAACTATTAGTATATAAATTGAACTTAAATAAGTGTTACAGTTGCGAACCGTTTCTCTCTAATATTGGCTAGTCAAAGGTGTTCCATAGATTTCATGATCAACGGTATTTTGAAACAGACATAAATAACGCCTCATAGCCTAATTTACGGTCCGTGAGCCAAAAACAAACGTACCAAATCGAAACTAGCAGGTATAACTTTTTTATAGAGACATATATGGACATGGCATGTCGTTTAACTGTAGGTACTATGTCGTAAACAAACTTTCTCGCGCCCAACTTTTCCTCACGGAAGTAGATTTTCGTCGCGTTTGTGTTGTTAAGTTGGCAACTAGACACCGGAAGTACCTACTGTGGCGGGTGTTAAGCACAATGATTACGCCCCAGTTTGCATACTGGCGCCGGAAGTCGTTCCGAGTTTCAAAAGCTCACTGTTGCGGTTCTAATTTCAATTTGTGGTTAAAAGCTTAATATTCTTGTAGCGATGGAGTTAAAAAGACGTGACTTGTTAACTTAGCGAACTATATGAGTTAAGAAAGTAGTATCTTGTATCCATTAAAATGATAGTCCGTATAATTCGGCTTCTTCTTCAAATACATTTTTCTTTACAAAGGTCTCTAACTCAATGTATTGCTAAAAAAGACCGATTTAGGAAATTATAACAATTCAAACCAATTATTATTACATATAATATACCTATATGTTACGGCTAATACCCGAAGTGCGGCTACACCTAGTTTTAGCCGGTTAGAACTAGGTGTAGCCACATAGTCTTGGTTAAACCAAGTACGAGCCGATTGTTTTCGGGTAAAACTAGGTCTCAAGTCCTGTTGTAGTGCACGTGTTGGACTCGAAGTCACTTGTCTGTGACAGAAGGTAGATTAGGTTCGTTAGGTTGCTTTCTACCACGCACATGCGACGACGAGCGAAGCGAGGAGGAGCCAACTTCTTTCAAAACATGTCTTGATTCGGGGTTTAACCAAGACTAAGTGGTTACACCTAGTTCTAACCAGCTAAAACTAGGTGTAGCCGCACTTCGGGTATTAGCCGTAACATATACATCATAATTTACAATACCTAGTCAGGTCATAAATTCTGTCACATGTTTAATATAAAATAATTGAAACAACTTTATTCTTTATGTAACCATTTATATACCAAAATGAACTTAACAAAACATAGATTCTTATGACAATAAAGTTTATTCAAAATGGCCTCCGTGATTTTGAATACAGGCCTTCAATCTGCGCGGCCAGTCGTCTATCGCTGCACGAACGAGGTCCATGTCAATATCGGCGGCTGCCTTAATCAAGGATGTCTTGAGTGACTCCAAATTGGGATGAGGCTTTGAGCACGCTTTTTCCTCCAAGTGTTGCCATATCTTGTAATCTAACGGATTCAAATCTGGACTGCAGGAGGGCCAGTCTTCGTGCCGGATGAAGTCGATTTCACGCGCCGCCAGCCAGTCTTGTGTGCTCTTCGCTCTATGAACTGGCGCCGAATCTTGTTGGAATACCCAGTGCTTGTTATTGAACATGATATGAGAAACAGGTTCCACAAGGTTCGTCAGGACTGTATTTTGATACACAACTGCATTCGTTTTTACACCTTTCTCACAAAAATGTACCTCTGTTAAGCCCCAATAAGAAACTCCCAACCATACCATGAGCGAGGATGGAAAATGACCTCGTTGGACACGCGGAATACGTTTGCTCGCTTCTTCACTACTGTGTGCGTACACCTTATCATTTTGTTTGTTGTAGCTCTCTTCTACGGTAAAAATTTTTTCATCCGAAAAAAGAATTTCCCGATATTTTTTTCCCGCGTACCGCTTCAACAAAGCGCGGCATCTCTTCAGTCTCAGGTCCATTAGACGAGCATTCAAACGATGTCCTGTTTTTCTTCGATATGCCCGAAGCCCTAAGTCTTCATTTAACACCCTTTTCACCGTGGTTCTGCTTAACCCCATCTGAAGGGCAAACAGTTTCTGCTTACGTTTGGGATTTCTTTGAATTCGCGCCTTCACAGCTTTTATCACTGCTGGAGTCCTAACAGACCGAGGGCGACCACTTCTTGACCTGTCATCTACACTAGAGTCTTCATTGTATCGTTTGATGGTACGATAAACGAATCTTTTGGTTATATTCAAATTTCTCAGTATGTCAAAAATTTGAATTGGCGCGTAACCGCAACGATGCAATGCAATAACTGCAACACGGTCTTCTTTAAGCGTCCACTCCATATTTAAAAATGAGTAAAATTCTAAAAGGTATACATTTTTATTTCCATGAACAATTCGAAATTCTAATTCAATAAACTTTTTTGTGGCCAGCATTCTAAAAGAAAAGTTTTTACTGTGTGACATTACTTATGACCTGACTAGGTATATTCACAGCAAGGTATTTTAGTTTGAATAATGTAACACAAATAATGTACTTTAAATTTCGCAATTTTTAAGTGTAGTTACGTAAGTTTTTGTCTGCTTTTTTTTAAATAAGCTCTTTGTGCATATCATTGTTATCACGCTCAAATTTTATTTTATTCTTTTGTATTGTTTTATTCTTCTTATATTATCTTTAATTTCTATTTCTTAATATTCTTTTTAATATTGTCACGTATAATCACATGCTTTTCAATCACCTACACCCAAAAACATCTCCGAAAGAGCCTCTAATTCACCGAAAAAGGTCAAAACTTTTCCTCAAGCCGAAACTTTTATATCACTCTCAGAAACAAAGCTCCAATAAACTAAGACGTAATCCTCTCCTAAGCGTGAGGACACGGTAATGGTGAATAAAGCCAGGATTACCTGGCTGGGGCATTTGCATAAAATATTAGATCAACATTGATTTTGGGATCAAGGGTCACAGGGCTCCACGAAACATCTTTGCCAAGGTTCTTTAGCTATCCTGTGCAAATTGACGGATTATATAATGAGGATTTTAATGTTTTACTCGAATGTTGTGAGAGTTTAAAATTGTACCCTATTTTAATCATTCTGTGTTTTTAATCATACCTACTTTATTTTTAAGGAACATGCAGAAGTACTAAAATATGTCATCAAAATATCTAATATTTTTAACTCCAGATAGGTACCGTAGTAATACCACAGAATACAGAGTACAAAACAGTAAAATAATCCAATACTATTACTAAAATAGTATTGGTTTATTTTCGTGATGTTTTAAGTTAATTTAAGTCACAACTAATGACAAAAGAAGGTCACTCCTAAGTCAAAAATGTTTTATTGTCATATTACTATTAATTTCATAAATTTTGTTATAAAATTCTACATCGTATAAGTACCTGCCTTACTTGTAACTCATATAAAAGTTGTAGTCGTAAAAATAATGCAATATGTGTGTTCGTAACTTTTCTCGTAAAAAATGTACGTATCCCTGAATAACGAGGTAAAATTCATATTTATTCACTCGTAAATCTCTAGTAACTTCGGTATACCTGGTATTTAGGACCTAATAATAATAACACAAATTTTCATTGAATTTGGGAGCAAAATACATCAATCAGGATATATCAGGATATATAGTTATTTTATTACTTGAAATCTTCAATGTATTCCAGACAAATTTTTACTAAGATCTTTGACGAGGCGTTACATAATACCGTCATATTAAAATTTGTTAATGATTTTCATACCTCAAATTTTAAATTTTTATTAATTAGTTACTTTTTCCGAATATTTTGTAACCAGACCAATAATGAGTTACTAAAAAGGGAGATTTTGACTCAACGTTGGAGATAGAGAGAGGTTGAGGATATAGAGAGATGGAGTTAAATCATCAAAGATAGACTAGATTGTGGTAGTCACGACTCTCAGATGTGAGGAATACTACAGAAGGAGAGAAAGACAAATCAACAGTGGTGCTTAACATTGGGCAGGCTTTAGTTAAACGAAAGCCTATTCCATAATGAAATAAAAAAAAAACAGCCAACATTAAGGGTGAATGAATTTTATATTATGAATAAAACGTAAAACTGCAGAAAATAGTTAATGTGAAAATAAATATCACTCTATCCATACTAAAACAACTAATATCAGGGGTTATAATAAAAATTAAAAAAACTGCAGAAAAAAGCTAGTGTGAAAATAAATCTCACTATATCCTTACTTAAACACGTATAGGGTCCTTAAATTACGGCCAGTCGAAACGAAACGTAGGGTAAAATAATCCTACCTCTGTTAGGCTTTTGTCACCCATTTGGGGGTCATCACGTAACCTAGGATGAAAGGATTAAGGCTGCTTAAACAGTTTCAAATAGCACGTTAATGGAAACAGTTTGTTTTTAGTTTATTTTTTTCTTATTTTTTTTATTTGAGAAAATGTTATAGTAGTTATACTAGCAAAACACTTTTTTGATGTATTGCCACAAATGGTGGCACTGTTGTTTTCCAATCTTGGCTTGCCAATCATATAGTATAAAGACAAAATATCATGAAATTTTAAGAAAAACTTTACTTAGAAACTTTGCTTGTAAGATATTGACTACGTCAAACGTATTAAAGTAAAACATTAAATTACTTATATAAAAATAATATCAACGGAAATACAAAAACCACTAAACCATAAAAACAAAGGATACTTAAAGTAACTAATTCGTAGAAACAAATTCAATAAACCAAGCTTTGAGTCATAATAACGAGCAGCGATTACAAATAAATGAATTGTGATTAAAATACGATCAATTTTCAATATCAACAGCCGTCGAACGTTAGTGGAGCGGTGACGTAGACTGTTATTTGCTGAAATCAATCATACTCTAGCTTGAATAAACTCGGATTCTAGTAACGAATAAAAATAAATAAGTATATTTATAGTCCCGTAATAAAACCTTCTATTAAACATACTGCATTATTTGAAGTAGTTTGTTAATATTATAATCATCATCATCTTAACAAATTTAAGAGCGAGGCCCTTGTCTGTAGAGCATACGCCATCCTTCCCGACCTTCTGCCAATTCCTTCACCTTCTTATACGACATGACGCCCGCCTGCCCATTATATAGGTAGTGTTAATATAATACTAAGCTGTAAAGAAGAACCCCCGGAAAAACCTACCGCTCTACGACACAGTTTTTAACTTATGTAAGAGGCAGTGCTACTTGTAAGAGTAAAAAATATTATTTGTTTACTCAAAATTTATAAGATAAGGCCTAAGGCGATAAGGCCGCCCAATGTGCATATAATTAGTTTTTAAATTTCTTTTATTATGTAATTTCTTTGGTGTGCTTATCTTATCTTATTTATCTTTATTTTGTCAATCAGGTACTAAAGAGAATGAACATTTACGTGTATTACATCCCAGGTTGATCTATATTATTCATGTTTGCATTCGAGTTACTCAATTTCCATAAAATATCAATAAAATATAATAATAAGCGAGTGGGGCTCAGCGGTTCCAGTGTCTGCTTTTCATCCAGACGAACCCTGGTTTGAATCCGGCCCTACGAGTGCACTAATGACTTGGATTTTCAAGTTATGTGTGGATTTGCAAACATCTTGAGGAAACCGACATGTTTGGAGACGACAATATCCGAGGACATGTGTCTTCCGTGGAGGGATCTGGGCACCCACTACGATGTATTTACCCAAGAAAACTCCCCTAACGAATTGATTCTGCGGGGAGTCACGACCCTCAGTCATGAGGAAATACGAATCAAGAAAAATATCAATGAACATATTCAACTTAATTCGCTTTTCTGGCTTTATATGTTAGCATAAGACGTCCACCTTTTATGCTTCTGCATTGAGCTGGAAAAGTTATAAAACGTGTCTGTTCAAAAGAATTTTGGAAGTACTCTCAATCGGTGTTAGTACATTCATTCAAACCAAATAAATAGAAACGAAGCATGTACTGCAATATGCGCAAAGACCCGAAATTATTTTAGTAAAATAAATCCTTTTCTGTAATTCAATGCTCTCTTTTCCCTTTCGTGAATTAAGAACATCGTATATATAAACGAGCTCATATTTAGCTAGGATATGGTTTACATAAGACATGTCCATATAAACATAGACCAAATAAATAATAGGTTTTTATATATATTTTTTATGCATTCATAGTCCGTGGAAGCATCAAGTTTTTTACAGTTCCAAGCATTGTGGTGCTTCGGGTTAAAAAACAGTATTTCTGTTACAAGTTATAATTAAAAACATTTATACAATAAAATATAAATTGTAAGTAGTGTCAATTTGTAAACTTTGTAGCTTCTAAATTATTGGTAGATTATAAAACTAGTAGATGACTGCGACTTTGCTTGTGTTTATCGGAATAAAGTAGTTATTGACAATTTTTTTTTTGTTCCGTCTATACTTTCTAAGTCGTCTACGTCTTTCTTTATAAGAATGTATGTAAAAACAATTATGACAAGAAATCATAGTGTTACATGATGATAATAATTATTTATTTGTTTTGTAATATTTATGATTTTAATAAATATTTCTTTCTTTCTTTCTTTCTTTCTTTCTTTCTAAATAATTTCACCTTTTTTTTTTGTTTTCATAATGTAATTTTTTTTTCATAATGTATTAAATACAAATACAAATACAAAAATCTTTATTTCTTTAAGTTTACAAAAAAACAATGTGCAGGTGATACAAAAAATAATATAATATGTTCATGAAACATCAGTGGATCCATCCCAGAGGTTGACCCTTGTTGACCCCTGAGTATTGTCACTTTTGGGACCATATACTAACACCAATCTGGTTTCTTATAGTCTAGCGCGCTAGGCGAGTTTTAGTTAAGCGTGAGCGCATCAAGTGTAAAAAAAAATATAATTTACACGACTACGAACCAATCAGCACCACCTGTTGACATATCAACGTATGTATAATGTGATATAAGTATAAGGGAGTCTTTTTGGTAAATTATCGATAGATTTAAGTGACCTTTGATCCTTCGCTCAAAGAAATAGGTAAGTAACCTGCCTAATCTACTTACAGCTTTTTAACGATCGACTGACTCTCACAGAATGAGGTTTAGAAAGAAAACTGAAAGGTGCCCTTTATGGGCTTTGGGCTTCCACTGTTTTCATTAGGGTATATTATTTGGGGCTTAGTGGGGATATGGGATCAGAACTACTTTTTATTTTGATAGAAAATCTATGTGAACTAAGGAGACTATTAGCAAACAGTATAATACGTTATTTCAATACATACGTTGTGACCAAAAAAATAATTTCTTTAGATTAACGAATAGCTCACGGTACGTCACCAATTAGACCTTTCAGTAGTTAAATTACGTAGGTATATGTAGAAACACTACATTTATACAGAGGTAATGGTAAATAATGTTTTTAATAAGCTATACTAGCTATGTTGATAATACTTTCGTATACTTACAGGTAAGTTGCTAAATAAATAAATTCAAAAGCAATGTAAACATTTACTTTTATTTTCCAAATATTTTAAGTAATTTGCCACCCAGTAAAAATATGGAATAATAAGGCTCAAGCGTAGTCAAGGTACTAAACAAAGCACTCCGATCGAGATCTATCAAGGGATCTATAAACACTTATCTTCATCTCGATCACTAACAAGACCTAAATCACTATTCTATTCTCTTCCTCAATTCCCTATGTATTCCAAGATATCACTAATTCCAGGATCGATTCCATACCCGTATCAAAGAGGGACAAATCGACTTGAATCATTACACAACAATCATTAACAAAGTTACTATTAATCTGAACCATCTAGAAGATTTATGGGCGCTTCCGTGATGACTGCACGATAATGTTTCTTGTAGATACTGTGTATACATTGTTCGTAATTGCAGTATGGGTGGTAAATAAATACATATTCCAGGGCATTTAACACAGCGCCATCTAGCCCCTTGCTAAGAAAACACTGAGTTAAACCTGTAAGGTAATTTTCGTTATTTGTATTTACGAATGATTTACTTATGTGTACTTATGATAGTTGGCTTTTTTATAATATTATATAAATGTAAATATATTAAACCAATTCAATATCTCACATTTCCATAATGTATGTTTCGTACAAATAATATTGTTTGCTATAAATCATACTCAACTATTTTTAATTCGTTTTTATTTTGGCAAGAATATTAAGTTAACTTAGCTCAGTGATTATACAAAATATATACCTATCAGTAAAAATATAATATACAATTCACAAGTTTTCCACTCATTTTCTCTGGGACTTGAGCACCCTTACTCATTATACTGTTTGCTATTACATCTCCCTATAGAATAAGAGTAATGAATTGTGAAATTAAAATGCAGAAAGGAAATGAGCTGCAAAATCTCATGAAAGAAATCTAATCGATGCATCTATCAGATGCAGATTAATTTACTGCAACACAAGTATTACACATACAACAACGTTATTTTACTTATCTAATTAATTAAAGAACGGTAAGAAAATATATAGCCTGTCCATTTCAGCTACACAACCCAAGTTACGAATTAACCAAGCCTGGGTGTCACTATGATCATAATCAGAAGACAAAACCAAGTTTATTTTTCTATTAATTATACCGGAACTTATGCCCTTCAACTCGAAGTAGTACTTACTGCTATAATAAAGATCATTTTATTAATAATGAATGAATTATTAATGAACTTGATACAACTGAATAATTAATAGAATGGAATTCCTTTATTGTCCATAATGCCATCATATATTACAGTTTTAAACAACTAAGTAAAACTTAATTTCAAAATAGACTCGTCTTTATCTTACTTCTAGGTGCACAATCAACTTAACATTTTCAAATATATTAGTAATGTAAAGATTAATAAAAAAACATCTATCATCTATCAATATGTTACAAATAGCGTCCAATATTCAAAAGTTCGTAAGCCACAAGAATCACAACTACTGTCTCCTACCCCGCGAATGTGCGAAGGGGATGGGCGCAGATGGTCCGACAATATTACCTACGAGGGAGTTTGCGGTAAATCGGTAATCAATATGTTACCTTATGGTGAGTCACTTGTTAGGTTATACACGTAGTTTTGTGTTTAATAAAATATCGGATATCGTTTTTTTTTCAAGGACGTTCTTTTTAACTAATACGGGTTTGCACTTGGCCATAGGTGGCCTGATGGTAAGCAAAGGCTATGGCCTAAGATGGAGCTTACCCGAAACCGATTCAGTCTCGCTTCGAAGATTGCTGGATTATAATCGTTGATGAAATGAGGTTATAAAGCATAGTCTTGACAAGAAAGAGGTCAAGAAAGAGGTAAAAGAATCAGTTAAAATACATTTAAGTATGAAGTGACCAACAACTTATAATTTTATGTATGAGATAACAATCTGCATCCAAATCATTTTTGATCATCTTTAACAAATATCCATAAAATGGTTTATTCGTAATTGTAACACACTAAAATCTTAAATAAATGTAAAAGGCATATATCAATATGTATCTTCTGTCTCAATTTAATCCAAAACTCATATTTTTCTAAAAAATAAAATTCATTTCGACCATCAAATCCCCCGACACCCCGTCAATTCAGTGCTGATGTTGCAACAAAAAGCTTTAATTAAAACACAACACGCTATGGAAAATATTAAAACCTGACAAACGTTGCTTGTACTCGTACTACCCTATAGGTATTACTATACCGTATTTTATACAACAAAAACAGATTAAAAATTTACATTTATTTATTTTTCTGCATGCTACTGACTGAGTAGGATATAGCGCAGAATCAGAAGGAGTGACTTCTCTTTGTGTCGGAGGCCAGGATCCACTTTGGGTCACAGCCGGCACATCAGTTAGTTTTAGTTTAGTTAGTTTTAAAAATACATTCACAAGATTTTCTTATATATGTAAGTAGTATTTTGATTCCAGAATAAGTTTGCTGCAACTTGCTTTATTTACGAAAACAACTTACTAATATTTACATATATTCCACAAGTATATACAAAAATGACTTAAACATACAGAAAAACTAACAAAAAACAGATATTCAAAAAACCAAATATTAAAATATTCTTATGAAAACAAATGTAATCATTGAAACAGTTGCAACCGCGAAAAAAATATTATTAAAATTATGTTTATGAATTGTGTTTATTTGTACTTTCACTTTTTTAAGATCATAAGAAACCTATACTTTCGGACGTCCAATCCTGCCCGTACAAATTGCGTAAACCACGATAGTCTGTAAAACCAGCCTGTTATAAACACATCAGGAGGACAATACCATATCTCAATACCCCGGGGCATCTGTCACCCGCCTGTGTCTGACCACCTTTCAAACCTAAAAGCTATTCGATGTAAGCATGAGCCGTAGGGAAATAGCCCTCTCATTTTTGTGACGCACTTATAAACGTAAATCAATCATTGACAGTGAATAGGGACAATGGAGCCGTTTTTGGCTTTTGAGAGTTTTTTTTTTTTGGTAGAAGTTACTGTTTGTAACGTACGCCCTTATTTGTTATTTAGGTTACGATGAAACTTTTTTCGTGTGCAAACATTAATTGAAATTTGCACGTGTAAATTTTTTTTGACAAATTTTAATTTAATATTTTTATAAACTATAATGTATAGGTATATTGATCTTGACCATAATTAGAGTGCCTGGCGTCAGGAGACCTTCGACCGGGACGCATGGAGGGAGTTGAGGGACACCTTTGCCCAGGAGTGGGAATAGTACAGTAATAGTGGGTTAACAAAAACAAATGTATATTAGACACTAAGTATATCATAATGAAGAAAACGTAAACAAAATAAATTCATTAAGTATCACAGAAAATCATATCCTCAGAAAACCAGAAACAATCTTATAAATAATCCTTTCTCATTTATGTATGTTCTATGTTATGAAAATAATACTCGCTCATTAAAATATCAGTATTATTTTATATTACCTACCTCATGCAGCGTGCAAAGAAAATTGAAATATTCAAGTCGATATCACAGAGTATTCTAAAGTGGCTGTTACACAGTCTACATTCAAGCATTCGAGATTTTATTAGCGCTGTTATTTTTCAATTAGTATCATTGACAAAAATACGATTAATATTGGTGGTCTATGTATTCGAATTTATTAGATTGGTTTTAAAAATCAGAATACGCGTATGATGCAGCTGTACTTTTTAATGCTTTTTTACTCAAGATATAATAAAAGAAGTCACAAAAATCTAATAAAGGTTAACTATTCGTTTGCGTGAAGTTAATTTTCCAGTACCAATAAATAATATATGTACATAATAATACGTCATGTCCCTATTCGTATGCGAGCTAATCAGCCCAGATATAGCTAGAATAGATCTAGGATCATAAAACTTATCAATTGAAACCCATTTTTTGAATAGTAAAATAGCAGTAACAATGTATTCCATACTTAAGAGTAGGCACTTACTGGAGAACATGCTACCTTGCCCCGGGTGGGCAACGTATACGAAAATCCTATTCCAACATGGAATCGAAAATGAAATGTTAAATGTTGAATATTTTATATTTTGCCTTCAAACGTACACCTACAGCTCCAACAAGATTTTTTTAACCAACGAGTTTGTAGATTTTATATTGCGTTTTTTTTTATTAAGACTTAAAATAATTTGTAAAGCCAGAAAAAATGTGATGATTCAAAATAAAAATACGTCGATTCTCAACACACACTTTAATATTGTGTAAAAATCACAAATATTTAAATTCTTTACGTTTTATAATTAGGTACACTAAGCTCTGGTTTCAAGAACGAGAGTCAGTTTAATTCACTGGTGGATAACAAATGTTCAGCCAATGACAGCGCGTAGAAAGACATAGACAGTATAGGATAATATATAATATGATTATTCGTTATAGAAAAATGATATTTACAAAATGATTAACCAATGATTAATGTAATACTTAATAATAATTAATGATTTGATTAATCAACTTAAAACAATGTCAAAATTTATTTCGATACCCGCAAACGTATCAAGCAAATTAGTAGTAGAACAAGTTCAACTCCACAACCGAAGTTTGGTGAACGGGCCAACTTCGGAAGCAACATAAACAATGCTATTGCAACACTTTTAACTTAAACTTAGCCTGGAAAGCACAGCGTGTTTCTGAAGTAATTTATAGTTTTATTGCTTTTTTTGCTTAATGTATTATTTTTGTAACGATATAATTACAAGTACTTGCAAACAAAGTTATGATACATCATAAACCTGTTTATTTTCTGAAGTTTAGATGGAAATGCATTAATAAATAATATAAATAACAAATAGCCTTACATTTAAACCTGCAAAACTACATTCAAACGTATCCAGTGCAAGCACGTTTATTTAAATAAAAAATAATGAATAAATATTCCAGTTCATATCACACAGCGCCATCTAGCCCCATACTAAGCTTACGCTTGTATCATGGGATAAAGGATATAATACATATGTACCCATGTATGTATGTAGTATATTTGTAAAGAAAATATATCTAACAAAGTTAGAAGAAATAATTATAATCTCCAACTGCAGCTACGTAGAAACATCCTGTGAATATGTTTTTTGCGAGCTGTGAAGATAAGGTGCTCAGGGGAACGAATGCATAAATACGATAAATAAACTAGAGCTACAAACTAGCGGATTCAGCTGCAGCTTAGTTTTCATGTTCTTTACTTCGAGGATATACTCCTGAAAATAGTAGATATTTGGGTTAGTATTGCTGTATTTACACACGAAATAAAAATAAAATACAAAGAAATATATTAAACATAACTAATACTAGTGCCACAAGTGGCGGCCTTATCGCTAAAAGCGATCTCTTCCAGACAACCATTGGATGGAGAGAAATGAATAAAGGATAACGGAGGACGTGGTTTACAATAAAAATAGAAGAGATAAAATAAAAAACACGTGTTATGAAAGGATGCAATAAACATTAGGAATAACAGATTGCTCATGAATCTACTATGTAGTTAGTACCAAATTACTGTTTCATTTCATATATTCAGTCAATTGAATTTAAAGTCTTGATATCTAAAAAAACTACTCACAAATTTTACAATAAATTGTATAAATAAACTAATTTAAAAAAATTACGTCTGATTCGGACTTTTACAGTGTTTAACTGTACGCGACGTAACAATGTGTAGGTAACTAATCAGTCGTTTAGTTTTTTTTATATAATGGAGGCTCGAAAATGTGTATAATATTTCTAACCTAACTAATATAACCTGACACGGTACATTAGCGAACATTTCGTAAATTCTTACCCAACCTCCATCTTTCAGCTAACTTCCCAATCCCGATACCTTTCAATGCTCTCTGACCTCTCATAACCCTTTACTCGGAATAGTTGTCGCTGGAGATTTTCTACTTATACCTTGAAGAGCAGTAAAACTTTGCCGAAGCTACGTCGCAGTCGGTCTCCTTTCTATTAACAACGCTACTCACAGGCGCTGAAAATTACGGATATTTTTTTAATCGCACAATTCAAACTGTAAATTTCTTTATACCTATTTGTTAAAATATAATTTAAAAAAACAGTGTTGTCTAATTTATTATCCACAATAGTGTTGCTCCTACACGTGTCGCATCATGGAAAGTGGTGACCAGATAAAAAACAGACGTAAATCGTATATACTTTGGTCATTAATCTAAGCTTATTTTTTACACTGGACAGTAAGTCATTTCACCTGAATCAAGACAAGAAGACAAGCGTCAGTGTAGAAAGTGGAACATACTTGTAATGCTGTGATTGAACTATATCTAAATTCGTACGCTTGCCAATTTCAAGTTCAGTGTGTCACCAATAGGTACTTAACGGGTCCGAATAGGGTAAGCGCGGCACAGATGTCAACTATAGGATATTAGTTCTGTAATTGGGCACTACGAACGGTTTTAAATTTAATCAGAGAGAGTCGAGAATCGTATCCTAAAATCCTAAAACTGCTATGATAATCTCAGCCCGTAATAATTTGAATTTCCTTTGTAAAACGACCGGAGATTTATTAGGTTACGGGCCATTTTTCTTTGAACACAATGGTGCTTACGTAGATTTTTGGTGAGAAAGCTTTTGTTAAAGATAGGGCGTGACTCGTTTTGATCAATTGTGGACCTGAATCGGTATCTAAAGGTCAATATCAGTGCTTATGCAAATATTTTAAGGTTGCTTCTTTTATATAGACATATAAACAATGACTGAAGAAACTATTATGGTATAAGTTTAATTTTATTTTATTTGCTCATTGAAACGATACAGATATAAATAAATGGTTTAACAAAACATAATAAAATAAACCTAACACTGGAATCTTTGATCGATATAAATGCAAAGCTTTAGCTTTATATGTGTTATTCGGAAACGATAAGACCCGTTTTAATTAAGTCAGTTCAGTTGATTATTTGCGGCTCTATACTCTAAGAAATTTTAACCCAATTAGTAGCAAAGACATATAATAATTTTATTTTATAGTTCCTGTGACATTCGTGGATAAACATACAAATATGCAAACATTCACCTACCAAATTCGGTATACGTGTTTGGAAATGTATATCAAAATTTTCATTTCCTTTTAAATTATAATTTATTAAAATCAATCTCCTTTTTTAAGAAATCAGGAAAAATGCTATTTAAAATAGACCTACTCTAGCACTCTCTTGACTATTTTCTTCCCACTTTATTATTTTCTTTCTATTTATCCAGCCCCTACCATCTGCATTAGACGCATTTCCATCTCCATATCGGAGTTCGTTCCCCTTCCGAACACGAGGGTAAAGTGATTAGGAACACAAAACAATCAGGTAATATCACCGCAGACAAAACAAACCTACAGGTAGGTAACGTGCGCCGCGAGCTCTTGTACGAAATTAGTGCTGCAGATTATTGAGATACGGATGGAACACAACATGCCTCTGGCTAACCTATGACTAATGTTTTAGGACTTGTGGCTTTATTTATTTATTTTCTGCTAAGACTTCTTCTTATAAAAAAATATAAATATAAGTATAAAAAACTAGCTGTGCCAGCGACTTCGTCCGCATGGAATAGTTATTACCATAAAAACGGATCTAGTGAGTTAATCTTAAAAGATTGACATATACTGTCGCGGACATTTTGTTAGATCATTTTAAGAGAAATCATACATATATTTTGGATATCTTGAACCGTTTTCGCAGCGCACGCAACGGAAGCCCTCAAAGATGAATAATTTTCCCCGTTTTTTCCACATTTACCATTTGTATTTGTTGCTTCGCTCCTAGTAGTTGCAGCGTGATGCTATACAGCCTAAAGCCTCCCTCGATAAACGGTCTATTCAACACAAAAATAATTTTTCGATTCGCACCAGTAGTTCAAACAAACAAACACTTCAGCTTTATAATATTAGTATAGATAGTTACAGATGATTTGATAATTAGGATATTGGTTCAACACATTGGCTTACTAATAGGTAGACTTTGTTTTAAGTAAAGTCAATTTTAGACTTAACTTTTTTCGGTTAAAATGTACTGGATAAAAACAAAACAAACAACGATTGCGAATGAGGCAAGATTTTCATACCGAAAATTCTAAAATATCATTAAATATGTTCAGTTAATTTAATATATTTGCGTTTGTTGACTGAAAGTTACACTTTATGGCTAAATTGTATAACAACAAAAAATGCAAATAACATATAAAAACAAAATATTTACATGCGTGAAAAAATAATAACTCAAAGTTTTCCATCTATACATTTTCTAATCTGTTCTAGTAGGGAGGTGGTCAAAACGGTCCCATGAACGTGGAAATTGTTTTCGTCGAAAGGTTGCAATCCGGAGATATAGTGATACTACCTCCGCCCTACGTCTGCCCTTATTGCTTTTGGCCTTCGTTTTTAGATTTGTAACGCAAATTTAACCTTTGTTTTTGGAATTAAGCTTTGCTAACAAGGTTACTGAAATAAGGCTATTGTTGGGGATTACCAAATATATTTTAATCAGATGTTTATAAAACGGACTAACATATTAAGAAGAGTAAAGTTTAAGTTTAAGAAGAGTTAAGTTTCGTCAAGCCATGTCAGAGGCCCTTAGGGCGGCTTGATAAACTCTCGACACCAGAATTGGCTACTCTCATTCGATAAGAAAAAGAAGAGTCTAAGTGACAATTTAATTCATCACGCATTTTTTATGATTAATGTTTATCAGGTTGTATGTACAAATCATTAAAAACAGAGCTAACAATATAAATCAAACAAAGTGAACGTTAGCAAAACGAAAATTTCATCCCTTCTAATCCATTTTACACAATCATTTTCGAGATAACTACGGATGATTAAGTAAAGTTACCACTTACAACCCTTTTGAAAAGAAAAAACACCCTTTAATGCTTTTCTTTTCAGTAACAAGACGCGATTTATTTAAGTGCAGGAGGGTCCAATGCTTGTTAATTTTTACCCCAAAAGTAGGGTTGCCATAAATAAAAAGAGGTATCAAATGAAATGGTAAGCATAAATTAAGTAGGAAAGATTACAACTCGTTAAAATTCAGTAATGCCACCAGTAATTGTTTGAAAATCATTACAAAGGTAAACTTTAAAGCATACCTATTTGAAAAACTTAAAGGATTAATATTATTATTTTTGTAGTACAATAAAGTAGATTTGTTGAAAAATATACTAACGCTTTTTACAATATTATGTTGTTCCAATTTTTAGTCTTAAACACCAACTTATTTTTCTGTCCTACATAACTAATATAATTTGTTTAAGCAGATAAGCCGCGAACGACACACTTCCAATCTTCAAACGGAAAGAAAACAGACCGTCACTTCAATCGATACTTCATTGAAATTTCTCAAGTACATACTTTAAGTACCCCATAGATGAATAGATGACATTCCATAGGACAACAGTTGAGCGCTCTAAAAATAAGCGTGATGTTTATGCTTCGTCCCATATTCAAGTGTCAGCCGGTAGCACAAGTCAAACGTCAGTTGAGTCGGAGATCGGTCGTGTACGCGCTAAACAACTGAAGCAACTGAAAAAAAAAGTTGGAATAAAACCGCGAAAGTAGGATGTGTCAGCCTTGACAGAGGTTCATTGTCGTGAAAAAGAAAACGTTCCATTTTCGAAAATGTTTTCGGAACGCATCGCGTTTTGTGTGGTTCTTCTTATGTTCGTGTTTGATGGTAAGTTGTTTTTATGTTTTGATTTCATTTAACTTATCGATGCATTTTCATAAATTATCGTTTAGAATTATTATCAGATGTAAATTAATATGTTCATATATCGTTCACATTGTGTAAAATTGTTTGATTGTTTCACAATATACTTTTATGGTTTCGTTGCTTAAGTGGCTTAAATGACTGGCCTGTTAGCTTAGTTGGTAGTGGATCTGCCTACTAATCTAGGGGTTGCGGGTTCGATTCCCGCCTGACACAAGTATTTATGCATTTTAATAATGTATAATTTCTTGTGTTGAGTCTGGTTGTTTGTATGTATAATAAGTATGTATTTACAAAAGAAAAGTATATAAGTATTATATCCGTTATCTAGTACCCACGACACAAGCGTTTGCTTAGTGTGGGGCTAGATGGCGCTGTGTGCAATGTCCCGAAATATTTATTTATTTATTTATTATTAAGGCAGGTACTTAATTTATCATTGAAATTTCCAACCTTATTCTTTGTGATCTTTAAAAAAAAGTATCAATAAATGCATAGTTGTGATGGTTGAAACTAACAAATGTCTTCAAACAATAAAAGTAATTATGTTCAAGGCTATAACAATTTTGCATCATCGAGCATTATTAAAATGTCACTGCCAATAGTGCTAATAAAAAATAAAGTCTGGAAAACTACCTACTACAATCATACTTTTATTGTGAGACTATTTGGAATTGAGGCGACCTAAACAACTTCAAGCGGTTTTCATATCCAGCTATTTTAGACCTACACGACCATAACTTTGCAAATAAAAAAAGCAGTTAGCACAAACAATACTTTGTAGTAGCACAGAATAAATGTAGTAGTCTTGTCGTTTAGACATGCCAGAGGCCCTTAGGGCGGCTTGATTAGAGTTGGCCACTCTCATTTTATAAGAAGAAGACGAAGTAGTCTTGTTATAAAATATGTATGTTTGATTATGATATAATTAATTAAATTGGGTAATATTTGTATCTGCTTACTATCTTGTTTGTCATTTAAAATATAAAAACAACTATTCAGATGAAGCCGTAGCTAAGCTACAAGAAACAATCGCATGTTATGGTTAATATAAGCCATTGCCTACTGTCCACGCGGTTACCAACAGGCATTCCACTTTGTGCGCTTCCGTGAGGTGGATCACACAAATTGTGTTAAATCGTAGGTCCACACTATTTATCATAGCACGTCAGTTGATAAGCCATGTCAGAAGCCATTATGGTTGTTTTAAAATTCTTCTTCTTCTTATCGAATGAGAGTGGCCAACTCTAGTGTCAAGAGTTTATCAAGCCGCCCTAAGGGCCTCCGACATGGCTTAACGACTGCCGCACTATGACAAACAGCCGGGACCTACAATTTAACGTGTCATCCGACCCACGGAAGCGCCCAAAATGGAATGCCACTTTTCGGTCACCCATCCAAGGACTGACCGCGTCAACATTTGCTTAACATTGGTAATCGCATGCGATTGCCTCCGCTAGCTGAGCAACGGGTTTTAAAATTCTGACATCAGAGTTGGCTACGAACTATTATGATTAACCATACATACCTACATATATGATTATATAGCTCATTCCTTTAACTCGTCAGTCTCTTCAACTTCCTCTACCATAGAAATAAAGTAACATAAATCTTGTGACGCCCACATTCATACTATAATAAGATTAGGGCACAGAATAGAGTAGGTACTTACCGCTCCACCATCGGTCAATTATGGTGACAAGTCTTGTTTGGAACTTTTAACCGACTCCTTAAAAAAGGAGGTTCTATAATTGTTTTAAACCGACGGTAAGTTTTGTTAGAAAAGAGGTTTGTAAATTGACGTGTATGTATTTAATTCAAATTATTCTATTACTTAGCTTACACAAAAAAAACAGGTTATAAAGTTGACAAATAAATTAAAGCATTACGATTTTTTCATGTCTATTAATTATTAAAAAACCCGGATAGAAAAAATAATTTTTAAACGACTTCAAGAAAAAGGAGTTATTAAGTGTTCTGAGAGTTTTGTATAATCCAGTTGCAGTAAGTAACACCCAAAGTTTTAATTTTCCAATCTGGGCACAGTAACAAAACGTTTAAAAATTTGTACATTGTACAAATTACGGTTATTAAAGAAAGCATCGATTATTTTATAAGTATAAGTATTTTTTTTCATATAAATTCTTATATTCAAATTATTTTATAACAAATTAGTTCTGTTTTATTCTACAGATACATTTCGTTAAAAATCCGCGATTAAATCATATATCGTGCTATTAAAGTAGCAATATAAAATGCCTACCTAGACAACCCTTTCCTGAATTGCATTAGTTGAGCTTCAATCAGAGAACCTATAGCCGCTACGTAATCATGCATTTATAAGGCTTGAACCTTTATTGCATTTGTGGAAGAGGTACCTGATTATATTCAAGCATTTAAGTATAGGTACCTACATCTGATTTATGTACCTTCTGGTTCGAACTGCTTGTAGAACTAAACTGTACTTTTTTTGTAAGTACATGGTACCATATACCTTTGTATAAGTATCTCTCTCTCTCTTTTGAGTCGTGTTTCCTCATGACGGAGGGACGTGACTCCCCCGCAAAATTTATTTGTTAGGGGAGTTCTCTTGGGCAGACACATCGCGGTGGGCGCTCAGGTCCTTCCACGGAAGACACGTCATGTCCTCGTCATTCATTCATCATATTGTGGTCCTCGAACATGTACGTTTCCTCACGATGTTTTCCTTCACAGTTAAGCGAGTGCATTGGTGTAGGACCGGATTCGAACCAGGGTGCGTCTGGATAAAAAGCAGATACCAAGCAGTTACCCCTGAGGCACATTCGCTTAAATAAGTATAAGTATAACGGACAGCCAATATTTTTTAAAATTTTGAAAATCACTTGTCACAAGACTTCTGTGTTGAAGGCGCTACTGCAAAATTGCTTGTTTGTTACGTGTTGGTAACCATATTTACTGTTTAGACAGAAAACTATACCTACCGGTAACTGAACTAAATGTTCTGTATAAAACAGATTAATTTGACCCTAATCATTACAACCTTATCAAATGTTAAACAATAAAAGCGTGTCCCAAATGCTCTTAACAACACACAACGACATAAGATTTTATAAACGTCTAATGAATAACAAAAATATACAGACAAAATAATCTATGCAGCATACATACATTTGTATAATGGTTTGTATGATGTGTAACCTTTTTAAAAGCTAAACCTACTTATTTTAACTAGGTAGATAGTAAATGAAAGAAAGCGACTGAGAATGATAAGGTTATTTATTAATGATACTTGTAGAAGATAGTTAATATATAATAGAATCAACGCAGTGCCTGAAGGGCTGACTAGATTTACAGAATTTAGGTGGTAGAACAATAAATGGGCGCCTTAGTTACAGAATGCCAGCTAGATCAGCAGTAGATGCTATTCAGGGTGGATTTCGAGCCTACATACTAGTTTTGCAACCATAAATCAATTAATTTGTTAAGGGACAATACATTAAAATTTTGAAAGTGGGTAGGCTCGGCCTACCCACTGTTACCCTGAGATACAGATGGCCCGGAGCCAGGTGCTGCTGCAGCGGCGCAGGGGGTTGTTTAGGCAACCCTCAGGCTGCGGAGCTGACCAGCAGACCGTCGGGTGTAGTGTAGTGTAGCGAAGGTGGAGGCACCCTCGCTTGAGTTTCAGAGGTAGCATAAAAAACCCTGTGAGCAAGGAATAGATCACTGATCACAGTTTTCCAGGTGAAATATAGATTAATTGAAGGTTTATGGTACAAGCTACTTACCCGAGACGGGGTTTTACAGAAGTTCCGTAGGTAGTTATAAAAATGTGTGACTAGGCAGATTAGAGGCTTTCAGCAGCCAGCTGGAACAAGGTACCGTCGACACAAAGACCCTGTGAGCAAGGAGAACAACTGATCACGGTGTGCACTGATGAACAAAGGTGAAAGATAGAAGCCTACGGATGGTAGACTTACCGGCAGAGGGTTTCAAAGATCGCGCACTTCTATATGTAAATTTTACGATTAGCACTTGGGGTTCAGTCTCCCCGGCGAGTCAAACGAGTAAGGAAGGACAAGCGACTGGTCTCCAGCGAATCTTATTAGCCAAGAAAGAACTGGAAGCCCCGCCGGCTTGGTGCCGGCGGGCTGGTGGTTGCAATGACCATGCCGAATCGACTTGGGCCAGCAGGTGACAATGACAGCTAACTGACATTGGGATTGTTTGACTTTTTACATTTTCTGGCATCGCACGACTTGCGCATTAAGCCAGAAAATGAAAAAACTTAAGGATGCAGAATCCAACGGTTACAGTATCCCGCGAACCAGGGAAGAATTCACGTTAGGGAATTCACGGCTGCCCCAGCCGCATATTACAGAGAAAACCAGGTCATGAAAACAAAACAGCAGAAAAACAAAAATAACAACAGACTACAAACCATTCTTTGTTTGACAAGATGTGTTTACAAGACTTGGAAGAGACGACTTTAAAAAAAATACCATAGGTACCATACCTAATCGAAAAATAGACATCTGAATAGATGACAAATCAATACAAATACTATTATCATATACTACATATTTAAAAAGATATGTGCAAGAGTTTATTCATTGTTGTTTCCCATATAATCCCATGTAACAATACTAATACATAATGATAACTATCTTCCTATACTTATTTCATTATTGGGAGAGACAGAGACCCACCATATTTGTATAGGTAACCACTGGATATAACGCAAGTGTACTATGTAAATTTCTGAGTTCCTCCCTTCCAACATGTTATAAGATAAACTAATAAATTCATTATTGAGAGAGACAGAGACCCACCATATTTTTACAGTTAACCACTGGATAAACCAAGTGTACTATGTAAATTTCTGAGTTCCTCCCTTCCAACATGTTATAAGATAAACTAATATACTAATCCCCGAAATATGTTCTCCATCACCACTTTATGTGTAGCAATGGGCCTTAAAAGATTGTGTTTATAGCTTATTTATAGTGTTCACAAAACTGCACTTTTTTAAGATTGTGTTTTAGCTTATTTATAGTGTCCACAAAACTGCACTTTTTAGTCTGCGAGTGAGCTTATTTTTCCTAGAGTCCGCGAGCTGCTCTGGATTTATAGGCGTGTTATTAGCTTATTTATTTTTAAAAAGAGTTCACGTTACTGCTCTTTTAATAGTTAATGGCCCTGCCAATGATGTAATATACTAAACTCAAGTATGATATTATATATATGTTATACATTCAAATGTAAAATAATGTCTCCTCCGTATCTGTATTTTCTTTAAGTTAATAATTAGTGATGTAAGCAACTACATTGAAGTTTAAAATATAGCAAGTTATAAAAAAAAATTTAAGTGCTGAATATACAGAAAGAAAAAAACTGGTATAACGCCAATAGCGCAACCAATGGTTCGGTAAGATCCGAAGTGAGGAAAAACAAGAAGTTACTCAGCTACAAAAATTATAGTGACTCTAAGTTATGTTTGCAATGAAGTATAAGAAACAATGAAAATAGTGAATTGATATAATATGATAGTAATAAATAAGAAGTTGGGGAATCATTAAGTTGGGTTAGGATGTGTGGATTCTGTGGAAGGAAGAGGAGGTAATTGGATACTGTGGTTCTTTGTGGAAGTTGGAAAAAGGGGACAAAACCACAATAGCTCGAGCAGCTCGTGGGCGCGTCCAACGTATCTACCTAATTTATTACCCACGGCAATAACTAGATAGACCTCTGAGCGTTGGTTGGGAATTATTAAGTTGGGTTAGGATGTGTGGATTATGTGGAAGGAAGAGGAGGTAGTTGGATACTGTGGTTTTTTGAGGGAGTGGAAAAAAGGGACAAAACCACAATAGCTCGAGCAGCTCGTGGGCGCGTCCAACGTATCTACCTAATTTATTACCCACGGCAATTACTAGATAGACCTCTGAGCGTTAGAAACGCTAAGGAACAACATTAGTGTCGCACAGCGAAAAGTAGCAATGGTAGAGATTGCTCCTAGATGTTTCTAGCCACAACTGTAGGTTGTGTGAAACAAGTTTAAGGCCGACGTCTCTTGACGTGGAAGGGTTAAAGTTCGAACTAAAATAACAACAATCTATAGCCGTTATCCAAGTAACTGGGCAAGTGCAGTGACTTGTTTGGGTAATAAAAATGCTTCCAATAGGTAAGCCTTAAGAAGTGCGTGACTTAACGTCACTAAGAGTACCCTTTGTTTAGGAGACCACGTTAAAGATGAGAAGTCTCAATTTATAGTTTTAAGATCTTTAATGTGCCAGGTACCTGCATCTCTACCTTGCGTATCCACCAACTCATATACCAGAGGTGATTTCTTCGCCGCCACCGTGCACTTTACATATTTCGGTGCGAGCTTCGCGGAGAAGAAACGATCTTTGACACTTAGTGGAAAGTGACGCTTCCAAACGGTTTGTCCCACTGTAAGTTCGGTGTGTCTACGACGAGCATTGTAGTATTGCGTGTTTTTGGCATGCGCCTTCACCAATTCCTCGCGGACTCTCCTGAATATACCTGTCAGCTCTCCTAAATTACGCGCATGATCATCGCGATTCGGGAAAGTCAGATCGGTCAAATCCAGGGGAGCAGAGTCGTAAAGGCTGCCCGACGCTACAGCTTCGCGCCCGTGCACCAGCAGGAAAGGGGTAAACCCAGTTGCGTCGCTGACAGAAGTGTTGATGGCGAATTCAATATGAGGTAGGAACAAGTCCCACTCTCTGTGGTCGTCCTTAATAAGGGCAGAGATAGCAGTTACGATAGTACGATTTTGCCTCTCTACAGGATTTACCTGGGGGCAATATCGTGGAGTCAGATGTATCTGTGGGATGCTGTATTTTTGAAAGAGCGCTTGAATCTCGTGTCCCGTAAACTGAGTACCATTATCAGAGATTATTGTTTGCGGAATTCCATGTTTCATAAATACATCATTCTCCAGATGTTTGATGATATTAGCCGCCGTAGCCCGTCGTAAAGGGTATTCTGTCGCTGATTGTCCAAATTGCTCAACTAATACTCGCACTCCAGTAGGATGCGAAAACTGCCGGAACACTAAAACTCACGACGTTAGTAGCAATAAGAATAACTTTTCAAAAAACTAGATAGCACGGGCCGCAGTCAGGAATGGGAGGACTGGCTCAAAACATTGAAGCTTTTCTTCTCAATTTACTCCCCTCATAGGGTGGCTACGGTCCGTAACAATAATGACATTGACGATAGACCCTACTTGACAGTTGACATCTATGATCAACCTATACTGGGTCTTCTAGATTCTGGCTCTGGCCCCACGTTGGGCGCCAGTGTAACCTTTTTAAAAGCTAAACCTACTTATTTTAACTAGGTAGATAGTAAATGAAAGAAAGCGACTGAGAATGATAAGGTTATTTATTAATGATACTTGTAGAAGATAGTTAATATATAATAGAATCAACGCAGTGCCTGAAGGGCTGACTAGATTTACAGAATTTAGGTGGTAGAACAATAAATGGGCGCCTTAGTTACGGAATGCCAGCTAGATCAGCAGTAGATGCTATTCAGGGTGGATTTCGAGCCTACATACTAGTTTTGCAACCATAAATCAATTAATTTGTTAAGGGACAATACATTAAAATTTTGAAAGTGGGTAGGCTCGGCCTACCCACTGTTACCCTGAGATACAGATGGCCCGGAGCCAGGTGCTGCTGCAGCGGCGCAGGGGGTTGTTTAGGCAACCCTCAGGCTGCGGAGCTGACCAGCAGACCGTCGGGTGTAGTGTAGTGTAGCGAAGGTGGAGGCACCCTCGCTTGAGTTTCAGAGGTAGCATAAAAAACCCTGTGAGCAAGGAATAGATCACTGATCACAGTTTTCCAGGTGAAATATAGATTAATTGAAGGTTTATGGTACAAGCTACTTACCCGAGACGGGGTTTTACAGAAGTTCCGTAGGTAGTTATAAAAATGTGTGACTAGGCAGATTAGAGGCTTTCAGCAGCCAGCTGGAACAAGGTACCGTCGACACAAAGACCCTGTGAGCAAGGAGAACAACTGATCACGGTGTGCACTGATGAACAAAGGTGAAAGATAGAAGCCTACGGATGGTAGACTTACCGGCAGAGGGTTTCAAAGATCGCGCACTTCTATATGTAAATTTTACGATTAGCACTTGGGGTTCAGTCTCCCCGGCGAGTCAAACGAGTAAGGAAGGACAAGCGACTGGTCTCCAGCGAATCTTATTAGCCAAGAAAGAACTGGAAGCCCCGCCGGCTTGGTGCCGGCGGGCTGGTGGTTGCAATGACCATGCCGAATCGACTTGGGCCAGCAGGTGACAATGACAGCTAACTGACATTGGGATTGTTTGACTTTTTACATTTTCTGGCATCGCACGACTTGCGCATTAAGCCAGAAAATGAAAAAACTTAAGGATGCAGAATCCAACGGTTACAGATGGTTAAACCTTTCCATTGAAACCATTAGTAAGATTTGGACACTGATTTATTCACACACAGCATATGCCTGTTAGCTTAGTTGGTAGTGGCTCTGCCTTCTAATCTAGAGGTCACGGGTTCGATTCCCGCATGACAAAAGTATTTATGTACTTTAAAAAAATATATAATTACTTGTGTTGGGTCTGGTCGTTTGTATGCATAATAAGTATGTATTTACAAAAGAAAAGTATATTAAGTATTATATCCGTTATCTAGTTCCCACGACACAAGCGTTTGCTTAGTATGGGGCTAGATGGCGCTGTGTGCAATGTCCCGGAATATTTATTTATTTTATTATTATTTATTAATTTATGTGCATGATATTATAATAAGTGAGTAGTAGTAATGTGCAAAATAAAAACAAGAAGTATTGCACTTGACACCCACCATTTCAGTGACAGAATACAATTGTGCAATTTGTACAGCAGGATTTGTACAGCAGGATTTGTATTTGTACTACTGCTACTTATAACTACTGCAAAATACTACAGCAGGGTGTTTCACAAAATCGAAACGTTTCCGCTCGGAAACGAAACGCCAATCGTAGAACTACGTGTAACTTCTATGATTGGTGGATGTCTGTTATTGGTTAAAATAAGGAAGTGTTGATTTCTTTGATTGGTACAGTATTGTATGGTCAGTGGTCACCACACAAAACTGTCAGTACGGTGCGTTATTTTGATTTTTGCTATTGCCTAAATTTCAATTATGTATTGTCTATAAAGTTGTCCCTGAGTAAAACAGTCTATGGTCACGAATGATCGTAGCATTAGACTCACATAATTTCAGGAATTGGTATGATCACGCGGCTAACGAGCTCAATGGGCGAGCGCATAGAATTGACGTTTGTGCTTGTATGCGCGCTTTGTAGTCCATTACATGATACAATTATTATGTTTTGAACGGAATGATAGTGTATATGTAGCTAGTATCATCATAATCATCGGGTGTCATCTTCATATAGAAGTTCGGAAGTCAGTTGGCAAAACTTCTTGCAATCCTTTTAGATGCGGGTAGCTTAGCTTCGTCTATTTTTTTGATGTCGACTAGCCATTTCATTCTTTGACGAGTAAGTTGCTTTCAGCGAAGTGATAATGACTTACTTGTGTTGTCATTTAGTAAGCTTGATAAGTATCTATTCACAATGAAAGTCAAATCTTCGCAAAAGCTATTACACAAAAAAAAATGATTAGAAATAATATTTAATAACAAACTTTCAACGTAAAGTCAAAGCATCGCGTTCTTCTATTTTGACAAGCAAATATAAATAAATGGATCGAATTTAGAGTAGGTATTTTAATGTAAAAAAGACGACTTTAATACTTAGTCTGAAAGAAACCTTAGTCTGAGTATTTTTCTTTAAAAACGTTTAATTTTTCATTAGTTTTAAGACGTTTCACCTGTAACAGAATCATAAATGGTTGAATATTTATCCCCAATCCTGTTCCTAGCGTTTGAAGTTAGTTGTTACCTTATTTCCTGAAACAATAAACAATTTCAGAAACTACTGTTTTGATAACTTAAAAAGTATAGTGAACTGAAAATTCACAGTTTCCCTTCAGCTTTTCATTTGATGGACACACTAAAATTGAGTTGGGTAAACCAGTTACATGCAGAGCTAGAAGTTTTTGCCAACCCCATTTTCGTGTTACGAATAGTTTTGGATTGGTATTAACCGTTTTATTTCGATTGCTTACCAGTCAATGTTTTACAAATTTAGAACATTTCCATTCATAAACGAAACGCCAATCAAGAATGTTTAAATATTACCTATAACCAACAAAAGTGATTCTTCATTCATAATAGTGCTAAGGATTTCTCTGATAGGCGTTTCGTTTTGAAGTGAAAGGAAGCATATAACACTGAAGTAAAGATTAACTTTCTAGTTTGAAGATATATATGTCACTAGTGGGTGCTCGTGGCTTCACTTGCATTAAGAAGTACCTAGAACTTGCATCCCCTATTTCACCCCTTTAAAAGTCATAACATCTACCTTCATTCCAAATTTCAACCCAATCCGTCCAGTGGTTTTGGCTGTGCGTTGATACATCAATATCACTATATCAGTCAGTCAGTCAGTCAGTCACCTTTGAGTTTTATATATACATACCTATAGATTACGATTGTTTTTTTTATTTATTTATTACAACTAAAATCTATAACACATAATGATAGTTGCTTTGTAGTAGTATGTCGTTATCGAATTTAGAAATCCGTTTAGTACATAAAATTGGTTTAAATAGTCTAACGTAAAATTTTGCTTTGTGCACATATTTACTTATATTTCTATGAGCAAGTACTAAGATAAATAAATTATTTGACAGATGTATGTAGGTCAAGAATTAAAAAAGCATGTAAACACGCATGATTAATCACAAAATAATTATCTAGTAGCAACTTATTTTTTACTTCAAAGTTATTTGCTGCAATTACCTTCAAATTACTGGCGATTCAATCAAACGATGATTACATAATGTAATGTTATGATGTCAGTTTATCATTTAGTTTTTGCATAATTTTATTGAAGTCTACATATTTGTATTATGAAGTTATTAAATATTAAATGTTTACTTAAGTAATAATTCAAGGTTCGATGTTTCATTTAATCTTTTTTGCTTGTTACAAAAAGTAACATCAAATCATCACCCACATCTTTATTTACAATAATAAAATATAAAAAAACAAGGGAAGAAAAACTAAACATACTACTTCTAACTACTACAAAAAGGGGCACTTAATTTAATTTAATTTTTGTCACCCACATAATTTACAATTAATGCAATTGAATTTATGATTAATTAAATTACATGTAGATGTTTTAAATTGAGATTAAATGTACATACTTTTTTTTTAGTTTAGTGTATTGTTTATATTGTTATTTTGTTTATTATTGAATATACATTTATTTATTCGTTATAGAGTATAAAACATACATTTATGATGATTATTTAAACATTTTTTGGATATCTACAATTTGATTTAAAGCAATCATTATCTAGTATTTGCCCGCAACTTTTTCCGCGTTGTTTTGGGATAGAAGTAACATTTGGTGACTCGATACCACAAACAATCCAAAAAAATTAATATGATTCGTCACTTTGTTGCAGCGTATAAAAGTAAAAAAAACGACAAAAATATTTTAGCTTGTACAGAATATTCTACATGTACCTTTAAACCTTTCTTATTGCTTAAGTTTTTGAGCCTTACAAGAGCCTCAAAAACTAAGTAAACACATTATAGTACATTTTAGGAAACTGTTGTCTAGGAACTTTATTAAAGTTTTTATTAGATTTGCGCCGTAATAGTCCAAAAATAGTGAAACGGCCTCTTTCAGGTCATTTCTATTTAAAGCAGCGCTACAATAGGTACTAAAATATGCAGCAAGCGGCTATGTTCTATTTTAGTCAAGGTTTGTTATGTACTTTAAGTTTACTGTAAAGAGGTAGGATAGTAATTGCAATTGCTTTGGCACTTTCTGGATGATTGAGTTCAGTAGTTCAGTTCTACTTTGGGCTATAGTGTTTGCTTGTTGGCTATCACTTCAGGTGTCAGTAGTCAAATGCTTTACTTATGAGTTAATTTTTATTAAGTGCTAAACCTGCACTATGTCATATCAGGTGTCCATAGTACATCGATATGAGTGCTTGTTAGACATATTCTGACAGCACAAGTGGCGCCATCAGCCGCTCAGTCTGAAGTGTATGGAAATGAGTGTGGATTTTCGCGCCTGGCAGTTAGTAGACCGTAGCCTAGTGGTTAAGGCGTTCGGGACGGTAATCCGAAATACGCAGGTTCGAATCCTGCCGGTCGTGATTATTTTCGCTCATTTTCCAATAAAAAGTTTAATTTAAATGCTTTACTGTTCGTACACTGTATATAGTCAATAAATACCTTTATAACTTTAGTAACACGTAGCTATTTCACCACTACGTCGCTTGAAGCAACACTCGCAGTAGAAACACTGTGGTAGGGCATGAGTTACCAAAGATTTGTGTAATGAATGAGACACGAATTTCTAAACAAGTATACAATTATTTTAGTTTTTTTTTCAACATAGTTATACAATAATATATCAAATTCAGCTAAGAATCCCATTTTATGAATTTATGATCAATTTTATCATTAATTTTAGGGTTGTTATTTTATATTTTGTGCTTTTATAAAACTTAAGTATGTATATCAATACAAAGCAAAAATTTAGCAACATACTAGTCATCACAATTAATACGTGAAATATTTTGTACAATTTAATTGGTCCACAAACAGACGTGTTGGCTATTCGTGTTTATTTAGATTGACGGTTATTAATATGGCTTTATGCTCTGTGATGGAATATATTAGACAGAAATATACAAATTAAATTAGCCATGTCAGTGGCATATTTATGAAACAAATGATATTTGAGCAATTAGATCAGATACGTAATAGTAGTTTATGCAAATGTCATATAATGAAGGGTATTAAAACACGAGTGTTTTAATACCCGTGTTATATGCAGTTGCATACACTACTTTATCTTCACTAATTCGCTATCCATTTTTAACTTTTAATTTATTAAAATAAATTCACGCGTACGTGTATTGTCACAGTGATTTTGCCGCCATTAAAATCTAACCAATGACAGCGCATTGCGCGCATCAATAAAACGCGACCAACCTCAATCAGGTTGGTCGCGTTTTATTGATGTTATAATGAGATATTACGATATCGATGTGGATATTATACCATCATGTGAAATTGCTTAAATTTAGTGTTTTGTTGTCTGCGCTATAACAGTAGTAGGTAATTATAAGTCAAGTATTGGAAACATGAGTAGAATGTTACAACATTAGTGTAGATAAAGTTACTTATGCGATACTGACAGCTTTGCAAACCTGTTTTAGTTTAAAACCAAATGTTGCACGTCGCGTTTATTTCTATATAATAGTTAAACTAATTCATTATACGAATCAAAACAGTAAGACACACACAATTTAAAATTACCTTTCTAAATTGAGATCGTATCGTGCACACCGATAATTTCTCATTTTATTTACTGTGGTTTAAGTTATTGCCTATTTATACGGATGTTATTGTTTTCCTTTCCAAACTTTTTTTTTATTTTATAACAAACCATAACACGCATACATTATCTCATCATTTGCTGGAAACGCTTTCCTCTAAACTCAACAAAATGAGAAACAATGTTTGATAATAAACTATAGTTCAAAATGAAGACATTGATCAAAGAGTTATTTTCCCAGCAAGGTATGAAGCTATAAACATTCAACATAGTACAGTCATGAACTGGTCTTAAGAATATTATTTTTCAAGCACGAGGAGCACTAGCATAAGTTTTGAAAACAAAACCTTCTTTTCAACCACTTTTGGGTATTATTTCAATGGGTAATTTTGCTCTAGAAAAATTGTGCGGTTCTATTGGCAAGACTATAATTTCAAGAGAAATGCATAATTTAAAAAGAAACAACAACAGAATCACATAGTTTCAGGCCCATTTGTACAACGATTCTTTTACCCAAATACTCATATTTTGACTAGGTATTTTGTAGCTAAATTCATTCAAGTAGTGTAAGTTTGTTTTGTTTTAGGGTAGTCGTAGCCTTTTTATCATATTTGTAAGTGATGTGTATCACACTCGTGCTTTATGAGGTGATTATCATCCGGTACTGTTATTCTAACCGTCTTGGAAGGTAATGAAGACATTTCTCTCCAAAAAAGAATATGTTTTACAATACTATGTCGACTGTAATAAAGCGTGTCGTGAATGACGAAATATATGTTTTACAAACAGGCGTAATGGCGAAGTAATAGGGCTTAATTGGACAAGCGTCGGGACACGCGACGGAGTCACAAAACCATAGAGCAATGAGTTTGTTACACTATACTTAGAAACAGATTGTTGAGATAGAACTAGGTAGAGACTTCTTGTTTGGATAACCCTTTTCTTCTATTTAGAACATTCGATTCACTTGTTTTGGTCTTGCAAATTCAATAAAGAATAAGTTACCTATTATGTACGAGTTACCGGGTCGAGTTAAGCACAAAACTATTCCAATCTTCTTCGTCAGGTAAATAATCAATAAGTTAGGAAAGCGCGTAAGTTTAAACACTGCAACGTTGTTTTATTTATACCAGGCAAGTTATCTCTCTGTGAGTCGTATTTCCTCATGACTGAGGGTCGTGACTCCCCGCAGATTTAATTCGTTAGATGAGTTCTCTTGGGCAGATACATTGGGTTGGATTCGAACCAGGGTGCGTCTGGATGAAAAGCAGACAATGGAACCGCTGAGCCACACTCGCTTAGGCAAGTTATAGTCAAGCATAAAAAAAGAAGTTATATGATTTTGAATCCCTTAATAACTTCATTAACATCTAATTCTTCCAAGTTTACTTAGTAGTTCTCTGAATAAACAATCGTTAGTGTAACTGCTATTTAATTCTGAAGACGGCAGAGGATTGTGAAAATAACCAGTTATTATTTTGTCGAGGTTCAATCACGCCTTTTGCTTTTGTCTATTGCGGGTCAAGCTCAAATCTTCACAATGAAATTTTTGATTTATGACTACGAAACATATGTAACTATCCGGCTTTATTAACTTTGTTTCTTCATAAAGTATACTTTATGTAGTGGGAAAAAACCCTATAGGGTTTCTAAAATAACAAGAGTTTGAATGTTTCAGTACAAACAAAATCATATGACAAATTGTGTCATACGTGGAAGAACCCATCTATATAGTTGAATAAGCGACTTTCCATTGAGTTGATTCCGCAGAGGAGGCACGACCCTCAGTAAAGAGAAATACGTTTAAGGACAGACAGCAATTTCATATTCTATCTATTTTAAGACTATATTTTGTCAACCCTTTAAGACACTTTTTCCCTCCGCAAAATACAACAGATTTTTTCAGTAATGTTATAAAGAACGTGACCCAAAATCTAGTTACAAGGTCCAGTGAATTTCGTCGTAGGACCATGAATCACTCCGACACTCGCCCGAAATAACTCCTGTGATGGAAATCGAAAGTTCTGGATAAGGTTTGTCGAACAAAACATGATGACGTGATATAGGAAAAGAAGTGTAAGATTTAGAAATCTCCTCTACTTATATACTGAGTAAGTATGAGTAAGTTCATATACATAAGAGTGATTATGTATGAAGTAGGTATAATATTTATATTAAAATTTATATTTGTAATATGTACCTAATTGGGAAAAGTCGGCTCCAGGATATGGTTACCCAGTCTGGAGTCAGACGCATAATTTTTAAGGCTAAGTTAGTTAATTAAGAACCTAGTTTTGATTATTATGTTTTATAGCCATACATAAATCATTTTTGTACGCAACATATTATGTATATATTTTTTTTCAATTCAATTCAATTCAAAATATTTTATTGTACACCAACAACAAGAGAAAACCAGTACATAATAATAGTAGTTTCATTTTTTAAGAAAAAAATGATATTTTTTTCGAGTATGAATTGTTTAATGGTACAGCCACCGGGTATTGTGTTATGTCGTCATTGTCGATTGTAGTATTTATAAAATTTGTATGAAATTTTTTACGAAACTAAAAATCTATTTTTCTGAAGTATTAGCGCAGGTTTTTGTTAGGACCTCGTTTAATGAAATTTAACTAAATCGAGTAATGTTAATGATATCTACGAAAATAACTAGGTCCTTACACAATGATTCCCGTAGATTAAATCAATGAAATGAATTTAAAAAATCGCTTTTTATTCGGCAGACATATTATGCTATAAAGCCAGATTTACTTTAGGAATAATTCTTCCATGAACTACATATTTGTTAGTAAACTGAAATAAATCGATCGAAATTTACAGCTCCGTTACGATTTTATTTATGTAGCCTCATTTTGTTTGAAAAGATTTTTAAACTGTACAGATTGACGATTAAATAAATAAATCCACACATATTGACGTCTAGTAATATGGTTGACTGAATTTTTGAATTTTTGATTTTTTTGAACGAAAATTTAACTTGATTTCATACTATCGAAAGCAATAAAGTTATGTGAGACATACCTATTATCGACTTACATTATCAGTTTTTGCATTACCTAAAGCCGTACATAAGTATATCACATTTACAAAGAATATATTTCACGGTGCATACATATTTATTATTTTATCATTTAAAATGCACATGCTAAGAATGGTATTGTAGTTTATTATTATGTAGAATCATCGCACAAAGATGCAATTCATATTTCTTATCATTAAAATCAAAGTGCATGAAGGTCAAAAGGAAATCGTAACCTCGTATTAGCACAACTATGAACAATATTGTATTATATACAATTCTTATTGTTAACACCATAACACATTCTTATGAAAAAGTTTTATGTAACAAAGAAAATATAATATAATAATATGTTATTCATACGGTTTAGGAATTGTGAAAATGTTTTTTTAGCTGTTGCATTTCTACAATTAAAATTCATTACTTTTTTTACATCTATATTTGTCATGGATTAAAAATGTGCTATAAAAATATATTTAAAAAAAAATATTTTTACCTTCTAGAAAGGAAACTAAGTAGTGTGCCGTTAGACCACTAAATATTATTATAGATTTATTTTGCTGTTAACACTCGCTTCATTTCAAATTACGTTTCTAAAGTTCCCAAAATACTTTAAAATGTAAAATGTTCGTATAAGTACTAACATTTAAATGTATTTTGCAAACTTATTTATATAAGTACTTAGTAACATTTATTTAAAAAGCCGAAACGCCTGTGGCTTTATACTGAGCGCATTTTCTTCGACAAACCGAAGCATTTCATCAAGACTATATTTCATTTTCTGACTGAAACCGATACAAAATAAAAGTTAAATTCGAAAGGGCTTCCCTCGATGTTTTCCATGTGCTAATTCTTTCGCTGGGGAGCAATAACATTAAATCGCACAGAATTGCGGTACTTTCGATGCTTTTCCACTAACGAACTGATAATTTAGAGGGTGCGAACGGTTTTCTATGGCTTTGCGATATGCCAGATATTTGGTGTGTTTTTTCGCTTTCAAACAAATTGTTTAAAGAGAGTCTCTAACATATTTGTTTTGGATATGAGTGAAATTTTATTGGAAACATTTTACGGGCCGGTTTTTTGTTATAAATATAAACACGATGTTTTTAGTCTTTTTGTTTTTGCTCCGACTCTAAAGTTTTCATTCATTTTTCAGTCATTATTGCGAGGCGCAGTGAAAAGGAGAATTACATTCGCAAAATTTTGGTGCATAATTTTAGAGTGAATCTTTTTCTATTCACCGAGTTATTAAACCATTATTATTGGCTTATGTTTGTTTATTTAGCTATTGGATACTCTAAACTACTTCATATAAATTGGTCATAAAACTAGCTCTCTCCGCACATGTATCCGTCAACGCAACTTTTAATTATTTCGGCCTCGCATTCCATTCGCTAAACAGGGACTTAGCATGGCTGCTAGATAATATTTCAATGGGTCATATAATTCATAATGTATAAACAGAAAAAGAAAAAAAACATACACATGCTTTTACTTAGGATATTTTTGTTTCTTTTTCATAAATTCACGTGAAGCTATAGGCTGATAGTTGTATTATGTACACGTACACAGCGGAAATTAATTATAATAATGATTAATAATATAATAATAATTTATTTATTATGATTACTAAGATTTCAAGCAGTCTACATTTTATCAAAGCATACATAAGAGGCATACACTTATCTATTTTTATTCTCATTAACAAAAATTGTAACTTAATTTGTTACTTTAGCTACTTTTATCCCATAAAATAATTTAATTAGGGATCGAATTTGTCTATTTTATTCTGATGCAATCACTGTAGCACTAACTAAAAGTAATTCCTATTATGAATCCATTATGTTTCATTTCTTATGGGTACTAACACCACAGCCCCACCATGAGTTATGGCGTTCCACCACAAAGCCCAGCCGGCTTCATTCGCCCAGTTTATTTCTCGTAAACTGTAACCGTCATCTTAGCCTGAAATAGACAATGATCTCAAATGTCTATCCGAGACACCGTGTTGTAAAGTTGGAGTGGATGCGGCCTGAAAAAAAGCCATATTTTTTTTACGTGGGATAGTGATTTTAGTGACTACATACAGCCTGCCTAATGTTAAGCATTGCTGTAGCCTGGGGAGTAACACGCTTACCTAGAAGATACCTATCCACTCTAAATTTAAAGACGCCTTGGATTGTAGTTCGCAAGAAACACAGCTAAAAAAAGTAGCTAATTTTGAAAAATTCCTGCATAAATGTGATAGTCATACTTATTGTTCTCAGTACACATTATACAGAATGATATTTCATTCCTAAAGTATATTTAAACATATATATCTGTCTTCGCAAACTTTATGTTAATATAAAAAAATGTTATCAGATCTAAAATTAAAGTTATAAAAATTTCATACATTCCTATATAATAGTACTTGTGTACATGTCATGTATCATAATAATTTTGTTATAAATTTACAATATTATCTGACTTGTAAGAAATTTCTTTTTTTTTTAGTATCGGCGTCACACTCTACGCGTATTTGCCAGTGTCAAGTATTTAAGAAATTTCTTATTAATAAATGACTTTAACTTTGACTTTTAATTTAATTTGCACTACTCGGTTTCTTTTGTTTCCTTTTGCTCTCTCGATATCACATCAAATTCTTATCTGAAATTCCAAGAATATTAGCGGAAATACCTCTACGTATAAAAAAACACGTAATAATTTCAATTTCACAGATGTGGCTATTCCAGGAACATATTTCTTGCTACATGTCACCAGATTGTTTGCATCTCTGCATTCGTCTCAAGTTACAAGGGTTAAATCTGATTACTTAAACTGGATGAAATGACTGGATCACGTTACATGAATGAATGACTAAGTTTTAGTTTCTTTTGTGGTGGTATTAGTAATAGAGATCTAAGTTCGTTATGTGAATTGATGTAATTAACCGGAAAGAGTCAGTTGCCTGAGAAAAATTGCTGAGTTGATAAAAAATCAATTCATTCCAAATGAAGCAAAATCAAATAAACAATAGAACAATAAAATATAAACAACTGTGTGTTAATTTAAAGGGCTTCTTTGATCGCGCGAGTCGTGCGGATCTGACATATGTATAAATGCGAATTTTACATATATTTCAGATTTGTGAAGATGCAAGCCAAAGAACTTTTCTGTTTATTTATGAATCTACATACCCACAAACAGTATATGTATTTTTTTATTTTTTTTTACAAGAAATGGGTTTGCACTTGACCGTAATTTGCCTGATGGTAAGCAATCATTATCAGTATTTTACTTACATCGTTTTATAAATAAACAACTATTCTTTGAAAACTAGCACTATGTACCTTCTTGTGTTACGTGGCTTCTCAGTAGTTCAATCAACTAACGTTTGATGTCTTCCATCAATCTCTCGACAGACACACCAACGTTACTTTTTCTTAGAATAAGTGGAAGGTAAGGCATAGCATTAAAAGTGTCTTAAAAGGTTGATGCATTCTTAAAAGCTCTTTTATGTGTGATTCTGAAGATTCGTCGCGATAAAAGATTTGAGATGTTAGTATTAAAAAGGATATTTTGTATTGTAACAGTAACTCTAGACATGGCTAATAGTACAAAAGTTGAAAATAGGAGAAACTAATGTACGTTGAATATAATATGGAGCTTCAAGACTATAATATATTGTCTGGCTCTATATATTTTAAAAAAGGCTTTAAAAACAAGAGGCGTGTGGGACTAACTTTTCCATAATCATCATTATAAGTGTTTGTGATCAAGCTTCTACAAATATTTTGATTATACACTTTTCACTTCTTTACATTTGACCACCAGTTTGCATGAATCGCGAAAGCAAATTTTGGGTGCAATTATTTTATTTCTAAATCGTGGTATAGGTATTACATTCTTGATACAGTTTATATTACAAATTACAGATACCTATTACTAACATTTCCAACACACACAATCTGGCTACAGAAACTTTTCAGTGTCAATTAGTATCAAGAAGAGCGGTTGGCGGTCCGGAGCAATTTCCAGCCACTCTGTCAATTTTATTCTATTACAAGCCTTAGGGAATGTATCAACAGCTTTGTAAATCCTGAAAAGTTATATGGTAGCGAAAATTGTGAAAACAATAATTATTGGGTAACAAATATTTATGAAGTAATTTATTTAGGGAGTCATTTCAACTTTACTTGGAAAGTTTTCCAGATAAAATCGATCTGTTAATTTATTGATTTTGATTAGCTCTGCTGACAAAAATGTACTGATATAATGGAATATAGAAATAAATGCCGGAATCAAAACTTTTATAGATATTCGTATCTAGTAGTATATGTTATTAGTTTAAGTTAAATTTAATTATTTTCATTTTATGGTTCCAGGACTAGAAGCATGTTTCCGCACCAACGTCGTCCACAAAGAGAACCTGATGACCGGCGACCCAGTCTACAAGGAATGTACTTGCACTGAACCGAACCACTCTGTCGCCGAGCTGCGATGGATCATCGACGGTGAACTACTGGGGTATGCGATACATACTTACTAAGTAATATTAAGTTATACAATAACAATGTAAAAAAACCTAAGAATTTGAATTTCTTGAACTTTAACTAAATTATAAACAGGTATGAGTTATTTTGTCAAGTGCTAAACCCGCACTATGGTTGCTTAACTTAAACTTTTATTGGAAAATGAGCGAAAATAATCACGACTGGTAGGATTCGAACCTGCTTATTTCTGATCACCGTCCAGAACGCCTTAACCAACTAATATTAAACAGAAACATTTGAAATGTTTTGAATTTAAATAATATTATTATTGCTGAATACTTGCGGCATAGGTGGCATGATGTATGTGTGTTTGCAATTTAATTTCTAAACTCTTTTTTTCAAATTCCATGTTTCAAAATCTTAGTAATAAAAACATCAGAACTAATACTCCCTATCTTAATCGGATCGGTTCATGAATTAATACCAATAAGCCAACTGTCAGGCTCTTGACTAAATTTGTTCATCCATCCAACATTGCTTGGGGTTCTAAATCTATCATTATGCTGTAAGCATAGTAGGTACGGCAGCCATAAAGCCATGGTACAGGCCCTTAAGGTGGTTTTAAAATATAAACACTAAATATGGCCGACCTTATAATTTTTTTTATATGACTAGTAGTGCATTGATTTGTTCTACGATACTTGTCAATATTAATGAAGCAAAGCTGTCGAGTCCATTTTAATATCTCAAGTCACATGTATAATCAAACGTGATTGAATAGCTCACTGCTTAGTCATAAAATAAATTGAACCAGTCATAATCATGATGCTACATGCCCTATTTTATATTAAACGACTATTTTAATTAAACATCAGACTTTTTAATTCGACGCTTTTGGGCAGTATTTGTTACGCTTATGATAATAAGATGAACAATTTAATGTTAGTATTTTTTTGAAGATTGCATAGTTTTACACAACTATTTGTATGTGTTTGACTGTGACTAGCTTTTATTTTGTATTCAAATTATGTCAAAACCTGCTATAGTTTCCTTTGCCATACTATGTAATACATTTGCCACCTAACATTCTTATTTTTATTATTTAATATGGTATTTAATTTGTTTCTTTCGCTCATTTTATAGCTCGGAAGATGATTTACTTATGCAACACCTTACTACATTTTTTTTACATTAGTAAAAAAACTGTGTCGTAGTGAGGCAGGTTCTTCCGGGGGTTCTTGTTTACAACTTAGTTTTATATTAACAACTTAAAATAATGTAGTATGTTAAGTGATTACGAAATAGTCTATGTCTAGTTATTGTTCATACAGAATATGATATTACTTAATCTATTTGTATCCTAAATTGAATTTTTTAGGTTCTCGTCGATTCAGGTTAATAAGTAACTACTAAATAAAAACGAATTTAGTTCAAAGTGTATTTGTTGAAGTAAAACATAACCTACTTACATACCCAATTAGCTTCATTTATATTAGAAACATGCTAAAGATACATTCAATCTCCTAAAGTAAATTGTTTTCACAAGACCAGGTACAGAAAAAAGCGCCTTCACGGAGACAGACTCTCAGAGCCTCAATCTTCACATACCCAACCTCACGAAGGCAACAGCGGGGACCTACAAGTGTGAAACTCAAGTCGACGGCGTCACTTACACGTTGAGCTACGAAATCACGGCATATGGTATGAATTAATAATAAGTATCTAGACATATTTGTAAACAAATGCATGACCTAAATGAACTTGGTTTGGTTCATGTGTAGTTTTTTATGGTCATTTTAGCATGCATTACTTTGCTAGATTTTATTTTTTAAGTATTGAATAAATTATTAACTGCAGTAATAAGTGAATTGATTATTAGTGATTAACAATCGTTCTGTTCCTGCGTTTTTTTACTGTTAAAATACTCGAGTACACACAGTGTAAAAAAAAACTTAAATATTTTTCTGTTTGTCTATCTTTTATATAAGTGATGTAAAGTGAACCTTAATATATATACATATGTAATTTCATGAGTTTGATTGTATTTTCTTTTTATATTTCAGACCCTGTATACTTTTACGACTCGAAAATCGACCAACATTTAGTACATGGTCAGAGTTCTCCAATTAAATGTCAGCCCAAAAGCGACGCCGGAGTCAGCATAAACTGGGAGAAAGAGGATGATAGCGATGTTTATGAAGTGAGTTTAAAATCATATAGGTACATATTACAATAGTTTTGAGGTGAAAAAAAATACTTAAGTCATTACAATACTACCACCATAAGATAATCCATCGTTCCGTTTAGTTATGTAAAAGGAACAAGCAGACTAACATTTTTTAGTTAAATACGTGTCGTAGACTTTTAATGAACTTTAACTCGGGAAAAATGCGTAAATAGCTAACTTTCCTAAAACAAAAAAACAGCTTTGTTGAGAGATTGTATACCTAAATATCTCTTTTATTCCTAGGAAAAGCTTGCTTTAATTAACTATAGTGAATGTTGTATTTCAGATATCAGATGGTGAAAAATATACGGTAGAAAGTGATGGACTTATTATTCACAATGTGACAGATAATGACGCTGGAAGATATAAGTGTAAGGCTCTAGTACCACTTACAAACGAAGAAGTTCATAAATATATTGATGTCAAGGTAAATAATATAAATTACCTATATAATATGGTCATTAAAAACACCAAAAATTGGGTACATGTCTGATACAAATATCATCAAAACTAATTCAGGATTATTATACATAGTTTAAAAAAAAATACCGGGTCAAACACATTATACATACACCCTGTTATACATTTCTACCAAACCTCAAAAACAAGTATATATGTACATAAGTAGCTAATACCAAAGATCTTCATATTATTATTGAAAACGTTTATGTTTCAGGTAACAAAAGCGCCAAAAATAATCGGTATCAAAGCAGACCCAGAAATATATAACCCTATAACCGTGATCGCCGGTATGAATCTCACTATAGAATGTATAGCTGAGGGCACTCCACATCCAGAATACTATTGGAATAGAACCTCGGTACTTATTGGGGTAAGCGAAAACCATATTTAATAGTGAATTAGTTTCATTTTATTTTTAAATAATATTATCAAAGAGAAGGCAAGCGTCATGTCGCCTTAGGTTAAGTTAAGTTAAGTTTAGTTAAGAATTGGCCGAAAATCGAGGAGAATGGCGTATACTACACAGACAAGAGCATCGCTCTTAAAATTTATTTATTACTGGGTGATTAAAATCAGCACATAATTGTGTATGACGGTAACTAACTCTGTTCGAGAGTTTATAAATCCTCACCGATAAATATTTGAGTAAATTTATTTATCTGGATACCAACTAATATACTCTGAATTCATAGAAAATGTGCTTCGATAACAAATCTTTGGTAGTTTACTCACTATCTAGTGTAAAAAACATCGGTGTATATGTATTGTTTATAAAATTTTTCCTCTTATTTTCAGGATAATAATGAAAACATAACATATCACCAAGAAATAAACGCAATTATATTTGAAAACATCAGGCCTGAAGATGTTGGCATCTACACATGCCATGCATATAATTTGGCCGGTGTAGCGACTTTAGATGCTTTTGTGGAGGTATGTAAGATAATATTAATTAAAAAATAAGAAATAGTAAATTATTTATTTTTCGATGTAAAAAAAGTCCGCGGGTCGACACCGTTTTATTGTAGAAGTGCCGAAGTGTCGAACCCAGCATTTTGCCTCTACGTTTATAGTGCTTAGCTTTGGAACACTTTACCGGAAGCTGTGTTTCTTAAGAACTACAATCCTTCTTTCTTATTTAAATCTAGAGTTAATAGGTATCTTCTAGATAAGCGTGTTACACTCTAGACTGCAGTAATGCTTAACATCAGGCAGGCTGTAGTCAAACGCAAACCTATCCCACGGAAAAAAAGTAAACCATATTAATGATAATACAATATATAGATATCTTAAATCTGACTTAATTTTTGTGTCTGTGTTTTCGTAGCTTCCAAAGAAAGGTACCAATTTTATAAATCGAACACTAACCTAGAGAGTTGAATGGAGAGATTTCATAGCGATTTTTCAAGGAGTATTATACAGTTTAAATTTAGTATACTCATTGTTTTTTTATTATTATGTATTTTGCAGGTGTTAGTGCCGCCTTACATATCTGATTTTTTCAACATAACGGCGCCTGAAGGAACTGAAGTACGATTGTTTTGTAATGCGACTGGGAAACCTTCTCCTTCTATATCAATATCTTACGAAGGAGCATACGGGGTCGAGTGAGTAAATATGTCATTACATAAGTATATAAAAAAAATATTAAGATATAATCTTATAAACCGATATTATACATTTATAGTGACATAGAGTAGCACAGCGTATTTTTTTTTTTGGTTTTATTCGGAACCATTTCTCTACAGAGTAGAAGATAAAATATGCCTAGCCTTTCGTATTTACAGTAAATTGTAATACAAAGTTAAAGCTGAGAAATCTATATAAGTATTGTCAATTGGACATCTTTTATATTATTTGTTATGTAAAGTAAAAAAATACATTGTTCAATAAACACTGTAATTTTGTTTTAGGAATGTTACTGACACGGGACCGCTACCTAACTTGGCTACAATACTACTAGATCGGTCAAAAGAGGGGGTGTATGTCTGTGCAGCTAATAATGATGGCAAGTTAAAATAACTTCCTTTGATTTTCACATCTTTTTGCATAATAGAGCTGTATATAAAAATTGTATCATCAGCTTTACAAACTTTTTTCTGAAAAGTTTTAAATTTAATTTGTTACGTTTTGTTGACTAATCGAATGAAATAAAATAAAACTAAACTTTTAAATTTTATTCTCTCTACGTTAATCTTCGCTGATTGCTAATGCCAGGCCAAGGTTCTTACATATTTTTTTTTGTACAATTTATGTACTAAAATTATAGGTATTTTTCTTACAGTGAACACAACAGAAGCCCAGATGTACCTGACGGTGTTACATCGACCTTACTTCGACGAGCTCGAGGAGAGTGTGTGGGGTTGGGAAGGGAAGACCGTCAATTTGAACTGTCAACATGATAGCAATCCTAATGCTGATATTACTTGGAGGTACGTGCACATTTATACATATAATTAAGCTGAAGAGGGTTAAAAATCTGCAGTTTTCAGATTTTTGTCTGTATGTTTATTTAAACGTTCATCACGCAAAAACGATTGAACGAATCATGATTTTTGTTATGTTGGTAGTATGAGGTGTGAAGAGTATCATAGGCTACTTTTTATCCCAAAATAATGCGAGCTAGGCGCTAGCGTCCTCTGCTTTAAAATCAATAAAAGGCGCTCTAGCCCAGTGTATGTATGTAGGCACTACTTTGTATAGCAAAATAATGCCAGTAAATACGCGAAATAACGATTTGTCACAAAACTATCGAATTGATAAATTTAAATCTGGGTTATGTATTATATTTTACAGATTCCACGGAGACAATAACATCCAACAAGAAGTAGAAATAAATAAGATGATGTTAGACGCCCTGAACAAGATGCCTGAACCTTACTTCTCTCTGACTATTGATAATGAAACTTCGTACGGTGTTTATGAATGTACGGCTAAAAATAACCTCGGTGAAGCTGTTAAACGTATTATACTGCAGGAGGGATTTCCACCTGGACCTATTCAAGATGTAAGTGAAACAAATCATTTAAAAAATATGTATACACTGAAAATTTTATGAATTCGGAATGTTTCTACTCGGTAACGAAACACGAACTATAGAAGCCTTTGGTACTTGTCTAATTATTTGTTCATTTGTATCGATTAAATATAAATATACCAATCAATCCTAGTCTGTGATGTGATTTGAAGTCTTCGAATTTTAGCCAAATGATAAGTTTCGTTTACTTTTCAGGTTGTTTTCGAAGATTTAACAGCAACTTCAATCACATTTGAAATTTCTGGCCCTTTTTACGTCAACGGACCACCAGTTTTAGGTAATGAAAGGTTTATTAAGTTTACTTCTCGAGAATCGAACGATATCTTCCGACAACCTCATTTAAAAGCTAGCTCTACAATCTATCAATACAAACGTGTTTCATCTTGAACCACAGTATTTCCTTGTGCGAGTGTCGTTTCATCTGACCTGATGGTAGAATGCCTTACTGCCCAGTGTAAAATAAAACTGATTATATTCAAATTGTATTTCCCAAACTCCAGGTTTCACCGCAACGTACGACGAAGCTAAGAACTATAATATCACAGACATACACATTAACAGAACATGGGCGCTCGGCAGACCGTTCAAGTTGGAGAAACTGAAGCCAAATACAACGTATTATATACGATTTGCTGCCGTGAACGAGGTTGGACCGGGCAACTGGAGTCAGTATTATGACTTTGTTACGTATGAAAAGTGAGTACTAATAAAAAAAAAAAAAAAATTAATTGATTTTGAAAAAAAAAAAAAAATTTTAGGCTCCGGCTTTTTGTCTAGTACGGCAGGCGTTAAGCCATGTCAGATGCCCTTGGGGCGGCTTGATAAATTCTCGACGCCAGAGATGGCCACTCTCATTCGATAAGAATAATAAGAAGTGCTTATAAAGTTTTCACTTTCGCTACCCTTATTAATTTTTGAGAAAAATACAATCCAATAAAAAGCATAAGTTCAAAACCAATTGGCTCATCGATGCATGATGCTATATGAAGAAAATTAACATTTCCATAGTTACATGTGTAAGTTTGTCTTGAATTATAATATTGTAAATATATTGAGACATTTCTGTGTCTGTTTGGGTAACAATGCTCACATCCATGTGAGCTTTGTGGGTCTAGTGCATCAAAGTTGTGTTCTCACAACTGTGTTTACGCATGACTATGTTTCCACCATTTGATAGAGGACGACTGCTAAAAAAAACTTGCATAAGTATAGTGAAAAAAAAATTTACTTACTACTACTTAATTCCGTTTTTTTTTTAAATAAATTGTATATCTTCGGTTAAGTAAACAATCAGTTCGTTAAAGAATAAAGTAGGTATTCCATTCTTGTGACTTATTAGACGTTAATTTTCAGATCGGTCCCAGAACCGCCAATTTGGAATGAAGATCCGATAATTTTAGCTAGAAACAGTCACGTGTTGAAATGGAGAGCGCCTGACGACAATGGAGAAGCAATAGACTGTTACAATTTGAGATATTGCATGGTAAGTAACGATATCCTTGTAAAATAGCCGACCCTCATTTTTAAAAGTGTGCTAGCTTGCTCAAAGGCAATCTGAATGTATGGAGAATTTTGTACGTTGACTATATTACTTTCTCTGTTGTTTTCATGGGTACAAAATATAAAGCCCGGTTACCCAATAAAATTATGGTTTGTGCATTTTTAAGTTATAAATTTGTAATCACCATCAGACTACAAATCAATCATCATCATAATCAGCCTCTTATCGCTCACTGATACGCCTATGTTTCTCTAACTAATTAAATAAAGTTTACTTGTCAATTAAAGTATGTACCTACATATCTAGTTTAAAAACCCCTAAATAATGTTTTCTTTAATTAACAACTAATTATATATATATATATACATAATAAAGGATAAGCATAAATCCGGGAAAACATGGAGAGAATTTTCCATCGGTTATTTCACTGGGCTATCTAAACATTTCCCGATTTCGATTATGAAAGGAAACCGGTTATTGTTCCTCAAATAACAAAGAATTTCATTTCCTGTATTTTGGTTCCGCATTTTTCGTAATTATTTTCTCATTGTTTTACGTGTCGAGATTTATTCCTGGATTTATTTGTGAAATTTCGGAAATTGCTTCTAGCGAGGTGAATATTGCTAAACGCGCTCATTATTATGATTTTGCCTTTGTTTACAGAACGCGTCGATAGTTTCAACTTGCGGTTAATTAATTTATGTAATGAGCGAACGTAAAATCACTTTTTTACAATTAAAGGAAACATTAAAAATCACTCAAATTAATAGCGATTGTCTGGTTTAAAATTATTTTTTACTTCAGTATTCCTCGATATAAAAACGTATGTTACCAATTTTCTCATATTTGATTTTTTTGCAATGATAGAGGCTCTCAACGTTTATAAAAACTGCCTTAAAAATCTAAATATATAAAATTCACACATCAACACACAGCCCAAACCAGGGACAAAAAAACGGGAAATTTGGCTGCAGGTAGATGTTATGACGTAGGCATCCGTTAAGAAAAGATTTAAAAAAATGCCACTTTCAAAGGGATGAAATAGGAGAATGAAATTTTACTTCTTAATGCGAGCGAAGCCGCGAGCATCCACTAGTTAAAACATAAATTACAGGTGTATCGACATTATACCTATATGAGGAGCAAGGATTGATTTTTTATTCTTGTTTTTCAGTACGAAGACACAAAAGCGTGCAAAACAAAGCGCATAATATCTCCTGCCACAGAGCTAGAACTCGTAGACTTGGAGTTCAATACTACATATTACTTGGAACTCACCGCTCACAATTCTCAAGGAGATTCTTTACCGGCGAATACTACTGTTTTTGTACCTGGTAAGTAAATAAGTTTTAACTTAAAATAGGAACTAATATACTGGCTAGTCATTTAGACCTACTTACTATCAACTCAACCAGAAATAGGTAGTTTGTTCAGATTAGATTGATTGATTTAGAGAGATTACATTGATTGTCTTTTTACTTACTCAAAAAACATTATCAGTTACTAAGTACGTTGCTAGCAGCCTAGTTTGCAAGCTAGTTTAATTTTTGTAACGACATGCTGTTTTTGTCACAGCGTCACTTCTGGTATGAGCGTTTCAAGTAATCTAATGAATCTAATGATAAAAATTGTTATAAATGTATTCTACTATCAAAGGTTTAGGTTTTTATGTATAAAAAAATGTAATGTGTAAATTATTTAAGTGCTCTTTAGCATAGCTCGCCCAAAAAATACTTTTCAGGCGGGCTTTGTTAAAGAGCCTGAAATAGTATTTTCAGGCGAGTACCTCTTTGACTGATTGATGTATTGAAGTCGATACTATTATGTATATTAAGTATCCGAAGACATTAAACCAAAATTCACAAATTAAGCTAAATTAAAAAAAAACAATGATTTTTTTCTTGTTTTTCAGCACCTCAACTAGACTCCCCACTACCCCTGCTCTCAGGAGGCGCTATCATTGGCATATCCATCGTGATAGTAGTACTATGCCTGCTCCTATTGGACGTCCTGTTGTTGGTGTGGCGGCGGCAAGGCATCATCGCTACTTGCTGCTTCAAGAAGGATAATAAGCGGAAAGAGACTGCTTTGAATTCTCGGTAAGAATTGATAATAATTATGTTAGAAAGGTATCTAAATACTAATGTAATGTTATGATGATAAAAGCCATTCTAAGTTATTTGTGAAAAGGTTTAAAGAAATGAAGAAGATGTGAACCTGAGTAAAGAATCACTTTTGCGTATCAGCTGCAGTTGCCATTAGATTTGGGTGTGCTAATATTTTTCTCTCTTTATATGGATTGGAAAATCTAAGACTTCCACGGATGACACATACGAGTATCCTCGGATATTGTGATATTGTCACCAAATCTAGTCTAGTTGGATAAAATGACTAGATTTTAGCGCGACAGTCTTTTAAGCTACCCGAGATGTTTATGTATGTTTAATTATACATGGCATACATTTGGCTAGTAGTGCTTATTACGACTTTTACAATTTCTCCCCTTTCAATATGATTTCAGTGACAAAAAAGGTCTCCTCACAAACGGTGAATCGGAAGACCGTCCCGGCTCCATCGACAATGGTCACAAAGAGTACCAGTATAACAAGAACACGGGGGTCGTCTCCGGGAAACATACCGATGTTTAGTTTATATTGTTTGAATGTACATGTATGTAAGTGCCTTTCCATGATATTGTAAGGGTTAATTTTATGTCTTATCTACTTAAGAAATACGTGTACAATAGAACATGTGCTGTAAAGAAAGAAAGTTATAAATACATAGTACAAGAATAAGGATTTTAGATTTATTATCTATTCATGTTCCAATTAACAATCATAGGTTATGCTGGCTTTAAAAATGCAGACTTTGTTGTTTAGTTTTGAAAAAAAAATTCACTATGAAGTTATAGTAAAGTAATACCTAGTAATTTTAGGGTCATCCAGCAATATACTTACTTAAATACTTATACAGCCTAGAGTTTTACAAATATTTGTAAATTCTTATAGAAACTTAAACTTTTTTCTAATTGTGTCATAATAATCGTTTGTGCCAAAGATCTTTTGTAAATAAATGTTACAATTTACAATGACTGATGTTTTATTTAAATTATTATTTCAAAAATAGTCTCATGAGATCTAGAAACAAATAGAATTAACTTAATATTACTTATGTTGAAAAATAAGCGAAAGTAATCACAAAGGGCAGGATTCGAACCTGCGTATGAAAAAAACTCATTCAAAAGAGGTTACAAAATAAAGAAAGCAGCTGTCGGTAATCCTGAATAGTCTTAAAAACAAGGTTAGTACAGTGTACAACCGTTTCTAAAAATTGGATGGGCCGATGTTCATAAGAAAATACATTTTGGTAAACTTACACATCTATTTCATTCCTATAGCCAAAATCAGTACAAGTAAAAATAGTCTTCACTCATATTAACTTTTTACCAAATAAAATTTGCAATATTTCCTGCTTTTAAAACATTATCCAGTAAACATCTATGTTTCCCTTAGTATATCCATGTGACTCTGAGACGTGACGTTGCACCAACTAACAGGATCTGAGTTTGCATAATCTCTCCCGAGGTAAGCTAGCGTTTAATCATAGTGTGTTCTAGACTAGACTTAGTGCTTACCTTTACCTACACTCTGGATAACATGTTACGAGGTAGATTATTTGTTATCTACAGAAGCATTTCTATCAGTATTATTTCATTGGCGGATTCGTAACAGCGATTATTAATCAATCTATTTACAATTAATAAATTAAGTTTAGTATAAGTTTCGACGATGCAAGATAAAAAAAATCCAGAACTTAAATCTATGTTTTGGATCTTATTCTGGATATATTATGGCCACAAAGTAATTTCTTTCAGACTTCAGAGTCAAGATGTAAACAACATCTAACAAAATTACTTCTGAAAAAAATCACGAGACAAAAAGAGGTGTCCAATATTGATCGCATTATTCAAATGTACATTCAATCGGTGCCGTCAATGTGAATTACTTCTCGTAATGAATGAGATTCATTCGGGCGAAGCACCTGCCATTGAAAATTAATACTTTGTTGGATCGAATAGGTAATGATTGAGAACGTATGTTAGGAGCTTTAGACGACTTTATCAGATATCACTGTACCTATATTATATTAAAATAATTTATTTGGTCTACGTTGTCATAATGTTATTTGTATGATTTGCAGATGCAAGATAGATTTGCATAGACATTTGACATATACCAAGTAAATTAGTTTATTATAATATAGATACAGTGGTTGAGACCAATAAATGTTTAAAAAAATTTGAGCTAACATAATTTCCATAAAATCTACATTAATTTTAATACAGTTTGATGTTTTAGTCAATGGCAACATTTCAATGCATATTATTGCTTATAGCTTTAATAATTCCATAGTTGTACACAAATGGGAACTTGACAAAACAGCAAAAGATAAAAATCAGAATATGTTAGTGTACAGTAACCCAATTATGGATATCATGCTTTTTATAATATTTTTCATGCACGTACAGTTCCAATCCTAGAAAATGAAACGATCGAACATAAACTTGAGTATAAAAGTAATAGCAAAGCGTTTTGCTTAAACCTAACTTTATCTACGTACCCATCGCTGTAGCTTACAACTTGAGCTTGTGCAGAACACCTGTGTTATTAAATGTGAGCCCGGGCGGCAGACACCGGTGATATTGAATTCAAGATATCTTGCAATATTAAAACATGGAATTATTTTCTGTATGCATTATTTGTATATTGTGTTTCTATGAAATAGATCTTTTTGTAGTATATATCAAACTATCAGTAACTATACATATTTGTACGCACCATATACCTATACGTACTTGACGCAGCGGGTCGTCTAAATTTTTGGAACTCTTTTCATGAACTTCCAATAGTAGTACAGCCAAAGTAGCTGGCATTTTGATAATTATTTTATGTTAGTTGCTAGTAAACGTAAAAAAATCAAATGTATTGAAATACCGAGCGAAATTATATTGGCAGGCAATAAAAACTCTTAATAGACTACTTTAATAATTGCTTACTTTTTAGATCCCCATGCAATTACCGTATCCTCTAACAACAAATCCGCACTACGCCCATAAAATAAACAAATCACCACAAAAATCCATTGTCCATTGTTATGAGGGACGTTTACTGCCAGCTATTAGTAGAAATCTGTAAAACGTATGTTTGTTCACAAGATATTCCCACGGACTTACCTGCTATGAAGCGGAGTAGGTTGTAGAGTTGCAAATAGTGAAAGTGTAGATGGAGCTTCTAAATAAAAGAAGAAGATACTGAAACAGTTAGAAAATGTATGAAAGTTTGGCGAAATTTTTTCAAAATATTAATTATTGAACGTGAGTGGACCAACTTTACTAAGACACAGACACAAACTAAGCTAAGAATATGTATAACGTAATCAAAAGGGTTTTTTTTTTTCTAAAGGAGTTTTTTCGTAAAAAAAGTTTAAACTTTTTTTAGTTGCCGAACTCTAAAAAAAGCTGTAAAGAATTTTACGAAACTTGTTGTTCATGTAAAACATGTTTTTAATTGTGATTTATCAACATTTTGTATTCCCATAAAACAAACAGCTTTCAAAAATGAGTAGCAGTCGGTGTGAAGAGCAATATGGCAATATTAAGAAATTATAGTTACATAGTTTAGCCAAGATTTACTATATTATAAAAACTAGACAGTATAGTAACTCCATGTATACTACATTGTAGCTAGCTACGAGTCCATTCGTCGAATTTATTGGCTCGCCGGCTGAATGGCCCGCAGGTGCCTGTAATGGGAATGCCTGAAACAAAGAGGGAAATTAAAACTTCTGCTTCAATAGCTTTACAAACGGTTTGTGTGTTCTTAATCAGACGCATAATGTACTCGTATATATACATATGTGTGAGTAAAGTGTTTGTGAGTATTGTAGGTAACTAAGTATAAATAATATAGACACCTACGGTGGAGTTAATGAGAAAATAATTTGAATTTAAAGAAAATACGCAATTAATGCTGAGTGTAACTATGTCGGTTTGGTGGATATAAAACAGACACCTGTGTTAGGATTAAGTTTTAGAAAATATTCTCCAGTGTTTGTGAGACAGACTGATGACTTTTTTTTAATTATATTATTATGTTCGTCAATCAATCGACCAACATGCAGAAATAAAAAAAAAAACTGATGACTGCATAATGCATAATATTTATCTACACGATAACGTAGGTACTAATCATCTGATAATCATCTTTATAAACTCTGTATATCTCTATTCAACTCTACTAATCAGACGTGATTCTTTATAAAAACACGTCTGGTTTTTAAGTTAACATTTTGTTATACTACTTATATAAAAATATAAGCTTACATTTTCGATCGCACTCAATCGGCTTCACATTTTTATATTGAGCTATTAAAACTTTTCAAGATTAAGACATGTGCATAAAAAGACGATTACATCACGTATAGTTTTTGATTCCCTTGATTTTTCCACTAAATCAGTTAGTGTGGGACAGGGCCGCCTCTAATTACGCTCGTGTCGACGAGCCGTAATTATTCATAGCATCCTGTACTTACAGTTGTAGATGAGAAATAAATGTGGCAGAAGAAAAAATACATAATTTAAAAACAAAATTTTATTACCTTGCTTTAATCTAATGTGGTGTGTCTCTATTGACTTGTTTGTTCTGTTTGACTCTTTATTTATGAAACTACTATAGAGTCTTTCTCACAATAACTGAAGAATGTGTAAAAAAACAAGTCACCGATTAAAATTAAGGTAAATAAAAATATATATATTTTAACTACTTACATCATAAAAATCATTTGCAATTATTGTAATCATTTGAGTAAAGTACTACGTAGACATTCAATTCACATGAAGTAAGTATTATCTGTGGTATTGCTATTTATGAATACTGCGCAAACAACACATTTATTCCCTTGATACAAATAAGTTCTCTCTTGAAATTATAAAGTCCACGGTCCACGTTTTAATTAAAAATGAGTGATTTATTCGCACCACCTCTTCTTTCATCTTGATACAGTGGAAATAAATAAACATTATCTCGAAGAGTAATGTTTTGTTAACGCGATCACGACTTGTTTAGCTTCCTGGTTAATTGATTGTTCTGCGTCAGTTGCTTTTGATACATACAAAATATTCGATGGACAATAGCGCTAAGCGCCTTTTGTGAAATTGATAACAAGTGAAAATAGTAAAAATAAAATTCATTTCCATAAAACTATTTTTAATTAATATAGTACAGGTTCGTGAGCTGAGACCAAGCATTTTTTTACACATTTCCTACAATTGATATTATAATTTTATTCTTGATATAGGTACTTACTATAAAATTGCGTCGATTACAAACAGCTCTGTAACCATTTAAAATCGTGAGTAATATCGCTTATTACTACAATAACATAAAATATAATGTAAATGATGGCTCAAATGCATTCTCCAAGAGAACTAGTAAGGACGAATATGTAGATAGACGCCATCTCTGGAAGCAATATCCGAACTCCGTGACTTGCAATGTCCGGGGATAGACACGGAGGAAATTCTTATAGAGAAGATAGAGATGCTGATCTTCTCCAGTAAGTAGCTAACTCTGGTGTCGAGAATTTTCTAACCACTTCTATGATACTTTAGCTTTGACAACGTATATAGAACAATTTACTTAATTTTATAAAGTAAGATAATAAAATTCTGACTTTCTTGGGCACGTCTGTAGAAAATAAATAAATATTCCGGGACATTTCTCACAATGACATCTAGCTTCATACCAAACGAACTAAATCTATAGACGACATGTTAAATTGTCGGGTCTGCCTATGCACTATGCCTAATGTAGAAGTCAGCTAAACGTGTGGTTTAAAACATTTGACACCAAAGTTTAAAACTCTGTAAAGTTACTAAATTCACCTGGATTCAATCTTCGCACCGGGACGAATGGCGTACAAGAAGAGAGGCCTATGCTCAGCAGTGGGCGATAACAGGCTGATAATGATGATGAAAGTTACTAAAGTTAAATTACAATTTTCTTGAGTAACATTAACTTTTACTATCCATAGAAGAAAGTGACTTTACGTTGAAGCAGCTCTCAAAAACACACGGTAGAGTCATTCTCAGATATTTCAATCCACATTGCTCGTACAATTCGAGCAAGGCAAGCAAATGAACCGGCTTTAATGCAGTCTTGCCTTTAAATTCAATTGTGCCCTGCAAATGGAACTTGGAGTCGTGGCCTTGCCATTTTACGAATTTTAAAGTTGCTAGCTGGGTTTAGTTGCTAGTTTATTTTAGCTTTATTGTAATAGAAAATGTTAAGTTTTATTTCTAAACGCAGATAACGCTAGCTTGGTTTCTGGATATTCATTTTTGACACAGAGAGCTGAGTATCTTAGCAATAGCAATAATATACAATGACACAAGTTTGTGATGAAGGTACCTATCTGTTTTTTATGGTCAAAGCCTAAAAGTAAGGTAGCAGAATCAATAAATTAAGCACTAAAGTTTTTCTATACGGCAAAATCGATTAAAACTTTTGTATCATAGTAATAAAAGCATAGCAGCTGTAAAGCAAAAAAGCACAAGAACTAGCAATATCTCTTGGAGGCTCTCAAGAACATTGTAATTTGTTCTTGGTAAGATTTCTCCTTTTAGATATTGCGTTATTTTTATACAATGGTGGATTGAAGAAATGTAGAACAGAAGTAATCGGTAAGTATTTGAATCATTTATTTTATTTTTGGTATGAATCTATAGTTACACAAACGTCAATTACTTCTATTCCTTTTTTTCTGAAACGATTACACAATATTCCTTATTTTGTTTTTTCTGCATGCATGACTATATAACGACGAATCGTCATGATTGTCATTAAGGAAAGAAATAAAGAAATATATTTATTGAGATTATTATTAAGGCGGTAGTATAAGCTGAGATAGAGAGGTTCTTTTAATCAAGAAAAAGAGATTCGAAGCGACCATCTACTAATAAACAATATCCAGAATCTACTCCTAGGTAACCTCTACCAGGCAGTGCAACGCACGTAGCGGACATTAGTCCTGCGCTCGCGCCAACTCACTAATGGCTCACGGACGTGCTCCGGAGGATCCAGCCGACTCCAAATATATTTACAAATTTTCAGGTCTCAAATAGGTAGTGTATAGCCTAAATCTTAGTTTGTTACTCGTCAAAGTCAAACCTTGATGTCATCATGAAACAACACGGCTGAAGCTATTTCTAAACAAGCAATGGTTCTCTGAAACAGAAAGGTAAGATAAATTTACTTTAAATACTCATAAAATTCTACCTATTCTAAAACAGCTCAACTATATCTATGTATACCATTACTTATTATAATTCCTGAAACTTCCTAAACCTGACTTGCTTCAATTATTATATTCAGGTCAATATTTTACAATTGTTTTGGAAGCTGTACTCTGAGGTAGATCTACCTACAAAAGCAGATATGAAGGGCCCAAGTCCAACAATAGTAAAAAAACCGTTTTCAAATTTACAAACTTTCTACTCCCAAATTAATTCAAGGAAACAACTCCTACTATTTTGAGAGCTCTCCCCTATTCCATTGCTCCGTAGTTTGGCAAACCATAGAAGCAGTATGTGGTATTAGGCAGTTTGATTGATTGGCTCGAAGCCCACAACGACAGACCCCCGACGTGTTGACCGAAGATTGAATTAAACGCCGCAGCCTCACAGAATTGGCTTCTTTGATAAGTGTACTGTGTTTGGGTTTCTGACTTACGTAGAGAGTAATAGATTCTTTAAGACATTGCGTTGGATAGTTGAAAAGACAATGATAAAAATTAGGTAAGTACTTACCTAACATCTCTCTCTTGAGTCGTATTCCTCATGACTGAGGGTCGTGACTCCCCTGCAGAATTAATCCGTTAGGGGAGTTTTCTGGGGCAGATACATCGTGGTGGGCACCCAGGTCCTTCCACAGAAGACACATGTCCTCGGCTATTGTGGTCCTCAAACATGACGATTTTTCTCACGATATTTTCCTTCACCGTTAAGCAAGTGCAAATCCACACATAACTTGAAAATACAAGTCATTGGTGTAGGACCGGATTCGAACCAGGGTGCGTCTGAATGAAACGCAGACAATGGAACCGCTAAGCCACACTCGTTTAAACCTAACATAAACTGGGTGAAATATTGCTGGTCTTTATGCCTGTCTGCTTCCAGGCTTCATCTCAAGAACCTTGATAGTAAAATGTTTGCTATTTTATAAATTACCTATATACATATTTACATTATTTTTAATAACAAAAGTGATCTTCAACTTATTATGGTACCTACGAGCTATTAACACTTGAAAATTATAAAAAGTAAAAAAAAATACAAACCACTTACCAATTTTTGTATTAATAAACTAATCATGTCAAAGCTTAAGAAGGTAGAAGTACATATTAAATAAATTGAGCATAATTTATATCTAGATTACTTATTTGCTTATATATTTAAATATTTAGATATACTTATAATTATGTCCCAACCAAATACATCATCAATTCTATCCAGTAAACGCATATAAAACCAATCAGCATAGATATAAAGTTAATCAACTATAAAACCAACCAGCATAACTAACATCAACACGCAAACTCCGGTAAAGCCTCAATTCTAATAATTTCCGATTTGAGGATAGTCAACATTTTCAGTGCGTACATTAGCATATAAATTAATTTAGTGTTCGTCGGTCTGTTTATTAAATTTCCGAGTACCTCTACTCGTAATCTAGTGGTTTCCAACTATGTCGCTCTAACGGCTGATTTTGGTCGAGTCTCTAGATATTATAAACTAGAGGCTCCACATAACAGTTAAAAACACCACAAGCGCAAATTTTTAGAGTGTGTAACTTATCTATTCATTCTGCTCGCTTAAAACACCGAACCATTTTGTATGAATTTTGGTCGAGAAATAGATTTGCTTTTAAGTCATTTTTAGGTTACTTTCACCTTAAGTTACGATTACGGTTAGGACATACCTACCTCAGTTCCACATTTTGAACGTGAAAAAGTCACAAGGATATTCGGTAACAAATTCATTTGCTCTAAAAATATTTGTTTGAAGTGTGATAGTAATTTCGATGAATACTGTGACATACATTTATTCAGCATACTTCTCCACATACATATGTCTTAATTAAATCGCTTACTGAGACATCTATGCATTGTTTATCCCTCGGTCGAACGCGTTAGTAAATCAATGTTGATTACACGACATGTGTTGGATAATTAGAGAATTACGCTTATCCTCGCCGAGGATAAGCGGCGGTAAACTAGTAGCAAGTAATATGATGATTGCGAAACGTTACTGCACATATGTATATTCTATGTATAAGTAGGTAACTAAATACTTACTTATATGCTCATACGTAACATGTATATATATTTATATGTACCTACCTACATAAACACAGAATCCTAGGATACCTAGCGCAAAGCACAGTAAAACCTACCAAGTGTAGCACCAATACAAAGGAAACAAAAACACTGTAATTAGGTAGATATGTAAGAAGACATTGAGTTTTTAATTAAATAAACGATTATATATTTTATTTTGTATAGCTTTTTTTTTCTTACACAGATATTTAAAAAGCTTGTAAGGACGACACCAATGTTATAATCCAATGAAAATCGTATTTTTTGTGTTCTGCGCGAATATATCTTGAGATCCCAACAAATCAGGTAGACCAACTCTCAACTCAGCTAACAGGCATAATTAATAAGGTAACGTAATTTCGCCAATCACAACTAATCCAGTCCCCTTTAAAACCAAACCTACCCTCACGAAATAATTCAAATTCGCCATCGAAATTCAATATTATTGCATTAGTATGCATCTCACAAAATCACGGATTGTGGCGTGAGACCCTCAATCATATCTCTTGTCCAGCCAATACCGGCACAATCCATTCGTTAGTGATTGAAATACGTGATTGCCGATCTAATTTGTGATAGGCAGGATTTTCACGTGTATGAGAGTTTAGCTGTCTGAGTTTTGATGTTTGTAAGTACACCACTAATCAGTCAGCAAACAGTATAGTAGGTAAATCCATTTACTTTAAATTTCTACATTGTTGTCTACTAATTAAAGCTTAGTACTTATGTAAGCAACTCTTTCAGTGTTACTGGCAAGTGGTAATTGCCGCATAATCTTTTCCTGTTAAACTGTATCTATAAATATGTATTGCTATTTATTTTGAGAAAATTCATGGAAACAGCCACTCATTTTGATGTTTTTGATGCGATGACGTGTCTGATCATAAATTAATAACTTTTAAGGAACATTCTAAAGTAAACATAAGACTCGTAAGTTTCAACTACGTATTCTATATTCTACATAGTTGAAAGAAATAGGACAGAAAACCGAGCTCTACTAGACGTAAAATACATAGACGATTTCCGCAAATTAGCACCTGATTATTTAATGTCTTATCTGTTAAATACTAGATATATATAATTATTGTAGATATAATTAAAATATTAAACGACCCGTGACAAAATAACTGAATTCATAACAGCATTTCGTCTAAGCTAAAGTTTCTTGGCACAAATTAAATGTTAGAAACGCTTTTATGCAACAAACTGTGATATGTTTCATTGTAGATGCCTTTAATATTTCACTGCATATGCAGAAAAGCTAATATTTCAGACTAGAATCCCCTTTCATAATTTGTCCGTGCGTCAGAACTATGAAATCTGAGAAAATGCAACACCTTTTGCAAAGAAGCTTTGCGCTAACGAAGGTATTGTGTTTGTTAGAAATTCTACATTAATCAATTTATTCAAATTATCAAAATTTAGGTTTAAACTACACAATAGGTAATCATATCACTTTTATAATAAGCTAGCGTGTGGTGTATCATCGAAGTTTTTAGGGAAAGGCTCCTGAGAATAATTTAAGGCAACAAAGCCACTATGAAATTAAAAATCATACAGAATTTCTATGTCCGTAGGTACCTACATGTTAGCAGTTACTTACATCACTTATTTTTACATTTTGACTCCATTTTGGGTGTGTACCTTCATATACCTATACTGCACCGATTTTAACAAAACTTTATAAATTGGTCCCTATAATAAGTATATTACTATAATATAACTACTTAATTAAAATCTGATGGTAGGTATCATCTCATGTAATTTAGGCATAGTCCGATCTAATCCGATCTAGTGAGATGCCTCCCTGGACAAGAAAGGCACAAGGCTGACAACAGTGGCACCTGGGGGAGGAGGCCTATACACAGCAGTAGGTCGACAAAGGCTGTAGATGATGATGATAGGTGCTTAGCTAGTTTCAACAACAACTCAAGTAATGAAACCTGCAAGTGCCTGCAACGTTCGTTTGTAAAATTACTAAAGTTCATGAGAGGTTGGCGCAATTTTTGAAAGAAGTCGGACCAAGAAGTCGTAAAACTTGTCAAATATCAGAAAGCCAACGATTACGGCAAGTATTTGGATTATTTCGACCTTATTGGCTTGTAATACAGACTATTTTCCTTTGGTTGTATTGCTAACTGCAAATAACGAATATTGGCATGGTTTAGTTTAGCGATAACTTATGAAAATTATTTTCTTACCTAGACAGTGTATAATTTGACTACCAGATCAGTTGAAGCATAAACTAAGACGACCGTTATTGCTTTTAAAATAATTATTATTATTCTGGGACATTTCACACAGCGCCATCTAGCTTCATCCTAAGCAAACGCTTTTGATATGATTGCTAGACATAAAATAAATGCCTTTAGCACCTTAATGAAAGCAAAACTTAAGTATCTACATACATTGGTTTTGAAATCCTTTCCCCGATCATTTAATTTAGTACGACGCCCGAAAGGCAAAACAGTTGGAACTATCACATAAGTAACAGCAATGTAACACAGTTTTTGTATATTAAGTAGATATTCTATTTTATACTTAGGTAGGTATATACTTTTTAACGATAAAGTATTACATTTTATACTCACATACTTTTTACAGCACACTTGATCATCGCAACAACGGTGATCATAACCGTACTAACGTCAGAAAAAAAAAATTTGATCAGTATTGCAAGTGGCGCCCTCTATACATATTTTCGCCAACTTCCAGACAAATTACCACCGATCACTTCACAATAGCGGGATTTAAATCGCCAAGGGAATGAAAACAAGGTCCTCTATTTGAAACCTCTCAAGCATTGATTCATGCACCCCTCAGAATCTACAATTTACCTGCCGAGAATATAAACTCCGTACTAAGTTTGACAAAAGCCAAATTTTGCATCACAATAAGCCATACAAACCTAAAATTGCATTTTTATAAATGAATGAATGAACTTTTTGTGTAGTGTCTAAGTAAAGTTTCTGTAGGTAGGTTAACTTGGTTTTGTTTTTTTAACCCCGAACCAAAAAGCGGGGTTTTATAAGTTAAGATGTATCATAGAGATTACGGCATGAAATGTGAACTATGATATTTTAGGTAATGCTAATAAATCATTAGGTAATTGATAATAGTTACAGTGAAACCAAAAATATTAGATATGTAACAAATTTCTTAATTTTTGCTACACTAAGAAAAATTATAATATTTTAAAATAAGTACTTCAAGTAGTTCATTTATTTTATTATATTAAGTATGTGTATTGTGTGTTGTAGTTAAGTAGGTATATATATTTGTAATATTTCTTATTTCCTTTTTGTTGTACACCACATTATTTTTTTTTTGCTTATTTCTCTCCAGCCGAAGGTTGCCTGGAAGAGATCGCTTTCAGCGATAAGGCCGCCGCTTGTTGCACTAGTTAAGATGCAATATATTTTATATACTGTTTTTTAATATGTGTCAGCAATATAGAGTTTATCTATCTACTTCTTATTTTCGTAATTAAGTACAATAAGGTAATATAACCTGGCATAGGAAAAAAAATAGAACAAGTACGTCAAGTGGCGCTACCAAAATTTCTACATTTTGGTTTTGATAAATGGTACTGCAAATAAAAAAGTCAATTTCTTTGGGTTTTTTTTTTATTTTCATGTAATAAATCTACTTACAATAGAAATTATTTACAAAATAATATAGAAATCTAAAATCCATCACATAAGAGTATCTTAGCTAGCTAGTTATTTGATTCTAAGCACTAATAAATATTATTTTAAATCGGAATACTTAGGTTCATTGCTTTATTGCGGTAAGTTATTTGTTTATGCACATTTTCATTAAAAATCAATAAATTGTGATTTACGTATCACATAATACATACAATAACTTGTAGATTTGATATATTATTAAAAAAAACATGATAAAACTTTCTAAGGTCTTCTAAGTTTTTAAAACACAAGTATAATACAGAGTAAACCAAGACTATAAGAGATAATACAAATTCAACTAATTATGACAAGTATAAGAATTAATAGCAAATATATTTCAATGTACCACAGCATTGTATTTTTTCTTGCCTTCTTTTTTGGTAAATAGTAAAATATCCTTTTACTACATGCAAATGTATTGAAATAAATACAAATACATATATGAGTACAAAAAAAATCGACACAATAAAAACGTTTAACAATAAATTTCGTGAAACCTCTGGCCTTGTGCTAGTAAGACTGTGTTCTAAGGACAGAGTCATCTCCCAGTTGTGAGACTTAGTTATATTACTGTGATTAACGCTGTGACACATTAAATGATGACTTAAATAAACAATAAATAGTGCTAACTACATAATAATATATGATATGAAACAATAAATAAGTACAAATCATTGACTATTTATCTCTAAAGGAATCATTTTTAGACCGATATGAGAAAGTTGAGCATTTATTTTAGTAATATTGGTTTGCATTAACCGATTTTAGACATTGAATCAAAACGACATAATCACATTTTCATTATATGAAATTGCAGGTGAGTTAATTGATAGTTTAGTTCGACCTTCACAACATCACGACTCAACGGAGCGACGGGTCTTTGTCATTTTCGTTAAAGCGGTAGTAGACGAACAAGAAAGTTAAGTGGTTTTTACATCAGTTGCATCCAGTAGATTATAAAAAGATACTTAGTGAAATCTGTGATGCATCTTACTCCGAGGGTCGTAACTCCGTTCTCTTGGTCAGATACATCGTAGTGGGCGCCCCAGACCCTATCGCGGATGATTCATGTCATTTAAATCAAAACCGGTTAATGCAAACACCCTAAGAATAATTATTTTGCATAAAGACTACAGCCTAATAGATAGATTACAGTTTCGAGAGCTACGAACGAGTATTTAACAGTAATTTTGAAAGTACGTTTTTTTCTTAATTATACAATAATTACACTCGTACAATTTACTCAGTCCTTTTCTTTGTTTATCAGAATTAAATATTTTCCGGGACATTACACACAGCGCCATCTAGCCCAATACTAAACAAACCTTGTGTTATGCTGCAAAAATTGTTTTGCCATTTTAGATTGTTTTTGTCAACTATAGATTTAAGGCAAAATCTTAGAATTTTGTCAAAGAGTTTCTTTAAAAACTCTACGTAACCGGTAATATCAGTTTACACAATAATTGTGAAATCCATTCATTCATCTAATAGTAATCATTCAGTAGTACCTACATATTTCATTAAAGAAATAACTGGCGACATCTTGCGGGAGTCTCAGTATCTAAACACATGATTTTGTGTGCCCTATACAAGTTTGATTTAATTAGCATAATTACTTTATCTCGCAAGTAATCGCCAACCAAATATGGTGAGATTTGAAGCTTTATATTTATTTTCAAGATTATCATCTACCAATATGACACTAATTTCTAAAGAGGGGGTTCTTTTAAATTTGATACGGGATTTGCCAAAATTCTTTCGGTAATTAGTTTTATTCAGCGACATCTCAAGAAAGTTGAGTAAGTATTTAATTTATATACTCGTCCCATACAAGAACGTATATCGAATAAACAACCACATTACCATATACTTACGTAAGATTTACTACAGTTTTAAGTATAAGAGACATTTGATTACTGAAAAATATCATCTAAGTATACATTATTTGTCTATTAACTTACGAATCTATTCTGGGGTATTTTTGTTCCTAGCTAATTATTAATTATATCTTCAAACTGGTATTAGTAACTGGTTGCATACATAAACATACAAAAATAATACGACTATGATTCCACATGTATTATTAGTATTTTTAGATATGAACCATAATTATTAAAGTCAATGTAAGATTTTGATGCTTGTTCCTTCTTCATGGCTCCACAGTGCGACGGACCTTCCATATTAGTTTTGTATGCAGTTTATGTAAGAACTGGTATATTATGCATTTTACATTTTAGTCTATTTCTATCAACTTCTCAGCATTTTGAATTTGATCAAATTCATTACATTTCATTTCACCCACTCATTCTGCATTGAGAATTAGAAGTTTGAAAATGGAAAAATATCTGGTTTCTATTAGGTACATTAAGTTACTCAATTCTCAGTAACAATAAATAAAATGAACAAAGATATTGCTTTACAATAAAATTAAAATACATCAAAATGGTACATACCCTACCCTACTCTATTTCAAAATAATTTACTCAAACAAGACCTAGGAATAGACTAGCATTAAACTAGACAATGTGAATTACGTACATGTTAAAGTAACATCCATACGATATACATAAAACAGTAAAAAGTAAAGATATTGAGTTTCAAAATTAAATTTTTACATAAATATGACATGCCTAGAAACATTATTTTATATATCGCGGGCGTAAACTGCCATCTCACGTCACAGAGTCCTCGATTCCTAGCGTGAGATAGCAGAGAATCCCAATGCACCAACATTGTATGACTTGGAAGTATATTGAATTTAATTTATAAGGATGTAACTTTAAAAATTCTGTAATTAAAGTATGTTTGTATCTAATGCAAAAGTAGGTCTCATCTTTATGTCATAACACTTTTATATGAACTTATATTAAGACTCAAAAACTAAACATGATGGGCATAATTCAGAGGATTTTTATATCCAATCTGGCACAATACAAATAGGTTAATTACACCGTAGATCATCAAAGTACATAAAATTAAACTACTAATAAAATTATGCTAGTCTTAAAAGTAGTATTAAGTTAGATATAATACTGAGTTTTATGGAACACTTTGTAATATTAAATAGGTATGTTACGAATTTTTTTTTAAATGATGATTTTATGACAGTAATTAACTCTGGATTTGATCATTTGAGAAGCTTTTTAATACAGTTTAAATGTAGCTTTTTTTAATTTTCGCCATTGGTCACCCATCCTAAAGCCGATCTTGTCCACAGTTGCTTAAATTTTCTAAGCTAAGGGCTATATAAAGTTATGTATACTCAGTTAAAGATAGCTAAGTCTTTTCTGACATTATTACTGGGATTTTACAAAACGACATACGGTAATAAAATATTGTAAAGTATAGAAAACTATATAAATGATAGTATGTACAATGTACACAAAGTATCTATAGTACAGCTACATATAAAAAGAACAAGTATACAGGGTTGATAATAACTAACGAATAACTTTAGGTATCACTAAATTTTACTGCATAATTAAATACGTATTATTTGTAAAATTGATATATACCTTGGAATAAAAACTATCAGAAGTCTTGATAACCCCTCCTTTTTTGAAGACGGTTAATAATTACGTACTTTTCGTATATTTTCCACATATAATATACGGTAAATGAATAAATATCCGCTTCGATTCAGCCTAGACATTCAACTATTTAAGTAGTAAAATATCATTCGAGTATTAAATAAATTACATATTGTTCATGTTTATCCCATTCATATTTTATAACAACCTTAATCTGTTGTTCCTTTTAATTAAATAAATTACTAACACATTGAATCGGTTGACAACTTCAATTTTTCTATAAATGCTTCATTGTCAAATCATGTTTTTCATTCATATTCTTATTCTTTTTAGCAGTCTGCTTAACTGACGACTTTCTCCTCTACAAAGAATAGAAGACTTTAGCTTAAACGATCTAATATCTTAAGGTACAGTCAGCCATGCGTGATTTCCATACAAACTTTAATTATCACTGTATAATAAGAATCAAAAACTTCAAAAGATTCAGTGATGAATTATACGTCAAATTGTAAACTAACCATATAAGTACATACGTTTTGTAGTTTTTAGGGGGTTTCTTGAAAAACCATTTTGTATGGATACCATATTTTATGATAAAAGTAAAACTCCCTCCCAAAAAACTTACAAAACCTATATGGTTGGTTATCTAGAAGCCTAGATCTTTGATTTACCTTTTTTACATAGAACTGGTTTACATGTGATCACATTTCGCGTGATATTATCGATCATTATGGTCTAGGATGGAGCGTGCTTATCCAATAAGAACCGATTACCTCTCGCTACTTCCCTACCTAAGCTATTACGTTTTGAGCTATTTACATTGTCAACGGATAAAATATGTTGTTCATCATTGAATCCCTTTTAGTTTTCAGTCTTATTTTTATACAATAGTTTGCATGGGAATTACATACAGGCGACTGCACGTTTTCAAATGAAACCTCTATCTGTGAATTGAAATCAAACCTCGATATGGTTGTCTGGTATGGGCGGGTGCTTCAGTTTCTTCGGGTTGAGTATGGAGGGTCGCTGCGTGCGAGTGTGCCACACGTATACCTTGGTGCAGTTCTCAGCTAGCGGCTCCAGGTCTTCCATCTTGGTCATGTATTTTAAGATCTCGCTCTCCTGGAATTCGAGAAAGAGTTTGATTAGTAATAAAGAAAATTAGTATAATAATTCTTGCTCCTTTTCTAAGTCAGTCAAAAAGAAAAATAAAGTTGGTATGTATGTGTGTTTTAGTTTTTGTGAAGGTCTGATGGCAGATGGCTCTGTGTAAAAACAGGTGATGAAATTAAAATTTAGTTTTTTATTCTTCTAATCGAATGAGATAAGCCAAGTCTGATGTGGATAGATTTATCAAACTGCCGTAAAAGCCTCTGACATATTTTATTACTACTTATTTAACAAACAATAACGATGCAACGATAATGCTAGAGCAATTATATTATTTCATAGAGCCAGATATTATAAAAGATCATACATCAGGCACCAACCCTGTATGCTGACTTTGAACTTCAAATGAGTTACATATAAATAAACCGATAAAGTCATAACTAGTAATAATACACATTAACATTACCGTTGTAAGAACTATAATGAGCATTGTCGGAAATAATGATTACATTAAAACAACATTTTTACAAGCAATAACCATGAAACATTAAATTTACACAATACACTTTGGTCATTAACACAAGATAAAATATATGACAAATTACCAAATGAACACCATATAATGGAGGAAAATTTCCGTCACACATATGTTTTGTTTGGCATAGTGGCAAATTGATTCATAGGAAATAGATCAGTTACATATATCACACTAAATAAGTATTAGTCCATACTAAGCTTACTTATTAGATTAGCTAGATGGCGCTGTGTGATATGTCCGGAAATATTTACTTATTTTTATTTCAATAAACGTCATTTATAGGAGAAAATATATCACAATGCCAAATGAATTTATAATGTCACAAATATTGTAATTATGTACGTAGTGTATGGTCCATTTTTTTGGACTCGTTATGGGATTGGAAGCTTTTATAGTTACTTACTATGCTATTATAGATAGGTAGGTTTTTTACATTGAACATTCAGGCTTTGGACCAATATGTCACCAGGAGCATTTACTCAAACCAGTGTAACCCAAGGTGGATGGAGGCCGCCAGTACACACGGTGACCGTCCGTTGCCGTATCCGTTTAAGTGGTAGTACGAGTATGATGTCTCTGAGTTACATTGTCTACGGATAAAACGATACAAAATGACCGTACTAGCGATAACAAATATGCGTTGATATTTGATATCGGTTATTTCTCGGGAACAATTTCAGTTCAAAATGCGATAAAAGATTCTAATTCCTGTTTGATTACGTGCTAAAATCAGTAATTAATATAATAATACCGTCCATAATAATTAGACGTAACAGAAAATGTAATCTTTTTCTAATTATAGGACCTAGCGAACAAATTGTTTAATTATTTACTATTTGATTCTGGGAGTACAGAAAATTTTCACTGCCATTGCCAATGTATTGACTTTAATCAATCATTTACAAAAGTTGATAAGTCTTGATAAGTTAATTCCTTCAACACAACGTTTTTCTTTAACGATTCTAATCTAAAATTCTTGTCTGATTTAAACTCACGCACCTTCGTGCCTGTCCTCAATTATGATAATACCTAAAGTTTGGGTCTCGTAATAAACTAACTAATAACCAAACATCGCTTTTGATATCGGCCAATCTTATGCCAAAATTAGCTGATGGTTGCCCGACTATCTTTCCTAGAAAGGAAATAGTCATAAATAAAAATCAAATAATCTCTTAATAATAATCAGTCTCGAAATAGTGACGCAAAACGTAAAATGTTTAAATCGAATTATGCTATATTAATTAACGTAGTTTAAAATAAGAAGTTTATGTTTTTTTAAATTAGTTTTTAGTCTAGTACACCCTGATGATGATGATGATGAATTCCAAGCCGATTTCGGCTACGGCGAACATATTTCCTACGGGTAAGTTACTGATGCGTCCTCACATGACTAATATACCCTATTTTAGCGGAGAATGTTCTAGAACAGTTGCTACATGTGAGGATGCCATTAACATAGTTATAGGTATGTAAATATATGTAGTACACCCTAATTACCTCGTAAACAGGGTGAATGTAATTTTACATTCTGGGTAGTTATTTTTTTTTTAATTAAATTGAATATTTTCTCGTAAGGGTTTATAATAGACATTGATTTCTGAAACCTTATCACTATATCTCCAAAACATTTAGTCTTACATTAGACCAATAGGTTCAGTTACTGAATCGACCTGACACTGCCGCATATTTTTATCAATTATTTTATCTATTCTGTCTATTTTTAGCTAAACACGACGTTTAATAAAAAATAATACTGTATGTCTATCTTTGGTTTGATTTACATATGCGGATTATTATGTTAGCGAGATCGTTCTTGCTTTAAAAGTAAAAATAAACTATTTTATGAATTTTAGAATTATTTAATATACAAGACAAACTATCAAGACGCCTGATAGAAAGCATAACGTTTCATATTCCAACTGCAATATTAATTAAACATATCGTTAGAGCGTCAAAATATATGTAGTTTCTACATGCATAGGTGCAGAGATAACTTTCGAATGTACATAATATATCACGCCGATATAACAAAAACAGTAAATTTCAATTTGGCCGGCGCTCACAATTGGCATTTGGCCCACAAACAGAATTTCGAGAGGTTATTGAACACGGCGTTTTACTGTTTATTTTACTGTCTTCGGCCGATTAGATTTATAGGTTTTTAACAAGCTATCATAAACGGCTGTGTTTTGAATAGCGACAGAATAGCTAACAGTTCCTACTGAAGACTAAAATTATATTCTAGCATTCAGTTTATTATTTGTTTGTCACGTTTTATGCTAATGAGTAGATGTTTGTAGTTTTGAAATAGGCCAAAGATATGCCTAAGTTCTATTTCAGACTTAAGTACGATAATCGCGCTACCGGTAATGTCTGCGCAGTCGGAACCGTTTTCATTTACACAAAGCATCGTATTCAAATTTACTATTGGTCACTAAATAATTATTTCAACCAATTTTTTCCAATTAATGGCAAAATATCTAAATACCTACTTACCTAAAAGTGAAATGAAAGGAAATATGTACTTCTGATTATTCAAAGTTGCCTTTACCAAAGTTATCTAGAGGCCGAACCTTTAGTATAAGTATAATACTTGATAACAAAACGGAAAAGTCGCCTCGCGTGTCCAATGATTCACGCTGACCTGTACTAAAGGCCAAAGGTAGCAATCCAAATGAAAATAATAGCTACGACACTGTGAGGTTGTTTCTTACTTAGATAAGTAAAGATATACATAAACGTAGTTTTAATTGGATTCAGGCTAGTCTTCTAGAAATGACGAAGCGCTTTTTAATTCGGTACCTTAAATCCAGATGAGACTCTTCTAAAAGACTCCGCTTCATATATTTCAAAAACAGACAATTGTGCCCTAAAGCGTTATACCTTCCCATCAGCTAAGACCATATTTCCACCATATTTTCTAAGCTTCGCCATTCTGTCTTATCTTTAAGAATTTTTTTTGCTTAAGCTTCTAAGTAAACATTTTGAAGATTTGCAATTACCTGAAATCCAGACTGTACTCTCCTCGAGAACTCTGCTTCTGGATGATCCAAGAACAGAGTAGCGTTTATGGCAAACCCTGCCATATCTATCGGGAAGGGTCGGAACGGTTTCCACACAGCATTGTAACCGGACACCTTCCCGTCGGTGACGAGTGGCATCTCCACTCGCATGCCACCGACTATGCCGACTGGCCACACGCCCACTTTCTTCACTTTCCTTATCTGAAACGTTATAGGATTAAAAGGTTAGATTTTTTAAAACAATATGTTTAGTGTTACACTCTACTTCAGGTTACAAAGTTAACACGTCTTCCTTGAGTCGTATTTTCTCTTGATTAAGGGTCGTGACTCCCCGCGGAATCAATTCATGGACGTTACGAATAATTAATTATATTTCTTTACTGTACACAAGAAACTATGTTGAACATTGGGCTGTTACAAAACGTCCATACTAAGTAGAAGTATATAATTAAAAAAAAACGTACTTTTACAATCAATTCGAATCAATAAGTTAAATTAAGAATTATGTTACAATTTTTTAATTCACTCTAATTGAAAACGAGTAAAACCAAGGAACCAACGCATCAAAATCTTTAAATACCTAACTCTTCGATCAACAATACCAACTACATAATTTTAAGAGGTAAGAAGCTCTTGAACCTAATTTAAAATTTACCGAGCACGAAATTAAAACTTCACATTTTTCCTTCCATTTTAAAAGAGCATCGCACTTACAGCGATTAAGTAGGTGCTTCATACTTCAGCCAAGATGCCCGTAGGTTTCATACCACGTAGATATATGAGGCTATCCACATAAAACGGAAAAGGACTGGACTGACATGCGCGCAATTTTTTTTTCATGCTTTCGCTTGGCTGCAACTCTTCTGGTTTCAACCAACGTTGTAACCGTGCAACCTACGATCTAGCGCTTGACTAAAAGCATTCAATTAAATCTGGACTTGAAGACCGATAAACTATTATTTGTCTAATTCTCCGAATATCAAACAAACTGCCAGAATTTGTTGACCAAATGTAGCAATAAATACCAACTGTGCTCTATTTGGTGATCCAATAACTTACCATGCTGCTAATCTGTGTTAATTTACATTTTTAAAATTAAAGTAGATGTATTGTTATAGCCTGTTCGTAAGTCTGATCTACATAAGTCGAGGCATACGTACTAAGTTGTATTGACTTTTTTAAGATATTTATTAATGTCAAAAAATAAATACATTATCACAGTAGTATCTGTAAGCACAGTATGCATCATATTATAAAACCTCATATTATAAATTAAGATGTAAACGTATTGGTAATAAATTGGTGGCCTGTCCTTTGCTGACCAATGTCGCCGCATATGGCTAGGTTAGTAGGCTAAGATAAGACGGGCCTCGGGTCAACGATCGCGATACATTGGAGCGTAATAAAGCAGAGCTTCCTCTACTAGGCACGCTTTTAGTTGGAGAGATAAGGAAGAACGTGCTATCACTGTATTTATATATTACGAGTAACTGTATCCATATATCATACGAAAACTGAATTTGTTGGTATTATTGATGCTTAATTTTTTTGCTGCTTTAGATTTAGTTTAAGGTTTTAAATGACAATAAATGTTATGATTCTTATTTAACATTTTAAAATAATTAATTTCGAGGAAGTATTCATATACAGACAGACATGTATTTATATATAGACTTCATTTAAAACATAAAATACAACCGTTTATGGTTAACAACATAATCATTACAAGCAAATGATTAAAAATTATACAATACAGATTATTTAAATATTCCACAAGCTCTAAAAATTCGGCTTTAATATAACTCTTAGTTTTATATAAACGACAGTCGTGTTTTCTGTTTTTTGTATCCCTTGTAAAAATACCATGTGGTATTTCCAGTACACATTAATGAGAAGAACTCCTTCTTCCTCAGGAATAGGAGGAAGTATATTGTTATCAGAGGAAATACTTGTGCCATATATGGATTATACATTACACAAATAATCTGTAATCTCTGAATAAGCTATTAATAGTTGACGTGTGCGAATAATTCCTTCAAAAAACGTAATACAAAATGGTTTACAATCTAGGGCGCTTTAAAAGGAATCATCTTATCTTTGGTGGAAGAGAGATACAATTTAGTTCAGAGGGAACACAGATTTCGGACGAAGAATTTAGCTCGATGAAGAATTGTCTACCTTACATTCTGACATTTCTGACGACGCCGGTTCAATCCTAACCCTACACACGACCGTCCGAAACCGACATGTTTGAGGACCACAAAGTCCGAGGAGTAATGTGTCTTCTATGGAAGAATCCGGAGGATGTCCATGAGAACTCTCCTAACGATGCCAAGGAGTCACGACGTTCAGAAAGGAGGAGAATACAGTAAAGTTCAACAAAAGAAGAGGGAAAATTAAATAACTTTGTTGACATTTGTATGTATGCAAGACCTATGTGTACCTACCTGTTACCAACATCGTATATACTGTGTTCGATAAATAAAAATACTGAACATTGGAGTTATAAAAAGAAAAAAAATTGGAGATAATTCGAACTGATAACAGAACACGTTTCAACAACTTTTATAAATTTTGTCTGTTTATATGTGTCTCTGCTTGTCTGTTTATTTAAACACTCATCACGCAAAAACGGCGGCACGGATCATCATGATTTTGGTATGTAGGTAGTATGAGGTCTAAGCTGTGTCATAGGCTACCTTTTATCCTGAAATAATGCGAGCGAAACCGCGGGCGTCTAACTACTAAAGATTTTTTTGAATTTTTCAAACGCTACTTGACCAGACCATGTCCAAACAATTTCTCTCCGTAGATATCCATTCTCTCGGTCAATAATGAAACAATGTGAACGCTTCTGCTATCATTTACGCCAGCTGCTGTGGCATTCCGCCAAATGTGCATACTGGTCCCACTGTATTGTATAGCATAACCAAAACTATACGAGTATAGTATTTTCATGATATTGGCTAGTAACTGTGCCAGTACATAAGTTTCAAGGAGAAACTATTTTATTTTACACAAAGGTCAACGCGGTCAGTCCTTGGACGGTTGACCGAAAAGTGGCATTCCATTTTGGGCGTTTCCGTGGGTCGGATGATACGTTAAGTTTTAGGTCCCGGCTGTTTGTCTAGTACGGCAGTCGTTAAGCCATGTCAGAGGCCCTTAGAGCGGCTTGATAAACTATCGACACCAGAGTTGGCCACTCTCATTCGATAAGAAGAAGAAGATTTTACGCAAGTGCGCTATCGTAGATTGAAGGGTACAAATCAAAGTATTGTGGTCAAGCGCAGGCCGGGATTTTTTTAACCAATTGGTTTAGCACTTGGCCATGATTAGCCTAACAGCAAAGCAGCTAGATTGTAATTCGCGGGGATAGGGAGTCAGGATGACATGATATAATTTTCAGTTAAGTAACTTATAAAAACATAGGATGAGGTCTGCACAAGACCGGCGCAGATGGCACATACAAAGAGAGACCTATAACCAGCAGTGGGATCCCAAGGGCTGTGGATGATGATGATGACGAACTTATAAAGAATATAATGTTTTTTTTTATATTACGTGCGGGCAGTTTAATGACTTTCTGCTTATCACATCAGATATCATATCAATGTTTTAGGAAAAAAATCTAGATAACTAATTGCAACCTCACTAATTTATTATTTACTGAACTTGATCCATTTATCTAACGTAACGACGTACCAAATCAATCAATTTATAGGAAGACCACAGCCAACGATGGCTAAAGTTTGTTTGAAATTTCACATCTTACGTTACGACCAATTGCGAATCTAGCGACAGTTAAATTTGGACAATTAGTGAGTATTGCTCATTTTGAGAACATTTGGACATCAAGGAGCACTAGCGCCTCTAAATTGGATTATTTATATTCATTAATTTTCGTAAATCCTATTTACAGTTAGAGTTATGTCACCAAATCTCAACCAATATTGAGCAAAATGATGAAATTTTATCAGTTCGAACAAGTTTCGAACAGCCAAACTGTGGAACTCCTTGCCCGAATCTCTATTCCCATTGAAGTATAATTTGTCAGTCTTCAAGTCGAGAGTAAGCCGGTTTCTTGTAGGTAAGCGCGCAAGATCGTAGATTACAACGTTGCTTACCATCAGGCAAGTTGTAGTCAAGCGTGAGCCTATCTCATGTAAAAAAATATTGGTTGGTGATTGGTTTTCTTTTCCAAAGATTTTAATTAAGTAATTATAATTAAAATCTTTGGCCAGGGGTAGAATAAATAGCGTCTCGAAGCCCATCTAAAAATACCTACACAATTGACTATGAAGACGTCTGTTTCCAGTGAATCGAATCCGATTTCCACAGTAATAAATGATAATGCAATGTGAAATTAAATTATGGGCACAGATGAGCGCAAACGCAACATACAATTTTAAACAATGTGGAGCGAAAAATGCTATATTTAGTTAATTAAGTAGAGCTTTTTAACCGACTTCAAAAATTAGTTAGTTATTTATTTACATACATGACAAACAAGTCAAACTGATAAACTTCTATCGTCAGTATCATTTCATATTGAAATGTGCCTACAAACTCTAACGCAATTTGTTTGTTCTTCTTCTTATTGAATGAGAGTGGCCGACTCTGGTGTCGAGGGTTTATCAAGCCGCCCAAAGGGCCTCTGACATGGCTAAACGACTGCCGTAATAACAATTTAACGTGTCATCCGACCCACAATTTTAATCCGTGTTTTTTTATGTGTTTGTATGAGTTAATTTATCGTTAGCTCATTAGTTACCTATTCTTCTATATCTAGGTATAGTTACGTGCGCACTGATTTAGGGATTCAGTGTGTCCTACGGCTTCGTCTAATTTTGAAACCTTAGATTAGTTTTAAAAGCAAACTTGCTATGGCCGGATTTACGGTCGTACTTATAGTAAACTAGCTGTGCCCGCGACTTCGTCCGCGTGGAATAGTTATTTTGGGCATCATATTTATTTTTGCAAACAACCTCTTCAGCTTTATAAATTATAGCTGTTAACCATGACTTGAACCGTTTTCGCAGCGGAAGCCCTCAAAGATGAATAATTTTCCCCGTTTTTTCCATATTTCCATTGTTTCTTCGCTTCTATTAGTTGCAGCGTAATGTTATATAGCCTAAAGCCTTCCTCGATAAATGGTCTATCGAACCCAAAAAAAAAAAACAATTCGCCCCAGTAGTTCCTGAGATTAGCGCGTTCAAACAAACAAACAAACTCTTCCGCTTTATAATATTAGTATAGATTACGTAAACACGACATTCTCATCTGCAAATTAATCCACTAAGAGCCCATTTTCATTGAAATTTAAGAAACGGTTTTTTATTCATCAGATTAAACCTACAACCAAACTCAGACGAAAGAAGAAATTTAAGCGTTAATTTATTTTAAAAAATCTCTTCATTATAAAACACTTAAAATTAATAACTAGTCATGTATAAGTAATTGTTTAAAAATGAAACTGACTACGTAGATAGTAAGAATTCAATATGATGCATAGAACAACGTATTCTCCGACATCATAATATGGATTTGCATGATTTAATCGACTGTTGATACAAAATCACGCACACGGAATGCACCATGTTTATTTATATCGCGATTCGACCGAGTAAACAAAGAAAGAGGATGTGGCATTTTCGTTATACTTGATAATTATACTTTTTTACGATAAAATTACACATTATGACTCTTTATCAATGAGTTTGTATGTAAGTATTACAGAGAAATCAAGCGACCAAGTACCTATTGGATTAACGCGCGCCCCGACTGACGAATTTGTAACGCAGTTAGGTATTTCATTTTGCAAACTAATGTTAGCCATATTTATTCATTTATGTGTATACGGTCTACACTCAGTCAGTTAGGTATTGCAGATTATGCTAAAACTACCAGTTAGGTCTGTAATTTGAACTGAAAACCTATAAAGCCAGAAGTCAATACGTTCCGTAAACTAAAATATTAATTTATTATTATTTTATTACTTAGTCTTATGTTGAAAATTATTCTCTGTAGGTACAATACACAACACAATACACATAACGCCTTTTACTCTGACATGAATAGTCTGATAAATTAGTGTCATTCTCGAACCACTATGCATTGTAGCATGCATGTGTTGCTTACTATCACGCGAATTATGGCTAAAATTTTTTTTTTTGTAAATGTGGCAAAATATTTCAAAATACTATAAATTACACCCACCTAAAATAAAATCTACCTTTCTAGTTAGCAAAACGATGTTTTTAGCGCAACGGGTTTAAAAGTAATAAAAAACTCTATCCAGAAAATAAATCTTAAAATATATATCAACGTTTAAGATATGTTAGAGGTTATTGATTTTAGAAGTTACCATTCAACGATTAATTTTACCATATCAATTCACCAAACACATAAAACTGCCAAGTTTCAATAAAAAAAGCACGGTTTTCGACAAGGACGTATGAGTATACAATTCGTGATGTTCCAGCGTAGATAATAGCAGTTGATTCATTGCACGATGTATGTTAAAACCAGATTTATGAGTAAGCATCATGACTACCGCTTTGTATGTTTGCCGATCAAAGACCTTGTCAAAAAAACTTAGGGTCAAATAACCCATGGTAGCAACTTGTACGTACTACTACTGTCTAATAAGTTTATATGAGAGTGACAAGGTTTATTTTATCAGACTTTTGTGTTTTTTAAATAAATAAACAAAATAAATAATCCGGGACATGGCCATCTAACCCCTTACTAAGTAAACGCTTGTGTTTTGAATCGAACCAGCACCTCTAGATTAGAAGGCAGAGCCACTACCAACTAAGCTAACAGGCCACTAAACAGTTTATAGGGACAACCCAGTTATCTATTTAATCCAGAATCTAAACCTAAAATTTAACTAAGTTCCGATCCATATGTGAATGTCACTTAAATAGTCAGTCACTCATCAAAATATTGTTATATTAGATTTATTACAATAAACGTAAGAGTGAGTCTCTCCCTTTTCTCTCTCTCTGACCCTCTGATGACATGAAGAGAGATGTCTCTTCATGTTATGCCAATCTATTTCCATACAAATCTATAACATTTAGTGTTTATGACACATGAAGATCTTCTCAGCTTTTCTTTTCCTCTTATCTATACATATAATAAAGTTGAAGAGGATCGAAATTCTACACATTGAAGATATTTAAAAAATATGTTGGAGTTAGTCAACTTGATAGCAAAACACGTTCCAACAATTTCTAGAATTTTTGTCTCTTTCTGTGTCTCTATTTATCTGTTTATTTAAACGCTCATCACGCGAAAACGGCTGAATGGACCATCATGATTTTTGGTATGTAGGTAGTAGGAAGTCTTAGGAGTGTCATAGGCTACTTTTATCCTGAAATAATGCGAGCGAAGCCAAGGGCGTCCACTAGTTATTTGATTAAAAAAAAAACTAGTTACCTCGTCGAATAACTTCAAAGAGTATGTATTGTCATCGTCCATAAAGTAGACATATCCCCGTTTGTCTTCCGACGCCTTTAGATGCTCCCTTAGCCAATTTAAGGCAGCATTTCGTTGTTCCACACCGCTCGCCTAAAAATAATAAATATATTGTGTCAGTGTAAAACCATAACACGTATAAATTGCTCAATGATGTAAGTCACAAAATGTTATGTAAATATTATACATAAATATTAGCTTTATTTACTCAGATGTAGAGAATTTTAATTAACGGGTAATTATAAATTATTATTTAACTACTAAATCCAAAACAAGTTCAAGTAGGTATCTAATTAGATAATAACTACTTATTCAACTCATATGTACAATAGTATTGAAAGTTAATTCTAATTGAAACTGAGTTACATGGATTTGATAGACAATTGATTCAAAAATAAAAAGATAAAGCACGGGGTATATCCCCATAATATCACAAATATATAAAATCAAATCAAATCATTTATTTTGCGAATATGTTGAGTACAATTATTAGATTATAGCAGATGTAACACTTGTGATAAGTAATAACATATTCTACCTTACGGCATGCAACATTACATATTAGGTAAATACTCACAGCTAAATATGTTCAGTTAAAATCCTTTATAAAACTGTGGTAACTGACTATTTGATTGATATAAAGCAAATTATTAACAAAATCATTGAAAAACATTCACGAAAAAGTAAACAAGAGAAATAAAAATAATAAAACGGTACAAGAACATGGTTTTCTACATTACTAAATATATAATATGGTAAATAAATAAATTTCTCTCTATATACTCTACTTTATAGTTTTGTAATTTGGAAACAAAAACCAAGTTGACAAGTGACTATAAAAATCATACCATTTCGTACACTTTAGTAAATGCTTAAACAAATTCTGTCTCTCCTACATGCTTTGATTTGATTTTTGATATTTATGTAGATAGTAGATATGGAGCCAAGCCAAGGGCATTTACTAGTCATTAATTGAATAATTACTTATAATGTAGGGCACCTTTGATTAATATAAAATGACCTTGTTATGCCCGTATTGTATGTTCAGTTGTACATGTTTTTTCAATTATTGTTACAGATAATTTTTAACTTGTGAGTGTTATTGATAAGTTAATAAATATTTACCTTTTTTATGCATTAATGGGTACTTACTTAATGCCTACATTTTGTTATATAAGGAATTATATAAGTACAAAGTTAATAGTATAAATAGTCTTATTACTTATGTGTAATAAGTAATAAGACTATTATAGCTACATCATATTATTGTTTAATTATAATATAAAATTAGAATACTACACTCACAAATTACTTAACTTTCTATATTTTACTTTAAATATGGTCCCACAATTAGTATATAAATTTAATTATATTTAAACACTCTCATAGAAGAAGAAGGATAACAACCCCAATTAGTTAATCAGTTATTATATTGAAACAAATTAAAGTTAACTCATTACAAAGTAATTTTAAATTGTACATACACAATACCAAGTTGTGTTGAATGAAGCTGTTCTGAATACACAAATATTGATGTCTAACAGCTGAAATATGTAATTTAATTGATTGAATCTGTAGCTGGTATATTGAAACTGTTTTAAAATAAGCAAAACAAGATAATCCATTTATTGGTGATACATGGGTACATATTACAAGTCCAATTGTATATAAGTATAATAATTGAACAAGCCAGTGTAACAGCTTATTTAAAAAAATGCTAAGCTAGTGATCTTGTAATAGAAATGTTATATATGTCACTAAAAACAACTATGTAATGGGTCTTCTATAAACCTCATTTGTGAGACAGTTCCATTTCAGTAAATACTGTTCCAGTAGTTAACTACATATATAAGTAGGGAATGCTCCACCTTGGACTATAGTGTACAATGTACATCTACGTGTGGGTCTTGCTTTAAGTGACGGTGAACAAATCAAATCCTGTACAGTCCACATGTAACATTATCCCAACCAATACAAAGTATTGATCTTGTATTTTAATCGTAGCTACAAGTAAAATAATGTATCTTATTGAATTGACATCTACTGTACTAAGCTCAGCAGCTGATAGTAAGCTGATTATAATATGTGCAAAAACAAACTAGTTAGATTTCTTGTTTTCAAAGAAACCTATCATAAATTTGTCACCCACCATTTGTGCTGGAAGTCCAGTTTCTGTGCTCTATTCATCTATTTATTACTACTTATGTATAATAAAAAAAAAATAAAAAAAAAATATTCCAGGACATTGCACACAGCGCCATCTAGCCCCACACTAAGCAAACGCTTGTGTGGTGGGTACTAGATAACGGATATAATACTTATATAGTTTTCTTTTGTAAATACATACTTATTATACATACAACCGACCAGACTCAACACAAGTAATATAAAGTATATCTTACTACTTACTGTAGAATGTTTAGCTTTTTTAGTTTTGACATTAAGATGTGTATACTTGAGGGTGGACTCCTTCAGAAGGGTAGACACCAGGTTGGTCTTCGTCTCCGAGTCCTCAATAACGATCCAGTGGAAGTTCTTCACAAGCATCAGGGTTTGTGATAACCTGGTAACAATAAATTGATAAGTATGTGACAAATATTGAAATATCCTTATGTGGCTGACAAGTCATTCCTTATAGGTACTGTTAAAAGGAGAAATGTTTTTGCTAACTTATTGTGTTTTTGAATGACAGACTACCATTATTTTTAGTATGATGTCTGGATATCCCGAAACAATACAAATGAAGACATGGGAAAAAACATGTAAACGCTAGGTAAACAAAGCAGTTGTTAATATAGTTGATAAGTTTTTAATCTCTCAGATAATTTTAAAATTCTAATAAGTATTGTTCTTGAAAAAATCGGCTTTGAGTAGGTAACTATGTTATTACTTTATATTCATTAAACTCAATCTATGAATTTAATACCTAATCTATCGGATTTTGACTAGATCATAAATAGATAGGTACTTACCTATTTGATGTTGATGTTGAAACATTGATCATATCTTCAACTGCTAACTAAAGCAAACATTGCATTTTCTTGTATCAGAACCATACATTTCTCAATAAATTAATTAGGTGCGTACATAGATCCATTGCCAAACGCATTAGCGCAACATATTCGAGGTGAGATGAACCAATAATCAAGGCCATGGAGCTTTATACAGCATAAACAAAATCTGCCTCCTGCCGGTCGTGATTATTTTCGCTCATTTTTCCAATAAAAAGTTTAATTTATAAACAAAATCTATCGGACATACCTTGTAAGATCAGCTTTCTGCGCCAATCTTGCGTAAGTCGGCGTTATACCGTATATAGTCGGTAGAGACACATAGGAAGCTGGTTCTGGATTAAACTGACACTGAAATGCAGGCTTACTGTTAAACAAAAACAGCACAATAAACAGGAACATGGTGATTGCTATGTATTGCTTTTTAAAATTGGCAAAACGCATCTTATTGTCGAAATGGTTTAGGGGACCGGCAGCGTTTGACTCAACCGTATTACTTGTCATTTACCACACGCGCTTACACATTCTATTTCACGAAATGCACTATTATACATGTCATATTATTTTTATAAAATATTCACGGCTACGCGTTGCGGCTTCTCCCTCTACCAATCAGGCAACAATGACATGACAGCAGACATGACATGACATGACATGACAGAAGAATTGTATATGAGCCAAAGAATGAACATAATACACGATATGAACGACATTTCTAGTGATGTGGTAAGATATATCCGGAAATTACCGTATTGGTAGAAGTTAAAAGTATTTATAATAGAGAATTTAACCTTTCCAACGAATGAATTTTTCAAATGATATTCATGGCGCCGAAAGTTGTTATTCACTTTAATTTCATTTTTTTATAAGGATAATATAATATAATATAATATCTAATAATACAACTTAATACAATTACGCACTTTCCTACTTAATCATTATCTTTTTACTTCGTTGTGAGGAGAACAAGATTATCTTTGATGCAATTGTTTAATTCGGTAAGATGTACAAGATTTACAAGTTTTTGCTAATTCAACACTATGAATTTTGTTAAAAAATTATGAATCTAAATTGATTTGATTGATTTCATAATAAAAACCATAACAAACAAAAGAATAATGCAAATTTCTTTTATATGAGCAATACAGTTACGAAATAATATTCTAGAACTGAAGAAACATAATATTGATACAATAAAAATATACCTTTATTTTTACCACATCACTATCTTGGTGTCTGATTATACTGACATCTGTTGCATTTATGGAGAACTTTTTCAGAACAATTTTGGTGAACCTACTTATTACACTCTTCTCTGTTGGTAGTCCATAATTTTGTGTTGTTTGCAGTGTGGTGTGAGGAGCAGGCGCTAGATGGCGCGTTGTAACAGCTGTAGCGGTAGCACTTAGTAACACTGGTAACACGTTGCTAATCAACGTAACTTATTATGAAAATATCACCATTTAGGTACTAGTCTATAATATTAGTCTAATGATATTTTGATTTTATGATATTAAAAAGCTTTGAAATGAAAACAGATTAGATTCACATAGCACGCGTCATGGCGCTACATCAAAGTTAGCAAACTTTTGGTCTTATTAAAAGAACCTTTGCTAAGTTTTACAATAGCTTAAATTATGGTACGATATCAGATTTAGTCCCTGATTAAAATAAAAAATTGGTAAATTAATTTATGTGATTTATTTAATATCAATAATTGAAATTAAGTGAAAATTATTTCAGTTTCAATCAAGTACTATAAGTACATTGTTACAGATGATTTTAATTTAACTAACTTATTCATAAAAATGACAAGACGACACAAAAAGTTGCGTATAGAAAATGAACAATTATTTTGTGTTGTGCGGGAATCGAACCCGTGACCCCTGGCACTGAAGGCAGACATACTACCAACTGCGCTAACAGGCCTTCGAGGCCGATTAGGTAGTAATGTAATGAGGCATACGACTGGAAGAGAGAGAAATAGGTAGGTACATACTTACTTAAAACGTAGTAACGTAAACGTAAAATGTGGCTGACATGTCCCATATTCTCAGAACGGTTCAGCTTTCAAAACGAGCAAATTAAATTACCTCCACAACATAACATCGCGTGTTTGGGTGTACATAGAGACAATATAATATACAGGCTCCTAAATAAACATCCTGAAAATTGTTCCATCGATCGGATTTTGGCCCGACATAATTATTAAGAGGAGCCAAAATCCGGCGCGCTTGGGTGGCGCCATCTCTTAGCAACGTTTGTTATTAAAAATAATTTGGTACTGGAAAATCATTCATCATCTAGTACGCGTACTAGCATAGAATATTATACTAGTCAGAGCCCCTAGATAAGAGTGGTACCTAAATAATAGTTACTAGAATAAAGCTTTAGAGCCTTACTATCCAAAAGTTTATATTAAGATTCTCACGCCCTACTTCCTATTACAAAATTAAAAAGCGAGTGTGGCTTAGAACTACCAGTGTCTGCTTTTCATCCAGACGCACCCTGGTTCGAATCCAGCCCTACACCAATGACTTGTAATTTCAAGTTATGTACGTGTGGATTTGCACTCGCTTAACGGTGAAGGAAAACATCGTGAAGAAACCGACATGTTTGAGGACCACAATATCCGAGAACATGTGTCTTCTCTGGAAAGACCTGGGCGCCCACCACGATGTATCTGCCCAAGAGAACTCCCCTAGTAAATTAATTCTACGGGGGAGTCACCACACGACCCTCATTCATGAGGAAATACGACTAAAAACTCCCTATCACTAATTCGGTACTCTATTGAGTTTCCTCTATTAAGTATCAAATAAGAAAGAGTCTATTGAATATGAAGTCTTTGGTTATTCAACAAAATCCTTTTGAAACCGCGAGCGCGTACTCTAATGTAACACGCAGGTAGTTTGTGCTCATCCAGCCAGTTTACTGTAAAACGGGATACATATGTACCTATAACATGTATATGTATAGTAGAAGATAGAGAGGAACTCAGTAACGATGTCGTTCAGACGAATGAAAGTATCTATTTACAACCTATGCGTAGGTATAGGTAGGTACTTACATACAAGGTTTCTGGATAGATAATCTTTAAAGGTGGATTAAGTACGTCAAATACAAGAACTTTTATTCTACAACATTTGGAAATAATTTGCAGTTCCATACATAAAATTCATCGCCCCTGACAAAATGTCGCGATTCTCAAAAAGTCGTGGATTTAAAGTTGTTGCTTATGAGTTACCAAATTTGTCTTTATTATGTTGTGCGTTAGTGACCACTTTAGTAATGCTGTAATGTCAGAGGCCCTTAGGGCGGTTTGATAAACTCTCGACACCAAAGTTTGCCACTCTTATTTGATAAGAAGAAGAAAAAGTAATGCTGTGGAAGTAGGTACCCACGGCATATTACTATAACAACCACTGTACAAGATAAATTCACCTTGTTCTTTGTTTATCTAAAATAATCCAGGTAAGTACCTAATAATAGAAAATCTGTGCTCACGCTAAGAATCGCATCAAACAATACAATAGTAAGGAGTATCTACTTTAAGGCTAGTAGGCTTTTAATGAGAACTTACCTATTTATAGATGTTGGAAAATCGAAACTTTTTTTTAACTTGAACGGGTGGGTATTCTCCAGTGTCGTATTATTGGTTATATAGGTACATACTTATGGTAATAAAACTAACGCTGTATATTTGAGAGCATCCAATCATTAATGTCAAACCAGGAAAGTTTATAATAATAGTTAGGTAGTTGTCTTTTCAGTATTTTCTCAATCATGTTATTCATTTTTGATAAATAATTGTAAGTGAGGCGGTAGATGTTACTAGAGCTGAGAGCTAAATCTATTTAATCCTATCCATTCTAGTCGAGGCTCAGGGCCTGCGGGCCTATTGATCGCGCGACGCATCCAGAATTAGCCTGTGTACCCTGCCTCAATCGAGCATACTGTCCGAGCTCATAAACAGCACGGTACTTACTGCTGCTATTCTGTGGCGCGGCCGACTCCCGGGGCTCACCTGTTCTGTACAGCGGGCACGTCACTACGCACACAGGCGCACAGGCGGGGCTGGCGGGCCACGGACGGCACACAGCGGCACCGCTGCAACAATGAAGGGCGCACACATGCGCGCCTCACAGGCTCGCCCCAGCTCGGGCACAGGCGGGACAGCCTTCCCGTCGCGAGGACCTGTCCCACCCGCGCACGACGCGCCGCGGACCACTTGTTGAATCAGAGCAGAGCGATCCTCTTCCTACCCTCGTTTTCATTTCAGCCTTCCACCTGTGATGCCTACACTCCGCTTCCATGCCTCTACCGCCCCGCGCTCCGTCTTCCTCTCAGTGTTATTATTGTTACGGACGACATGATCGGCCCGCGATACCAACTTGTTACAACTTTTTAAATATTTAGAACTGTTGATCGTTGTAGATTACTCGTATCTGTGTTAACCGTTGACTATTTAGATATTTGTATCCGATCAAAATAATCGTATCGTCGCGTAAAATATTGTCGTGTCGCTGCGTTTGCTTCCCGGCCACAGGTGAGTGCTTTAATTAATTAGTTTAAGGCCTTGTCGATATCCATTAAGTTTGAGTGTTGAATAATCGAGTTAACTCGTGGTTTGCTTCATAACTGCGTAAGAACCGTCGCTATAGCTTTTGAAAGCAAATTTACAGGGTTTTAATAAGGAACAACGAACGAATTATAAACAAACCTTTATTGTTTAACAAAGAGGTATTAAAAAAAAGTATTTTTGAAGAAAATAATGCTCCATGGTCGCGTAAAAACAAAAGACACATTCAACAGGTCCCGAAAGAGGTCGGCTCTTGTCTCTGCGTTACATTACACACTCCACCGGAGCGCCAGCTAGCTACATTACCCACCGAATTTGCATAATACAGGGTGTCGAGATAGATAGTATATGAGAATATTTGGAAAAGTGTTATGTTATAAAATTTGTTTTAGTTTAGAAGCCTTTTTCGCCTACCTTTGCATAACAGGTAAAATGTTTATGACTCTAATTTTATACATTCTGAAATGTGTTATAGGTTATTTTGTAAAGGAACAACATTTTTTTCATTTATTTACATTTACTATCATTTTGCAACCGTTTTAAAGCCGTTGTTCGGAAAAGAAGAAGGACTGCCAGAAACTTTGTATAATCTCACATCGGGACTTAACGTAAAAATCGTGTAAATCTACAAAAAACAGTAATTTTCACCTCCGATTATGTATGGTCACGCAAAAGTAACATAGTTTTAATGGAGCATATCATAATAGTCTCAAAAATACTATGAAGGACCTTGCGTTCAAATTTGGATGGTAATTTATGCAAGGAAAGAAACAAACCTTGTAATGACACAATTAAAAATATACGTCGTTCATTTTGTGAACTTTTTTTAGGCGAGAATTGAAATTTACTATCTATCAAAAACAAAAAGGCTGTTATTTTAGAAGCTCTTAGAAGCACCTATTTATATGAAAAATAATAGATTTGCAAAAGTAGCAAAGGTTGGAGTCTCAAACAACTAAAGTAACCTGCCATAGAATCTCTCTTGAATCGTATTTCCTCATGACTGAGGGTCGTGACTCCCCCGCAGAATTAGTTCCTTAGAGAAATTTTCTTGGGCAGATACATCGTGGTGGGCGCCTAGGTCCTTCCACGGATAAGTACCAACCTACCCTAGTCCTAGGAATAGGAACCTACAAAACATGTCACTCAAGCTACTTTGGCTCAGCAAGTATTCGTACACGATTACTTCTTTATCAATTCTAAGCGATTGCGTTAACCGTAATTTTGAAAATAATCTCTGTTCTTAACCGACTCCAAAAAAAGAGATCAAGAAGATTTGATTGCCTAAAAGTTTTTTTTTTATATTCCACACAGCGCGATTTAACCTGATACTTCATGTGTAAGTCAACGATTTTGTGAAAAAGTAAAATAAATTTAGGTACTTCCATGGGTTGGATGAGATGTTCAATTAATGTATGTCTATATCAGAGGCCCCTAGGGTGTATATGTGTATACGTTGGAAGTCAAAGTTCACCACTGTGACTGTCATAATAAATTGACTTCTATCATCATTTCATTTAAAACTGACCTATCGCTATTTTAAGTCAAATTTAGCTTTTTTTAATCAAGGACATCATCAAATTATGCCATGCGTATTGCCTATTGCTTACACTATAATTTAATTTACATTAGAAAAGGTAATGTTTCAACGTACATAACATTGACAAGTTGAATTTTAGAGATTTTTATGATAATTTCTGAAGTTATACTTCCTATCTTATTTACGAGTACTTTGATTATGAGTCTGCCAAAAACAACATTGATTTTTCTTCTTTCTATTAGCGAGAGTATTAACATTTATAAAGCTCGTATACCTTTTTATATCGCATGTGATTGTGATATAGCATATTGTAATTAACTTGATAAATTTGTCCATGCATTAAAAGTTTATATTTCTTTATAAAATTATATTATAATTTAAAATGATGTCTGATCTTTTCTAGTCAACAATGTAGTTAAAGTTTGAAAAAAAAACCACCCAATACAGCCATAGACTTTGTCTTTATAGTCAAGGTATCTCATTGAAATCTAAATGGTGAAAAATACATACGTTTTTCCATTGATAATATTTCAACATAGACAATTTTTAACAACCAATAATAAAACTGGGTCAATTTTAGCAAACAGGGATGATAAATAAAATCTTGCGCATAAAAAGTTTCAGCCACTAGATCTGAATATGTTTTAGCATATTGCTTTTGCGAAATATGTCGTAGGCGTCTACGCATCTACAGAGTTACTAAAAACGTTCAGCTTTATGTACTACTTTTACTTACCAGTAAGTATTTTTATAAGTATAAGTTGATTTAAAATTTTCAGCCAAAGACAACGCTTAGAAATTGGTTTGGTGGCAGAATTAAACTGATTGGGGTTTTAGCAATTGGGAGATAGTCTGGATTTTTAATGACATACCCACTAAAGTTAATTAAAATTTTAATGACACACTCAATAAAGCTGAAGATGGTCGTAAGTCTGAACGTACAAAAAACTTCGAATTGATAGCATAACAATAACAAGTAGCATGTATAGCATAACAAGAAATGTTGTTTGTTTATATGTCTCTCTGTTTGTCTGTTTAAATAAACGCTCATCACACAAGAACGGCTGGACGGATCCTCATAATTTTCGGTATGATGGTAGTGTGAGGTTTTAGGAGTGTCATAGGCCTCTTTTTATTCTGAAATAATGCGAGCATAGCCGCGGGTGTCCACTACTCTTTTATAAGGACAACACTCTTTGGTTTCTCTCAGTAGATTTTCCCTGCAACCTTGTATACGTAAATGCATATTGACAAGATGTTTACGACCATCTCATAACTATCTCCATGCATCTGATACGCGTGTCACTGTAGCAGATATTGATTGCAATGGATATCCACTTTTATTGCTTGGAACTTTTATTGCTTTAACGCTACTATTTTTAAATTTACGTTGTATGAATTATTTTTAGTATTAAATATTAAAGTATTTCTTATAAACTGATATAAACAAGTGAAAGGATTAGTCGATCGTATTTTGATCATTACATTCATTTGAACTTTGATAATAAAGACATTTCGTTTAACAATATTTCTATTAACTATAAAAATAAATACCTAATCTATTACATAAAAACTCACAAAATGAAAATAATCCGTGCATCTAAATGCGGTGAGAGCGCCGTGACACGGTGTGGTGGTGGCGCGAGCGCGAGGCGGTTGAATTTCGTTGATTTCTCGTAATTTTTTAAACAGAACTAAACTTTGTAGTCTCTAGAAACGTGATTTTCTATTATAAATTATAGTACGGAACCCTTCGTGCGCGAGTCCGACTCGCACTTGGTCGGTTTTTTATTAAATAACGTCAGATTTAAATTTTACCAACCTATTTAAATTTACTTCATGATTTTCACTTCGATGTTCACAATAGTTCCGGCGTAGGTAAAAATTAATTAAAGCTGTCATGAACAAGGAGCCGCCTTCGGGCTGATTAAACTCTCAGTATTTCAATTTTAATTGAGTTTTTGAAACAATTTAATCAGGTGCTACGCTGCTACGATATCGCTACGCCGTAGCTGAGCGCTACGATGATGATGGAACGAATGTAGCATAGGAAAAGCAAAGGTTACGTCAAACGTAATACGTATATGGTATACATAGTTTTAGCATGTAACAAAAATAATATTTAATGTGTTTGTTTTTAATGTTACCTGATAGCGAGAGAGGGTTACTTTATTTTGTACATATTTGATATATGAGAACTCAATAATTTATTCATTTACAAATCTACGTATCCAATCTTATAGCCTCGATTTGTAGCTGTTTCTAACATTATTTATTGCGTTTTGTGTTGTTTGGATACTTTTTGTGTTTTAGTTTTGTTTTCATATTACATTTCATAATCATTCAATAACGGTGTATTGCAATTAAGATAATTTTAATGACTTCAAGTAACAGTCAGGGAAATAAATGGCTATTTTATTTGCATTTATTTATTTTTAAAAGAAACAAATCGAAATGATCGGTAAAGAGCAATAAAAACCAAAAAACGTCGCTTATGCATTACGAAAATTAGAAACGCTACGTTGCTCACTTAGATACTCCAAGTTGGAAATAAGTTTTATTTGATTTCTAGAAAACCAGCTTAGTAAACGAAGTCGAAGCAGAGCTTCTCTGAACAATTTTGTAAACAGATCCTGCGGTTGCTTATTAAGTTAAACTTATTTACGTTCTGAACTACGAGTGCTTGGGTATCTGTCATAGAAAATATAGCACAAAGAAACCTAACAAGTTTGTTTGAGAAACATAAGCCATCTTATTTAAAAGCGCGGTTTAAATATTAATCCAGGTCTTTGAAAATTAAAGTCGATTCTTGTTGTTCAAACATCAAATAAAAACAATCTAAATGCAAACTTCAAAATAGAACGTTGATTTATCATTGGTAACATTTTGGCCATTTGATTATTATGACAGAAGAAAACAAATTTTGAGCAACAAGAACGGACTGCATATTAAAAGTTCTGGACTAATAGTAAGACCCAAGGAGTTTCATGCGAAAATTCGAAAACATGACATGTTTATGCTCTTACTATAAGGTACCAAGGTAATTCGTGCTAACCTACTCCTATTTCATAAACAAAATGAAAAATCTTGAGCAAAACAGTTTTCAATCAAAAAGCGTCTTCATGATGATGAATTTGTCAACAATAATTTTTTTTAATTTTGTAAATGTGTCAGTGCATATATATCTATGCTAATTTCTTATAGGTTGTTCTATTGAAAACGGCCCCTGCAGTATGTACGTACAAGTAATTAAAAATCATGATCTGATTTATCACGTAAATTTATTTGACATATGTGTGTCGGAATTTTTGCGATAAGGAGGTGTTCATAAGTAGTTATTTTGTTGGTCTCTACTGACATTTTCACGTCGCACCTTGTTGCGACTTTGAGAACACTTTGATGTTAATATTTTAATATCTAGCAAAAGAAACACTTTTAAATTACTTTTCTTTTTTGCGGAGGTCGACCTCACTAAGTAGACTTGGAGTTTAACTGTTTACCTATTTGGTTTTAGGTATTTAAAGCTGAATTTTGAACTGAACCTTATACCAAATACTAAAAAGCTCTTGTGTACACACGATGTATGTTGTGTGTTTCTGTGTGTTGTCTCACACAAGAGCTTTTTATGTATTTAAACTCTATCTGCCTTATTACAAAACGCGGTTAAATTAATAGTCCAAGACTTTAAAAATCAAAAATCGGTTCTTGTTGTTCAAACATCACATACAAGCAATCAAATGTCAACTTGAAATTGGGACGTTGATTTATCGTTGGTTACAATTTGACAGTTTGATTATTATGACAGTAGACAGACAAATTTCGAACAGCAAAAACGCACTGCATATTTACAATGTTCTGGACTAATAGTTAAACCACGTTTTGAGCACTTTATATTTGTGAAGTATACAGTTAAACATTTCTTAATCACTACATAAAATAAAAAATAAATCTCTATAGACATGGATCAAGCACAAACAAGTTCATAAAACATATAAGCCCATCTACTCTAAATTTATACGGAGCAGTAAATCATTAACTTATCCCCAAACAAAACAAAACAAAAAACACCCGGGTCCGGGATCAAAATCATCCCATACACATTTAATAAGAAGGTTGCTAATACATCCACAGCTAGATATTGTTTTCCAATATATATGGCACCCAAATTGGCCTCGAGGGGCAGCCAAGGATTATCCAACCTCTGAAACTCTACGTGACTGATCAAAGCAAGACAATGCCACATGTCAAAATGAAGGTACCAGAATGCTCCGAAAACCAACCGCGGATAATATTGACAGAATGAGATGTTTCGAGAAAAATGACGGGTTTCTTTTCATTACGTATCTACCGATGTTTTATGGTTCGGTGGGTCTTTTCTGTTATTTAAACAGTATGAAAAGAAAAAATGGAATAGATTTTTAATAGAAATGTTATATAAAACCTGGCTAGACATTAGGTATTTGTGCAATATATTTATATTAATAAGACTAAACGCCTCACCATAAACAAGGTTCAAACAGTAGTTTAGTTTCCTTTTTCTTACTTTGTAATTTAGAAATGCTTAAGCATTTCCAAATTTTAAATGTCATCTAGCGGTGATTTCACCTAAACAATGAGATAATGAAAAACTTCTATTAATGTTTCCGCTTAGATAGTCCTGAACAGACAGCTTAGATAATGTAAATATATGATAAAATAGCTATCATGCAATAAAAATGTTTAGTTGTAATTTGCATGCCCTGTGGGTGGGATATAGCGCAATCATATGTTCATAATACCACCATTGTAAATATGTACCTATATTTCGCAATGAATAAATGAATTTTAAAAATTGAAAAGTTATAATGATTTCATCATTATAAATTCTTACTGCATAAAAGCTATTATATAAAATAAAATATGTACAATAAATGTTATCTTACAGAGCCATTTTTTCACTCAAAGCAATCTAAGGTATCTCTTTACAAGCCAAATCCAAACGAAGTAAATACCGTAGCTGGAAGTTAAATATAAATCTCCAAAGAGCTAACAGAACTTGATACTGTAAGCATTACTAATTCTCTAATATTAAGTCCTGGGAAAATTTAAAACGAGCTCAAAGGATTCTGTAGCGTACACGCAAGATTGGCCTGAACTCGGAGAAAAATTGAAATAGTAAAATCGGTTTGACAATAATACAATACAATAATACAAAAACGTTTATTGGGTTCAAAAATACTTACATCTAGGTTCACTATATTAAGACATACGAGTACAAAAATAAGTTCCTTATTTCTTATAACAGTGTGTTGTCACCCGGACGAGATATTTCTGTTTTCCGGGTGAAACCTCTTCCCGTCAGGTTTAAGTTTAAATTGTACACATTATTAACCCTTACAAGGCAGTCCATATATGGATGTAATATTTTTACGATAAACAGGACATATTATTTGATTTATTTAAGAGAACAGTTTTCCAATACACAGTAACATAAGAGAAAACAGTAGTAGTAGAATAAAGTACTATTATGTAATACATATTTTATAAGTAAATTATTCATTAGGTACTTAGTAATAGTGGTTATTATTAAGCCTTACAAGGCAGTAATAACGTGGTCTTGAATATTACGAGAAAGGAGTGCTGCCTCCAGTCCAGTGTAAAGATACTTAACCTAGCGTATTCTGCAACAACAATTTATTTAAAATTAAACAGGTATACCTGGAGGAGGTTTCACAACAAACTTTGTAAGCCCGTTCCAATATAATTTCTGATACATTTGCATAAAAGTTTTCTACAATAATTCCACAAAGGAACACTTTTCCCGTGTTTGTGTGTTTGTTGTTTGTTTTGATTATACGATATTAATATGTTGTTTTGTTCCGTGATAAAGCCTATTGATATGTGTTTTGCCATACCTGTTATATGAGTACATGTTCCTGTTTAACTATTATCAAGCATTAGCGTGTTTTCTGTTTATAAAGATTGTATTTCCTACGTCTTGTTCAGTCGTGAAGCGCACACATTTGACTAATAATTATGATAAAATGTAGAGAATATATTAAATAGTCAATTTATTAAACTTATCTGAACTAACTTACACTCTAGGCCACGGTTACACGGTTCACGGTTGTACGCTGCGACGATTTTCAATTTTGCGGCAAATTGGTAATCTATCTATATATATAAAACTCAAAGGTGACTGACTGACTGACTGACTGATATAGTGATCTATCAACGCACAGCCCAAACCACTGGACGGATTGGGCTGAAATTTGGAATGAAGGTAGGTGTTATGACGTAGGCATTCGCTAAGAAAGGATTTTTGGAAATGCCACTTTTATAGGGGTGAAATAGGGGATGCAAGTTTTACTTCTTAATGCGAGCGAAGCCGCGAGCACCCACTGGTTACTAATAATTATGGATGTATGTCATTATTCAATATGCAAATAAGATAAATATAGCTTGATTTTCATTAAGTTCTTAAATAAATGAACAAAAATATGGTTAGGCTAATAATACCGATGGTTGATATCATATATTAATATGACTATTTTGAACATGTTTTAAATTACGACAGTGAGTGGTCCTACCAGACCACCACAAGCCTAATAAATTTGTAGCCTAATAAATAAATAAATATATATGTCTATTAAGACGCTAATTTTAATTTCTGTTTTTGTATTGTTTTTTATATATGTGGTGTTTTAATAAAGTATTTATCTATCTATCTATCTATCTGTCTTATTACTACAATTACTAGAGCTCAATCTCAGTGAAACCCAAAATTGTGAAATATAAATAATTTCAACAATTTTCTTTCTTCATTAATTACGCATGTTGTCAAAATACAAAAACTTATTATTGCTTTTTTTATTTCCTCGTTTACAACAGTGTAATCATGAGGTAAAAGACATAAAAACAACTTCTTCTTCTTATCGAATGAGAGTGGCCAACTTTGGTGTCGAGAGGTTTGAAACCGCCCTACGAGCCTCTGACATGGTTTAACGACTCCCGTACTAGACAAACAGCCAAAAAATAAAAATAAAAAACTGATATGCTTATAGTGACGCCGCCATATTTTCATCACTTTCTGACACTATATTTAATCTAGCTCTATGACAATCAATCTTGAGCCCTCGGTGGCAAAGTCTCGGTCATCAAGCGATCCTTCAGCCATCGGGCTCCGATTAATGAGCCGGCACCGAGCGTTGAAGGACCTTCCTTACGCTTGCCGTAAAATATATTGCTTCACCATGTGACTCGGCGAAATGTTTGTAGAATTGAAGGTGGAATTTTCTCTGGAGTTTTGGTTGGGTACGACATTTTTTATTATTGGAGTCATTTGTAGTTTTTTTGTATGTACGAGTGAGTGTGTAAATTGATGGATGATATAATTATATTTCGTCGTTTTCTAATGACTAAGAGAATAATGGGTTTTTGCTCGTGATTCAAATTAGTAAAATTAAATTCAGGTTAATATTAGGGTATATCAACATACAAATCGGTTAAAATGTGCAGATATGAAACGCGCGCATTTCAACATTGCGCTAAAAATAGTGATACAAGCGCCTTGGTAAATATTTGGTGCTTGGTTTTTTGACAGATTGCTCCATTTTTTTGAGTAGGTAATCTACTAAATCGTTTTGTAAAAAAACTTCTGCCACATGATATGCCCAAAGAAAAAAGTAGTATACCTCAATTCATTTCAACACTTTTGGCCACCTTGTCAGAGAAAATGTGAAAATGTTGATTTATTTTATCTAAAACAATGTAGGTACTAACTGCACAGCATAAAAGCTAAATTATTGTGTTTCAATTTATCACTTCACACCAAAATTTAAAAGCACGAAAACGAGTAACAAAGTGTGAAGTCGCATAAAGGAAGCCATAAAATATGCAAACGTAGCTTTATGAAGCAAAATGTGGCAGATAAATGCACATACGAGTATGTGTTTATGAATGTAAGTTACACAGAAAATGTAGGTACCTACCTATCTACAAAATGCATTTCAAGTAAACAAGCAAGTGCATGTGTAAAAACGCATGAAAAAAACTTTATGTAATAAAGCGAAGAAAAACAAATGATTTGTTAAGCAGACATGGGATTGATTAGAATTATTTTATTATTATAAGAAAAATATTTTGGTGATTTTATTCCGACTTGTTGATTCCACGAAACTAAGTAAGATAAATCCTTGAGTATACCTACATAAACGTTATAACTATCTATTATTATACAGCGTGGGAAGTAAACATTTTACACAGACTATTTCCCTGTATTTTAGTCCACCAATAAGCATAAATCGATCTAAACCACAAGTAAACCACCAGTCTAAGCATCCATCTATAAAACATGATTCCCTCAACCAATAGCTAAATCTACACTACCCCAATCGTTCATAAAGTTTAGATTTGAAGCATTGTCAAGATTCATGCCATTCGGAAGTTGGAATGTGAAGTCAATCAATCTCAATTCAGTAAAAAAACCATTTACCATAGCGCCCTCGCTTTGGCATTAAGTTCCCTTTCATAGCTTCATTAATAACAATCAGGGATTCAATGTTGCACGATCGGTAAGGAGAACTGTATGGGCGTGTGCCTCTAACGTTTATGACTATAGAGCTAAAAACGCATAGCTTGGGTCACTACTATTAATATATGACATAAGAATAATAATTATGTATTTTATAATATACTGTAATTAATTAATTAAATCTAATAATTATTAATTGGACGTGTAAATAGATTTTATGAAAACAAATGAATGGTATAACAATCGCATAATAATGCGATTGTTACACCGCGCGTGTTAAATTGTATTATTAAAGTCGACATAGCAACCGTACTGGGTCGGCCCCTTGTGTGGGACGCAACTTGCGTCGACACATTGGCGCCGTCTCATCTGTCTTTGACACGGTGTCGGGCTAGAGCGGCGGCTATTATTGCCGAGCATCACAAGAGACGCAAATATGCTAACCTCGGCCGAGGTTACATATTTGAGCCTTTTGGAGTCGAGACTTTGGGGCCGTGGGGTCCGGGAGCCCATACTATTTTCCAAAACCTCTCGGAGCGCTTGGTTGACGCGACGCATGACCAAAATGCTGGACTTTTTCTGGCTCAACGTATCAGCATTGCCATCCAGCGTGGTAATGCGGCCAGTATGCTGGGCACGCTGCCCTCTGGTAGTGGGCTGGAGCACTTAGATTATCTTTAGGCTTTACTAAAGATTTTCTAAGTGCCCCTTTTTGTAGTAGTTAGAAGTAGTATGTTTAGTTTTTCTGCCCTTGTTTTTATATTTTATTATTGTAAATAAAGAATATATTGTTGTCACTGTAGTGAATGAATTGCAACATAGCAGCAACAGTCATTGTAATTTTACAGATAAATTACCTAACTACCGAGACTGTCAAGAGTTTATCAAGCCGCCCTAAGAGCCTCTGATATGTCTTTATATGTTTATGATTAGTTAAAAAATGTTTTAGTGTTTGTTCCTTCTTCACGCTGAAATGACTGAATAAATTTGTATGACATTACGCACAGATTTGACTTTTTATCCATATATATGCTACTTTTTTGTCTCAGGTTAGAGCAGGTAACACAACAAGGAAGTGATGTTGTATATTTTAAGGAATATGAATGTTTTATTAGTTTTGTATTTCACGACAGGCAAACAACTCATAATGTATTCAAAAGTTTCGTAACTTATTATCACAAATTATATTCAAGAGTTTTGGATAGAAACCAAACCTCACATGAGAAAATAAATAATCCAGTTATTTGTAATAAGTACCTACGTCTAAAATTATTGTTCTGTGGAATTCGTCTTTGGGGTTGTTTTGAGAAATCGGGTATGGAATACGTTAGAATTTAACTGGCTGAAATATCAAATTATAATAAGGTTCACAGAAATTAGCATACCTAGCGCTAAAGTGTTTTGCATACCGTTTATAAATAGATATGTACATACTTTTAAAAAGTTTCTTTTCAATATGTATTAAACTTGGAAATTGTATCGGAGCTCATAACATAATAACTACTGAACCGATAATTATTAAACTTGCACTTTTCTTTGTGTTGCAACATACCTAAAGTCCAATGCGAAAACAGAATTAAATTAATATAACAAGAGTTTGCTTAGAATGGGTCTAAATGGCGCTGTGTGATATGTCCTGAAATATTTATCCACTTCCCGAGAAATATGTGAACATACACGATGAGATCATTATTAATATGCTAAATTAAAGCACAGCTTACAGAATTCAACTACTTTATTCCAATTAGTACTGTATACGCGAATTACACTAATGACATGTACATAATATACACAATCTAAATAAATTTAAAACAATGAAATAAAAAGAATAAAGAAGAAGAAGAAGCAAGAACAGCACAAGATAAGAATTATTGGCGAAAAGACAGACGGCTTATGCCCAGCTGTGGGCTCGAATGTGCTGATAATGATGATGAAGATAAAAGCACAGTTTGAGCAATAAACGTCTTATTCGAAAAGAGTGTAAAAATATGTAACACAAGTATCTAATACAGGTCACCAAGCCACTCGTATAACAGCGAGCTTCAATAACCAAATGTGAGGGCGTGTTCCAAAACTGGACCATGACATAAATGACCTTTTCTCATGCACGGCTCATTATATTTGTAACAATAGAAGGGTTCGGATGATCCGTGAAGAAAAATTGCTGAATGAACCCTAAGGGATAATGGTAGGACGTGAGGATTGCTTCGTGTTGATTTTATGTGATAGAATGATACGCCTGCGTAACTTTGTCACCATGTTACATACATACTCGTACATTATGTGTTTGTTATTCTAATATGTCCGTAGACATGCTTGGCGAACAGATGTCTAACATATCAATCTATCAATAACAAGAGAGATAGATGACGACGCATTAGATGACATACAAATACTGCTCTTTTGGTGGGCTGTTGGAATTGTTTAAGCTAGGTTTGGCAAACATGTTTTAAAGCCAATCTGACCTCTCTATTCCTCCATGATTTTCTAAGGTCCGTCCTTGAAGGCAAGATTCGGAATCTTGACGTGACGATTCTGAGAAGTGGACAAAACTTAACTACCCGCATCTTAGAAGAGCAGCATGGGATAGCAGGAAATCTTTGTCAAAAGACAGAGTTGGACTGATGATGGTGATGATGATGGCTGATAGAGTGAAATCGCAGTCATGTAGCAACATACATGGAATGACGGGTATGAGGCCAGGCGGAGTAATTAAATTCAGTCTGGATTCATTCCATGCGTATGCTCGGAATTTACTATTTTTTTTTCTGTTTTATTGAGGCTTTCGATACAGATTGGCATTTTGAGATGATCTCATCTGTTTACAGAATATTCAGTTTTAGAGATTAATGTATTATAGTGCTAAACTATGTTGAACTAAGAATGATAAATTATGTTGTCATTTGTACATATATTAGACTCTCACTCACTCTCTCTTGAGTTGCATTTCTTCATGACTGAGGGTCGTGACTCCCCCGCAGAATTAATTCGCTAAGGGAGTTCTTTTGGGCAGATACATCAAATAATAATATTAATCATCAAATCATAATATTAAACTACTTCACTTGAATCAATCAATTCGATACAATTTTGATACGACAACGTTAGCTGTACGCTATCGGTTTAAATAGCGTTGTTGATTATATATTTTCATACCTATTACAAATATAACATAACAATCTGACATCATGAAGGTTATGTCTGTTATATTTCGGCACCGACATTACTTGGTGGCATCTCTGACATATGATGAGTAGCTTTCTAAGACTTTGTATAAGTCATTTTATGCTTTCGAGATTACACTCGAACTAAAAAGTTACAGACCGTAGGTTAATATTAGTGTATTATGCGTTCCCTTTCATTTTTTTATTGCTAAGCAGTAATGCATAAAAGTGGTCGTTTTTTTGTTGACTTGTTTGACAGATTAGCGTAATTTTTATCATGGAGGAATGTAGCCTAGGGTCCCGGACGTATCGAAAGCAACTTTTCATTCAACACTACCTAGATGTAGCCGCGGGCATCAACTAGTAAAAGATTAAATTATTTAAACTATGTATTAGAGTTGCAAATTACATATAAGTAATAAATAACTAACTGCCTGTACGTACCAATACAAGTACTTATTTTTGGTAAAGTTGTGTGAAATCGATATTACAATGGAAAATATAATTAGTCCGTTAAATACATTTCAATAACTGGGAATTCCTTTAAGGATAATTATTTTAGAATTTAAGTCAATTGATAAGAATAATCTTTACAATATGTAACTGCTATTATTTAAGCAATATGTAGGTACCTATGTACATAAAAAAAAAACCGGTTTTTACTCACGTCCAATTTTGCGTATGTTATTTACGCGTTTCGGGTGTAATGACACCCATCTTTCAGAACGTACGTTCATTAATTTATTTATTATTAGTCTACAATAAATAAATATAAATTAAATAAAATTTGTTTATTTTGCATAATTCTGTTTAACAAAAAGATATTGGAGTCCAAAGCCTCCCGATCAAGTTTTCACTGTGTCTCGGGAGCCGATGGCTTCTCCCTGCTTATAATCAACACACAAATAAACAGAGTGACAAAATATTAATTTAAAAAAATGGTAGCATTTAAACAATAACAGGCACTAAGCTAAAACATACATAATATAATAGGATATCAAAAAAAGTTACGGGCTTTTAAAGCCCTCTTGAAGCCTAACAAACAATTTTAAGATAATTAATTCATATGTATACATATTGATGAGACTGATAGTTTTTATAATATTATTGAGCCTTTTAATTTTCCTACAACTACTTTTCAAATAGATATTGTTAAGACTACAGTTTCACAACTGCAAGTACATAAGCAAGCATATAAAAGTAAATTAATTATTATAGCCTACATTCGGGTATTATAAGAATTCGGTATCAATTGTCCGCATACCTCGTTCTTTTTGTAACTTTGTAAGTTCAAGACACGGTACATGTAAGAATTATGTTTGTTAAGTAACGTTACATGTTCTGCTTTTCTGAGTTTTTTTTGTGTGCTGAGGTATTTTTATGAACTGGAATGGTTTCTAATATTTCTTGATATTCTATACGTATTGAGTATTTTCCTGGGAAGTTTACTTAGGTTTTGTGCTTTCTGATTCTCTTACGAATATAATATATTTTAGAATAAATACAAAATAATATTTGTCTTTTTGAGTGACAATCAATTAAGTGATATCAAAATATCTATTTTCTATTACTTCAATTAGGCACTAAATTTTCATAACATTTAGACTCACCTAAATTTATTAATTGATGCCTAAAATAAATCATACAGGGTGCTTTAAAAATAAATAAGCCAATATTTTGTGTCACATACATAAACATTTAATAAATGATTATTTTTTTAAATGCCATATTAAACGTTTCTTGAACTAGGAAATTATTTTTATAAAATGTTCAGCATAAAGCCAATTTAAATAAAAAAAAACTTTATACATTGATCTACTGATAACTCTAAAAAGTTTGTTGTATTTTTGCTCTGTATCTTGGAAATATAATAATTTTAAATAAGAATAATAATTACAAAATTTCAGGTTAACGTTAATATAAAAATGTTGTTTTTAGAATTTGGAGACAAAACAGATAAAATACAAAAAAAATAAATTCAAATCCTTCTCAATTAAGAACCTCCTCAGTTTTTTAAATCGGTATTAAATTAAAAATTGTTAAAAATAAAATAGGCCCTTTTGTAGTTAATAATAATTGTATATTATCATATCTGCAGCAACATTTTATACGTTCTGTGATATCTTCAGTTAACTCGGTTGTCGCCCTGTTGATTCTAAATCAATTGCTGTGGACACCCCTGCAAAGCAAATTTAATTTTTTAATCATAATAAATGTGATATTACAATACAGAGTTAGTAGTAGTCAGAAGTAGTATGTTTAGTTTTTCTTCCCTTGTTTTTATATTTTATTATTGTAAATAAAAGTAGAGTTAGTTGATGCTAAATAAATATACGGAAATATTAATACGGAATAATATGGACACCCCTGCAAAGCAAATTTAATTTTTTAATCATAATAAATGTGATATTACAATACAGAGTTAGTAGTAGTCAGAAGTAGTATGTTTAGTTTTTCTTCCCTTGTTTTTATATTTTATTATTGTAAATAAAAGTAGAGTTAGTTGATGCTAAATAAATATACGAATTTATGTACACTTAAATTGATCTTTATAATGGTTAATCAGATCAAAATAATCTGATTTAACAAATTCGTACAAAATTTAATACAAAAGAGTCCAATTGATAACCCCTTTTTAACCGACCTCAGAAACAGAAGGTTATCAAGTCTTCTGAAAGTTTTTTTTGTGGGAATGATACGTGATTACTCCGTTATTTAAATAGAAGACGGTTAAAGGTAAACCTATCGATATTTTGGACTTACCATAAGTTCCTCTTCTGAATTTAGAATAAATAATCTGCGCGAGCCCAGCTATGACGATTCCAGTGATCAGAGACACAACGAGTATTAGCACAGGACTTTGAACAGAAGACCTGAAAATATATAAAGGCTTTCGTAAGATATTAAACCAGGTTTTTTTTTAAGAATATAAAAGTAATGAATATCTTCGATACAATGTTAATAGTGACCACAGCGTGTGTTTAATTATTGCGAGCAAAACTGCAGCAAGCAGTTACTTTGTTATTAAAAAAATATATATATCACATATACTTACTCTCTGGTATATTCATGTCTTGTTGCTGATGGTCCTGCCAGTGATGTGTTAGATCCTGCCGGTGATGTGCCTAGTCCTGCTGGTGATGTGCCAGGTCCTGCCGGTGATGTGCCAGGTCCTGCTGGTGATGTGCCAGGTCCTGCTAGTCCTGCCGGTGATGTGCCAGGTCCTGCTGGTCCTGCTGGTGATGTGCCAGGTCCTGCTGGTCCTACTGCTGGTGATGTGCCAGGTCCTGCCGGTGATGTGCCAGGTCCTGCTGGTCCCGCTGGTGATGTGCCAGGTCCTGCCGGTGATGTGCCAGGTCCTGCTGGTGATGTGCCAGGTCCTGCTGGTGATGTGCCAGGCCCTGCTGGTGGTGTGCCAGGTCCTGCTGGTGATGTGCCAGGTCCTGCTGGTGATGTGCCAGGTCCTGCTGGTCCTGCCGGTGATGTACCAGGCCCTGCTGGTGATGTGCCAGGTCCTGCTGGTCGTGCCGGTGATGTGCCAGGCCCTGCTGGTGATGTGCCAGGTCCTGCTGGTCCTGCGGGTGCTGTGCCAGGCCCTGCTGGTGATGTGCCAGGTCCTGCTGGTGATGTGCCAGGTCCTGCTGGTCCTGCCGGTGATGTGCCAGGCCCTGCTGGTCCTGCTGGTGATGTGCCAGGTCCTGCTGGTCCTACTGCTGGTGATGTGCCAGGTCCTGCTGGTAATGTGCCAGGTCCTGCTGGTCCCGCTGGTGATGTGCCAGGTCCTGCTGGTCCTGCTGGTGATGTGCCCGGTCCTGCTGGTCCTGCCGGTGATGTGCCAGGTCCTGCTGGTCCTGCTGGTGATGTGCCAGGTCCTGTTGGTGATGTGCCAGGTCCTGCTGGTCCTGCCGGTGATGTGCCAGGTCCTGCTGGTCCTGCTGGTGATGTGCCAGGTCCTGCTGGTCCTACTGCTGGTGATGTGCCAGGTCCTGCTGGTGATGTGCCAGGTCCTGCTGGTAATGTGCCAGGCCCTGCTGGTGGTGTGCCAGGTCCTGCTGGTGATGTGCCAGGTCCTGCTAGTGATGTGCCAGGTCCTGCTGGTGATGTACCAGGCCCTGCTGGTGGTGTGCCAGGTCCTGCTGGTGATGTGCCAGGTCGTGCTGGTAATGTGCCAGGCCCTGCTGGTGGTGTGCCAGGTCCTGCTGGTGATGTGCCAGGTCCTGCTGGTGATGTGCCAGGTCCTGCTGGTGATGTGCCAGGCCCTGCTGGTGGTGTGCCATGTCCTGCTGGTAATGTGCCAGGACCTGCTGGTCCTCCCGGTGATGTACCAGGCCCTGCTGGTGATGTGCCAGGTCCTGCTGGTCCTGCTGGTGATGTGCCAGGTCCTGCTGGTGATGTGCCAGGTCCTGCTAGTCCTGCTGGTGATGTGCCAGGTCCTGCTGGTCCTGCCGGTGATGTGCCTGGTCCTGCTGGTGATGTGCCAGGTCCTGCTGGTGATGTGCCAGGTCCTGCTGGTCCTGCCGGTGATGTGCCAGGTCCTGCTGGTCCTGCTGGTGATGTGCCAGATCCTGCTGGTCCTACTGCTGGTGATGTGCCAGGTCCTGCTGGTAATGTGCCAGGTCCTGCTGGTCCCACTGGTGATGTGCCAGGTCCTGCCGGTGATGTGCCAGGTCCTGTCAGTGATGTGCCAGGTACTGCTGGTCCTGCTGGTCCTGCTGGTGATGTGCCAGGTCCTGCTGGTCCTGCCGGTGATGTGCCAGGCCCTGCTGGTGATGTGCCAGGTCCTGCTGGTCCTGCCGGTGATGTGCCAGGCCCTGCTGGTGATGTGCCAGGTCCTGCTGGTCCTGCCGGTGATGTGCCAGGCCCTGCTGGTGATGTGCCAGGTCCTGCTGGTCCTGCCGGTGATGTGCCAGGTCCTGCTGGTCCTGCTGGTGATGTGCCAGGTCCTGCTGGTCCTACTGCAGGTGATGTGCCAGGTCCTGCTGGTGATGTGCCAGGTCCTGCTGGTCCCGCTGGTGATGTGCCAGGTCCTGCCGGTGATGTGCCAGCTCCTGCTGGTCCCGCTGGTGATGTGCCAGGTCCTGCTGGTGATTTGCCAGGTCCTGCTAGTGATGTGCCAGGTCCTGCTGGTGATGTGCCAGGTCCTGTTGGTCCTGCCGGTGATGTACCAGGCCCTGCTGGTGATGTGCCAGGTCCTGCTGGTCCTGCCGGTGATACGCCAGGTCCTGCTGGTGATGTGCCAGGTCCTGCTGGTCCTGCTGGTGATGTGCCAGGTCCAGCCGGTGATGTGCCAGGTACTGCTGGTCCTGCTGGTGATGTGCCAGGTCCTGCTGGTCTTGCCGGTGATGTGCCAGGCCCTGCTAGTGATGTGCCAGGTCCTGCTGGTCCTGCTGGTGATGTGCCAGGTCCTGCTGGTCCTGCTGGTGATGTGCCAGGTCCTGCTGGTCCTGCTGGTGATGTGCCAGGTCCTGCTCGTCCTGCCGGTGATGTACCAGGCCCTGCTGGTGATGTTCCAGGTCCTGCTGATCCTGCCGGTGATGTGCCAGGCCCTGCTGGTGATGTGCCAGGTCCTGCTGGTCCTGCCGGTGATGTGCCAGGTCCTGCTGGTCCTGCCGGTGATGTGCCAGGCCCTGCTCGTGATGTGCCAGGTCCTGCTGGTCCTGCTGGTGATGTGCCAGGTCCTGCTGGTCCTGCCGGTGATGTGCCAGGTCCTGCTGGTCCTGCTGGTGATGTGCCAGGTCCTGCTGGTCCTGCCGGTGATGTGCCAGGCCCTGCTGGTGATGTGCCAGGTCCTGCTGGTCCTGCCGGTGATGTGCCAGGCCCTGCTGGTCCTGCCGGTGATGTGCCAGGTCCTGCTGGTCCTACTGCAGGTGATGTGCCAGGTCCTGCTGGTGGTGTGCCAGGTCCTGCTGGTCCCGCTGGTGATGTGCCAGGTCCTGCCGGTGATGTGCCAGCTCCTGCTGGTCCCGCTGGTGATGTGCCAGGTCCTGCCGGTGATGTGCCAGGTCCTGCTGGTGATCTGCCAGGTCCTGCTGGTGATGTGCCAGGTTCTGTTGGTCCTGCCGGTGATGTACCAGGCCCTGCTGGTGATGTGCCAGGTCCTGCTGGTCCTGCCAGTGAAACGCCAGGTCCTGCTGGTGATGTGCCAGGTCCTGCTGGTCCTGCTGGTGATGTGCCAGGTCCTGCCGGTGATGTGCCAGGTCCTGTCAGTGATGTGCCAGGTACTGCTGGTCCTGCTGGTGATGTGCCAGGTCCTGCTGGTCCTGCCGGTGATGTGCCAGGCCCTGCTAGTGATGTGCCAGGTCCTGCTGGTCCTGCTGGTGATGTACCAGGTCCTGCTGGTCCTGCTGGTGATGTGCCAGGTCCTGCTGGTCCTGCCGGTGATGTACCAGGCCCTGCTGGTGATGTTCCAGGTCCTGCTGGTCCTGCCGGTGATGTGCCAGGCCCTGCTGGTGATGTGCCAGGTCCTGCTGGTCCTGCCGGTGATGTGCCAGCTCCTGCTGGTCCTGCTGGTGATGTGCCAGGTTCTGCTGGTCCTGCTGGTGATGTGCCAGGTCCTGCTGGTCCTGCTGGTGATGTGCCAGGTCCTGCTGGTCCTGCTGGTGATGTGCCAGGTCCTGCTGGATTCCTTTCTTCTTTCTTTCCAGATTCCTTTGAAAATCTGAAATTATATAAAACATCGATGTTTTTTAAATCTCGAAAAATATCAATACGAAATACTTTGACTTAAATAGTATATAGTACATATATAATGTACGACTAGATTTATAAAGAAATCTTATTGTTAGTTATGCCAAAAGGAATAAATTTATAGCTTATTTAACTAAAAACACGGCTATGTTTACTGTACCGTAAAATATCATACAGTTCTGTGAATATTTTAAACACAAAGGTAAAATTGATTGTTTGTTTTAAAGGAGACAGAATGTAAAAAGAACACAAAATATACATACCCAGCATTAGAACAAACTACATCAGGTTGATTTATGGCAATATCCCTGAAAAAAAACCAGTATTTAAATGATTAAGAAACACAGTATGGGGTTCAAAACAATATTGTAAATATAATACAAATTTACTTTAAGTATGGATTGGGTATTGGGCAGTTAAGTTTTTACTTATTATATTATGTAACTAGTGGACGCCCGCGGCATCGCTCGCATTATTTCAGAATAAAAAGTAGCTTATATACCAAAAATGATGATGATTCGTTCAGCCGTTTTTGCATGATAAGCGTTTAAATAAACAGATAAACAGAGACACAGATAAACAGACAATATTTCTAGAAATTGTTGGAACGTAATCCGCTATCAATTCGAAGTATCACCAAACTTTTTTTAAATATCTTCAATGTGTAAACTGAAGATGGTCGGCTCTTTTCAACTTTATTATAAAGAGAGATAGATAAATTATTATTTCTTACCCATTTTCATCAAAAGATGTGAAAGAACTGTCTCTTTCGGAAGCGCGGAGCACCTAAAAAATTAATTTATATAATGTAAAAAATGGTATTATAAAAAAATCTATTCAATATAAAAAGAAAAAAAAATACAAATCTTAGTTTTTTTTTATTTATATACTAGTGCATACTTAATAATGAAGAGGATACGCGTTTGCAATAATCGTTAAATACACCTCCCAATTTCCTGTATGAAATATGAAAAATACTTAATGGGAATTGAAAACCCCATTTCTATATTGTTTTATTTTAGAAATATAAGCAAAGCAAGTTGAATCATGCTTAATAGAGATATGAAACAAAATGATTGTTCGTAATTATATATTATTCCAATTTTTGATATCATTATTTTAATAAACTTCATTTGTTTTATTTGCATATTCAAGCTACTTACCGGTTCACTACGTTTTGGTGAAAACCTGTAAAAATATATATATATAAAAGTTAATTTCATGTATTTCATTGCCCTTGGCAAAATATATGTGTAAAAATGCCAGCACGCCATATCTCATATTGTTTTATTTCAATTCCCTTTATATTCTGAGACATTATTTACATATGTATATACATAAAAATTCAGCACACCGTCCATACTGTCGCTGTGCGGCAGGATCCCAGGATGCTGGCAGCATTTCCTCTTTGAATGCATAGCCTCAAACGTTGAGGGAAATAGCTACCAACTCTGAGATCTTCTGTGGCAAGGACCAACATTTGCAAATCCTTTACACATTTTTATTTCCCTTTAAATTTAAAAAAGAACAGTTAAGTACATATATTATTCGGTTAAGTAAGCGACTTCAATATATTTTACTTACCCTAAGCATGCGCAAAATTGCTCCATATTTAATATCATACTGAAATAAAAATATGTAGTTTAATATAAAATTTCAAACAATATTATACGTTAAAAATTGTATCTGCAATATATTTTTAATTTGTTTGTATTTTTTTAAATAGTTTGGTCGGATGGATATTCTTTGACTTAACTGGAGAAGGAGCTTTGACATAAAAAAACAAGGCTGACTACCATAAGATATAGCTCGATTGCCTGCGAAAAAGTTATTGCCATTTGTTGTTATTGTCATTTTATTGCCTTGTTTATTGCAATACAGTGTTATTTATCTGTTTAAATAATAAAAGGCATTATTTTCTAACTTAATTGTGAACTTTTGAATGCATAATACGAGTACATACGCATTAGAATGTTCCGATTGTCTAAAACTTGCGCTACACTTCTTTGAATCAGCTAAAACATGTCCGCCATAAAGTATCTGAAATAAAGTAGCTATATTAAATATTGATCTGAAAAAAATATATAAGTACCTTATGTAGAACAAAAAAAAATTGTAACACGAGAAAAAAATATACATTATTAATACTCTAAATACTTACCAACATTACAAAAAAATCTCTTAACACAATTTGATTCATTTTGATGATTTTTTTATTCCATCTGTATAAATAAATTATTTTTACAATATGAATAAAAAAAACGTAATAATCAATACAACATGGTGTCACTTTAATGCCTTGCCACACATTAAAATATTTTTAAATTAAAATACTGTTACATTGTTCTTTGAGCAGGAAAAAGATTGTTTATCCTATGTGGATATCGGAATGCGATAATAATGAATTACGGTTTTATGGATGAAAGGAAACGTTCAAGTTCAAGAATAGGCTTAATTAAAATCAATTTGTGGCCGGATACAGATGTTGGAAATGTGGACGTTACGTTAAGGTGAGTACAGGCTAGAGCATTTACTCGTACATTTATGTGTATTGTAACGTTTTTACAAATAGTACTCGTACGATACAACGTAAAGCTCAGATTCCATGTAATGTAACGTTTCTGCGAATGTTTGGCGTAATGCTTACAGCGAGTGTACAATTTACCGATAATATTTCGTTGTACCTACCATACGTTCATTCTGCATTGAAAATGCTCGTGCAAAAGCTTGACGTAATGTTACGGCAATACGCTTGTTGGTTTGTAGAATTATTGTTGTCTGGACGAGGCGGCCAACCGGGAGGCGCGTGTTGACTCGTCCTCCTGATGATGGAACCCGCAGTGTTCCGAAACATATTGACCTAATTATTGACCTAAGTGCTAGCCGGTTATTACAACTAAGTTAAATCATGCCTTACGGGAACTATAATACGGTGAATGATTGTTGTAATAAAACGGCGAGCGTGTTCGACGTCTGGTTCGTTAAGGGTTCATTAGAGTATATCATGGAGCGGCTCTTTGTTCTGTTACAAGTAAATGCTCTAGTCTGTTCTCACTTTAAGATTTTTAGATTCCTTGGACTAACATTACTTCAAACGTCAAATTACTGCAGAAAGCTGCAAGAGTTAATGTCGGATGTCATAAAACGCAATCGCTCTCAAAGATGATCACTTTATACAACAAAAATACATAAAATATGATAACCAGGAATGGTCTTTCCATTTTTGGAATTCACTGTCCTGTTGACGGTATAAAAAGGATATCTACATAAATTAAAAGTGTTACAATTATTATAATAAGTTGTTACAAGTCCATGAAAGTTTAGTATTATCACAGAATATGGTATTATTAACTTTAATTTTAATAATAACATCGGCTAAATTTATTTGGAATATACCAGGGAAAAACCAAGCGCTTAGCAGAAAGTGCAATATGACATAGAATCTAAAAATCAAATTTAGCATACACCAACAGGTGAATTTTGCGTGGGAGTCATGACCCGCATGAGAAAATACGACTAAAAGAGAGTGACAGGCGAATTTATGAGTCCCTAACCCTATCTATTAGCATCAAACGGTTTTTTTTTTATTTTACTTTGTCACTAAAATATTATATTAGGTCCTTACATATGAAATTGGCGTTTTTCGTACTGGCCACTTTAATCGCGAATTTCTCCTCTTTGGTAAGGAATTCCAAATTCAAATTTGTACAGTTATTTACTCATGTATTTGTGCTTCGATGAACGTCATTCATTTGTTTTTTTTTTCTTCTGTTTTTTCTGTTTGCGTCACTCTTTTTACAAAATGGAAAACTTAAAATATCATATTATTTACGAGTACGAGTTCTGCCGTGGCACTAGTGCTGCAGAAACGACTCAAAGGGTGAATGATGTGTATGGCGGTCGTGTTGCAAAAGAAAACACAGTTCGTTTTTGGTTCCAACGTTTTCGTTCTGGAAATTTCGACCTGCAGAACAAGCCCCGTGGACGGCCTGAGACCAAAGTTGATTATGAAGAATTGAAGGCTATTGTGGAAGCGGATTCATCGCAAACCACGTCCGAGTTAGCTGCAGGCTGTCATGTTAGTGATAAAACTGTTTTAATTCACTTGAAGCAAATTGGGAAGATTAAAAAGCTTGAAAGGTGAGTACGTGAGGTACCCAACCTCACGAATTGACTGAAGCAAACCGGCAAACGCGCGTCGACTGCTGCGTTACATTACTGAACCGGCACAATAATGAAGGTATTTTAAACCGAATCATTACCTGTGGTGAAAAATGGATTCTTTACGATAATCGGAAGCACTCAGCGCAATGGTTGGATCCTGGCCAGCCAGCCAAATCCTGCCCCAAGCGAAAATTAACCCCAAAAACGTTACTTGTAAGCGATTGGTGGACTAGTGCCGGTATTGTTCATTACAGTTTTCTCAAATCTGGCCAGACTATTACGGCTGATGTCTATTGTCAACAATTGCAAACCATGATGGAAAAGCTAGCGGCTAAACAACCTAGGCTGGTCAATCGCTCCACGCCACTGCTGCTTCACGACAACGCTAGACCACACACTGCACAACAGACGGCTACCAAATTAGAACAGCTTCAATTGGAATGTCTAAGACATCCTCCGTACTCCCCGGACTTTGCTCCAACAGATTACCATTATTTTCGAAATTTGGATAACTTCTTGCAAGAAAAAAAATTCAACTCCGATGGGGCAGTCCAAATCGCCTTCAAAGATTTTATTGATTCCCGTCCGACTGGTTTTTTTTTGTAAAGGGATCAATGAACTACCTATGAGATGGCAAAAGTGCATAGAAAACAATGGTTCATACTTTGATTAATTAAATATATTATATTAAAAAATATTCGACTTTTTGTTCCTCCCATACAAAACGCCAATTTCATATGTAAGGACCTAATACATTATACCTACAAGATCATAATAATTCTATGATTGGTATAAAGAAGTAAATATTTTTTAAATCAAAAGTTTTCAATTTTTTTATACTTCGTTGCCATTCCTTATAAATTAAGCTGTTGGCGAGCAAATAGTGACAAGTTTCCGATTCTGTCTGACTAATACTAGCTTAAATACAAAATTTCATCCATCCTAGACCGTAATGATTGCCTACCATCAGGCGAATTACGGTCAAGTGCAAACACATTCTTTGTAAAAAAAACAGCATTCTAAGGTCTCTAGAAGAACCTTCAAATATATTTTATTGACAGTGTATTAGAGTTGAAATCTGGGGATTTTATATGACTATCTATCTATCCATGAAAAAAAAGAATGTGAAAGGTGAAAGTTACGAATTTGAAACTTGTGAAAACTAATGAGCTTATCAATTTTATTAAATCTTGATTTTTTTGCCAATATTGTTTAGTTAGTTAATCTAAGCCCGAGTTATGAGCGTCTATTTTCTATTATAACGGCAATTCATTTTAATAATGTATGTTAAATCAAATCTAGAGTAAATAGGTTTCGTCTAGGCGAGCGTGCTACATCTTAGACTACAGTAGTGCTTAACATCAGGCAGGCTGTAGTCAAACGTAAGCATATTCCGTGTTTTTTTAATCAATCCATGCTGCCCCACTCCCAGGCAAAGGTCTCCCTTAATACCCTCCATGAATGTCGGTAGAAAAAAAAAGTGTAGGAACACTTTTTTTCAAATCGGTCCAGGAGGACCGATTTGCTTTCCTCGTGTTAGCGGGCGCATTACCGTCATAGAATTTGTGTACTACCGAGCACTGACTTTAGACTGTATTGTAGGTATTAACATACGATACGATTGATAACTTTACGATGAGCCTTCTAGGGGCAGTTTTGTTACTTGAAAAGCAACAACTTTTAGTTGACGGCTTTAGTAAATTGGCGAAAAAAATCAGTAGTAGGTACTGTACAAAAAGTTCAACACGACAACAAAGGAAAAAAAAAACATAACTAGAACGGGTTTGCACTTGGCCATAGTTTGCCTGATGGTAAACAAAGGCTATGGCCTAAGATGGAGCGTGCTTGACCGATAAGAACCGAAACTCTCGCTTTGAAGATCGCTGGATTATATAGTGCGTGGGGAACAGTGAGTCAGGCCTAGCTCCACAACTTACACCAATTTCTGAAAGCCGCAGTGTTAAAGTTATTGCATTTGACTTACAAAAACCACATTTAATATGTTATGCGTTTATAACCCTGTATAATATCATGCGCTAAGCGTCTATTACCTATACATACTAATTAGTGTTTTAATAACATTGTCCGATAAATATGTTTTCCCGTATCAAATACATATATACCTATGTGTAAAACAGTTATCAATTTATTTAAAGGTCACAGTGAACATACCTAATCGTATCCTAATAGTGAATTCCAGGTTGGAATAAAACACAAAAAAACATATTTCCTTCCTTAATAGCTTTTATTTCATTTTGTAACACAATTATAATATTTAATTAGAGGCTAACTTACGTTACATCTATACCTACATATTATAAAGCTAAAGAGGGTAAAAATCTGAACATAGACGATATTAAAAAAAAAAATTGTTTTGATATCTATCTATATAAAAATGAATTGCTGTTCGTTAGTCTCACTAAAACTCGAGAACGGCTGAACGGATTTATCTTATCTTAGTCTTGAAATGTTTGTGGAGGGAAGGTTTAAAAGGGAAAAAATAATAATAAAAAAATTATTCAAAAGTTTAGGTCGCAGTACGAAGTCTGCCGGGACAGCTAGTTATATATAAAAATTGATAATAGAAAACTTGTCGGCGGTTTTTAGAGTTCTGGCTGTATATGTCTATTTATTTCTTCCACATAGGTCCTCTTATTTGACATAAAATTTTGCCATTGCAGAAGTTATTTTCATATTTTGGATGACGAATATGTTAGTTACAGCTATCAGACACCGGCATAAATAGTCTTGCTCTATTATAGTGTAGAATTTAGTTCACAATATGGCAAAGGCGAAAATATATAAAAATATTTTATACATAATACATAATATGTATAAAGTCCTTAAATTTATATTGTCATTAATGTTTAGAAATACATTTAGTCCATTGAAATGTTACATGAGCTTTGCATTTCTTTCGCGACACTTCTAAAAATATTAGAATGGTTGTTGTCATTTTACTTGCATTAACACTAACAGCAACACATTTTATTCCTGTTCTATAGTATTTTCTATCTACTTTGCTGAGGTTTTACCGATTCCAAATCATATATTGTACCGACATCTGCAAAACAAAAGTGCCTGATGTAAAATGTTATATTTGAGCTAAATAATAAAGATGGTTTGAAATATTTGTAGTGCATACAAATCATATGTAGATTGGGTTCCACCTATGATGAAAGGATGTGAAAGCATTGGGACAGCAAATTTGTTAGGAATGGAAACTATTGCTGTGAAGCAGGAGGTGTCATTTATTTGAAGACGAGGCAAACAATGTGTCTTTTTTGCATCTGTCCTATGCAAGCTTGTTATCGCTATACTCAATAATGATTTTGACTTACCATAAGTTCCGGATTTGCACTTCGAGTAAATTATATACGAGATCCAAGCTATGAGAATTCCAGTGGACAGAGACAAAATTAGTATAAGCAAAGTATGCCGAACCAAAGAGCTGGAAAATAAAAATATACGCTATTAATTATATGCTTTGTTAAAAATATATGTAACTGTCGTATATTTTTTACTACAGGAAATAAGAAATACTTACTGTCCATCACTGTAAATAACACGTGAAGATGTAGAGGCTTCAATATCTTTAGATAATTTATATTCTGTTGATGAAAGTGGTAAAAGTGTGGTGACAACAGTATTTTTGAAGAATACAGGTATAGTAGTTGTAATCTTAGTTTCTTTTGGTGATTTATATTCTGTTGTCGATACGGGTGCAAGTGTGGTATATCTAGAGAACATTAGTACAGGAGTCGTGACCGTAGTTTCCTTAGATAATACTGGTACAGGAGTTGTGACCGTAGTTTCCTTAGATAATAGTGGTACAGGAGTCGTGACCGTTGTTTCCTTAGATAATACTGGTACAGGAGTCGTGACCGTAGTTTCCTTAGATAATAGTGGTACAGGAGTCGTGACCGTAGTTTCCTTAGATAATACTGGTACAGGAGTCGTGACCGTAGTTTCCTTAGATAATACTGGTACAGGAGTCGTGGCCGTAGTTTCCTTAGATAATAGTGGTACAGGAGTCGTGACCGTAGTTTCCTTAGATAATACTGGTACAGGAGTCGTGACCGTAGTTTCCTTAGATAATACTGGTACAGGAGTCGTGACCGTAGTTTCCTTAGATAATACTGGTGCAGGAGTCATGACCGTAGTTTCCTTAGATAATACTGGTACAGGAGTCGTGACCGTAGTTTCCTTAGACAATACTGGTACAGGAGTCGTGACCGTAGTTTCCTTAGATAATAGTGGTACAGGAGTCGTGACCGTAGTTTCCTTAGATAATACTGGTACAGGAGTCGTGACCGTAGTTTCCTTAGATAATACTGGTTCAGGAGTCGTGACCGTAGTTTGCTTAGATAATATTGGTACAGGACTCGTGACCGTAGTTTCCTTAGATAATAGTGGTACAGGAGTCGTGACCGTAGTTTCCTTAGATAATACTGGTACAGGAGTCGTGACCGTAGTTTCCTTAGATAATACTGGTACAGGAGTCGTGACCGTAGTTTTCTTAGATAATAGTGGTACAGGAGTCTTGACTGTAGTTTCCTTAGCTAATACTGGTACAGGTGTAGTGATCTCAGAATCTCTTGATGACATATATTCTGTTGATAAAACTGGTACAGGTGTGGTGGTCTCAAATAATTTAGATGACGAACATTTTAGAGATGATTCTGGTATAGATGTAGGGGCTTCAGTATCTTTTGATGACGTATATATTGTTGTTGATGCTGGCATAGGAGTAGTGATCTCGCTATCTTTTGATGACGAATATGCTATATCGGATTTTAGCACAGACGAGGTGGTCATAGTTTTCTTTTGATGACGAAAACTCTGTTGATATTACTGGTAAAGGTGTAGTGGTCTCAGTTTCTTTTGATGACTCTGCTACAGTTGTGGTGATATCTGTATCTTTCGATGAGGTATATTCTGTTGATGATTCTGGAAAAGTTGAAGAACTAGGTTCCTTTGAAAATCTGAAATTAAAAACATTTAAGGTAATTACAGAAATAGAAAAAATGACATAGCTATTAGAAACCACTACGTATTAGCTTGTTTTAAAGTTGATCAAGAGTAAAGTATATTGGTGGGCACTACAGACAGAGGGTCTACAAAAATCTGAACGCACTTTATTTTTAGCCTAAAAATATAAAAATTAAAAAAGCACCTACCCAGCATGAGAACATACTGCGTCGGGTTGATTTATGGAGAAATCTCTGAAAAAAACATAATTTATTTTAAAGAACAAAAAATTAGAGCCACACTTTTAAATTTAACAATACATAGACAGTTATAGTTCCAAAAATTTAAAGACTTCATACTCGTATTTTAATAAAACCAAATATTATGTATGTTTGTAAATCAATTTCCTGAAATAAGGAAATATGGAATGTTTTATTGTGTTTGATAATATTGTATTGTGGCTGAATTTAAATGATTTCCTACTTACTTAAGCTACAGTAAGTTAGTAGATACTTCAAAGCATTATTACATTATTACAATGATTATATTATGATCTTCGTCTTCTTCTTATCGAATGAGAGTGGCCAACTCTGGTGTCGAGAGTTTATCAAGCCGCCCTTTGGGCCTCTGACATGGCTTAACGACTGCCGTACTAGACAAACAGCCGAGCCCTGCAATTTAACTTGTCATCCGACCCATGGAAGCGCCCAAAATGAAATACCACTTTTCGGTCACCCATCCAAGGTCTGACCGCGTCGACCTTCGTTTAACATTGGTAATCGCATACTATAATAGTATTATGATGATACAAGCCGTCATTTAACCGAGCTTTTACTGACGGATAGCAGTCAGTGCAGGTCTTCAATTTACGCTTAGGTGACATTGGAAATAGATAGAATAGAAACTCTTATTAAATTTCTTACCCTCTTTCATTGAATGATATAAGCGGACTGCTCGTTACGGCAGCGGGGACCACCTACAAAATAATTACATGTACGAATTCCCAAAATAAAAAAATATCTGAGATTACATTAAAAAAAGTATCGGATCATATTATTTCTTTTACGCGTAGATACGGATATGAAGAGGGTGCAATGTTAGTAATATAACAAACAAAACTCTCGTTTTCCTCCCCGAAAATTTTAAAAAGAGGTATAAATTTTCTACATAAAATCAATGAAAACTGCCTATTGATAATAAAGGTTCGTTACGTGATATATATTTCGTATTTTTTTTTATGTGATTTTGTTGTTTAATACGTAATTACCGCTCATTTATGTTACTTTGGATCTCTTGATCTACTTACCGAACCAGTGCGTCCTGGTGAGAACCTGTAAAAGTAAACATGATAGTTTCACTCATTTTTTTTAGGTTACGTGCTTTACGTAGTAGAGAAAAACACATAAAATCTATATATATAAGAAAGTGGTGTTAGTTACACCATTTATAACTCAAGAACGGCTGAACGGATTTAGCTGATAATTGGTGGGGACGTAGCTTAGAACCTGGAAACGGGCATAGGATACTTTTTATCCCGTTTTTTTTTTAATGAATGAAACAAAATCCAAAATCTGCTTATTTATCTTGTGCAAGTTGCTACTACTTATAGTTGCTAATACTTATAATTTTACATACCCTAAGTTTAAGCAGAATAGCTCCATGTCTAGTATCAAACTGAAAAAAAGAGTTCTATTTGTTAGTGATACAAACGACGAACAAACTTTCGCTATTATAGTCTATCTATCTATATCTTTACATATAAAAAAGCTGAAGAGGGTCGAAAGTCTGAGCATTGAAATAAATTATTTGGAGTTACTTGGAATTGATAGCAAAACACGTACCAACATTTTTTAAAAATGATATTTGTTTCTTTGTATATCTGTATCTCTGTTTATTTAAACGCTCATCACGCAAAAACAGTTGAACGGATCATCATGACTTGGTATGTATGTAGGTAGTATGAGGTCTTAGCAGTGTGATAGGCTACATTTTATACTGAAATAATGTCCTCTAGTATTAAATAATAAGCCACTTAATTAAGAAGTTTACAATACATACGCATCAGAATCTTCTGATTTTCGAAAAATTGCAGTGAATGCTTTTGTGTCTTCGGCAGCTAAAACACGAACGCTATAGAGTATCTGAAATAAAGTAGTAATACTAAACATGAAACTTTGATATCCAACTAAATAACGATACAAAGATTAGATATAACGATTATTTATTGATTTATTCGACCTTTTCTTAACATTGGTAATCTCATTCGATTGCCTCCGCTAGCTGAGCTATAAAATTTTCTATTAAATTACTTCATAAACTTACCAATATCACAATAACAACTGGCGTTTTATTCATTTTCATTAAAATCAGTTATTTTAATATAATGAATCTGTTTAGTTATGATGTAACTGATAACACTGGTGAAATCAATACAACATATCACGTGGATGCGTATTAACGAACTAAAATATTTGCGTTATGTTAAATACTGTTAGAGCTGTTCCAGTAGTGAAATGTAATATATTATCTTGCACAGATACCGGAATGCCATACCCATTATATAAATATAGGTTTCATGGTATAGGAAAAGAAATATATTTTAGAAAATTTAAGGAAATTTTATTTATCACAATAATTTATTTTACATTACAAGTACATTAATTTTTTAGTCGCTGAGTATCTTTCAAAAGTTAGTGTACCACCATTATCTGTCTTTGTTATAACATTAATTTATGTAGTTTACTTATATTAAAGTTGGTAGCCTATTTGTACTTTGTTTTTTGTGTATGTGTAGTATATTATGTATGAAATATGCACAAATTTGAGTGTGTATTGGTCTTTTAACTAATTTATGTATCTAAGTATATCTTTTATTTATACGTTAAAAGATGTAATCATAAGAAGCTAGTAATTGATAATAATAGTATGTAATAGATATAACATGTAATTTCACTCCGACCAAACCTTATTTAATATATATTTAACCGACATTCAATGATAGGTAACTATGTACCTTTTAGAATGTCGTATATTTGAGTAGGTAGTATTTTCAAATGTAGTGCATTACAGGCTCATTGCTTTCGCGAGAAGTCCCCGTGGCTAGAAATACAAGCAGTTTGCTTAGTTCTGCCGCGGTGGCTGATTGGGGAAGTGGTGCGACTGTAGGTACTATAATGACCTACTTAATTTAAAATAACTTTTGTTTTTACATAAAAAAAATAGGTAGATTATTAAGATTGTTATCTATATTAGTCTGTAAGTTTTGTTTATATGCCTACATTTAAACCTGTTATTTCTGTAAATAAATATTTTTCTTTCTTCTTTCTTTCTTTCGTACCTACACCGCCTGTTTACAGTCCTAAGTAATGTCCATCCAAAAGGTTGCCTGGAAGAAATCGCCTAAGGCAATAAGGCCGCGCAATGTGCAGCACTTATATTTATATCTATTTTCTATTGTGTAATTTCTGTCTTTTGGTGTACATTAAAGTGATATTCTAGTATATTCTATAAATTTTAATACTAGTTGTAAGCATTGATGAATATGTCGATGTTCAAGGTATCTACGTCGCTTTCGAGACCTTGTTCTAAACTACTCGATGTAAAAATAAAAAAACTCGATGATTCAATGCTCGGTTTAGGCGGAACAAATAAGATATCAGCACACAAACACTCATTATTACTTTTATGTAATGACATGATGATATTTTTTTTCCCTTCCTTATTATTGTAATCCAAACCAAAGCTCATGAATAATATTCAAAATCGTTGTATTTCTCTCGCCATTTGAGTAATAAACAAACAGGGCTTGAGACGTCGCGTCGACTAATGACCTCCTAAGCATAGCCCGGGGCAATACGTTGTATAAATAAATAATACAAGGGCTTTCAAAAAATATATTTTCTTTATTGACTAGCGGTGCTACGCAGTGTTACCCGCATTAATAGAGGATCAAGTAGCTCATGTGTTTATACATAATTATTTATTTAATGTCTAATCTATGTCTTTCCCAAATTTCACTCAGTAAATCGTTACCTGTAAGTGTTAATTTATATCAATACTTATAATAAAGTTGGAGAGGGTCGAAAGTCTGAACATTGATATTAAAAAAACATATTTAAATAAATTGGAGATACTTTGAATCGATAAAACGTTTAAAAAATTTATAGAATTTTGTCTGTTTATCTGTTTGAATGTATTATATTTGTCTCTGTTTGTCTGTTTATTTAAACACGCCTCACGTAAAAACGCCTCAATAGAACTTCATGATTTTTGGTATGTAGGTAGTATGGAGTCCCGAAAGTGTCATAGGCTACTTTTTATTCTGAAATAATGCAAGCGAAGCCGCGGGCGTCCACTAGTACGCAATACACATACACATTCATCATAAATATAAGTAATAAATTATAAGTTTCATTTTTCAAAGAAGGGTCGCTATACAACTCGCTGTTGAACATTACTTTGGTCCATCAAAATGTGTATCGCTAGAATTCTACCAAAGTGGTAATAACAAGCCAGCAATAGCGAATATTATAATATCGTATAGATCCGGGGTCTGTTTCGGACAGGCCACCGGATTGGGCCGTTCGGCGGTATAGGTATAGGCACCGACATAGCAAGGTAAGATAGGCTTGGGCATTTTGACAAAATCTCTCTTGACTCGTATTTCCTCATGACTGACGGTCGTGACTCCCCGCAGAATTAATTCGTTAGGGGAGTTCTCTTGGGCAGGTAATCATGGTGGGCGCCCATCCTTCCATTGAAGACACATGTCTTCGGATATGGTGGTCCTCAAACATGTCGGTTCCCTCCCGATGTTTTCCTTTACCGTTAAGCCAGTGCAAATCCACAATTAACTTGAAAGAACAAGTCATTGATGTAGGGCCGTTTGACTACAGCCTGTCTGATGCTAAGCACCACAGAAGTCGTAAGATGTAGCACCAGTCAATTTCTGTTTTATGTCAGTGGATATTAGTTTCAAAGGTCCCAGTCAGTTCATTGGGCAAAAGCAATCAATGATTTTGGATAAACTAAATGGAACTAGTTTATTGCTACGAGTCAGTAGCAGAGGGATGGAAGCAGAGGTTTTGAGAAAATGGATATTGAAATATGAAATATATTTAGAACCAATTTTAACAAAACTGTAATTTTTGTTGTTGAATCTTATCTAATCCTATTTAAATATATATCTAAAACAATACACTAAGGTTATAAAGGTTAGGTTTTTTAAATTAAAAAATCCTGAATCATGAATGAACCACATAATTCTGCGAGGTTCTTTATATTTTAGGCAAGCTGCATAGTATAAATATCTATACTATATATGATAACTATATAAAATAGGCCAAGTATTGTAAGTTATTTGTCCTAAAGCCAGAAACACCCCCCGACCACGTCTAAGCAACATTCATTTGCTAGATGTATATTGATTCCGAACAAATCCTTTGTATTCAGAGAGTTGCGCGGTTTTTCCGCCGAAATGAAAATGTTAATTTGGACAGAATCTCCGGTTCCTGTTAGTCAAAAATCTGACACTAAAATACAGAATAAATTATCCTATGTGATAGCTTGGTTTTGAAAACACTAACAATTGATGTTTCGAAATACTTGTTGAAATAATACTTTATTGTTACCCGTTTTTATTATGACACTAAATATTTTTGTATTTGTATTTGTAAAAAAAAAAAACTTTTCGACTGTTTTTATTGCTCTTAATCATATCTCAAAAACTACTGAACCATTTGTGATAATACTAGCAACGTTCTCTATATTAAATCTTATATGATATAATAAAAGTATAACAGATTATTTTACATACCTCTATCTATATATCTATATATATATATATACATTATATCTGTTGACATACTGTTGGGTTTTAATGATAGTATTTGATGTAATTGAGGGTAGTTGTGAATTGCAAGAGCCGACTGGGCGTCTGCGCGTCGCAGACCCGGTTTTAGTAGCAAAGATCGCGCCGTGCGCGGTGGTTGTGTCCGTGACACACCAGCACTTCACCAAGTTGCCAAGGTCGCGCCGTGCGCGTCGGTTGTGTCCGTGACACCCCAGCACTTCCAGAGTCCGTGACTCTGGAACAGAACTAAAGGAATTCGTATAGAAGAGGAGCAGGTGCAGCACCATTCGTCAGTCGCGCATCACGGAGGCTATCCGGAGAAGCAGCGTCGTGGATGAAAGGTTGGTGAATGCTTTTTATGATTGCCCTCTTTGCATCAAATCTGTTACGTCAAAATCACCCCCATACAGTCCACTTAGTATCGAACACATACCTCTATTACAAAAAAATATCATTTTAATAAAATATTATCAATAGCTAAATTATAACACAAAAACCGGTCTTATTGACAACATGTCATCATTTTTTGTAAAAGCCAGTTCAAAAGTGATACGATAAATTCGATCTCTTTTACCTGTTTATCGTGTTGTAAACAGTAAATTGATACCTTATTCGAAGAAAGACAATAAAACAAGCAATTAGAGTAGATAAATGACCGCTGATTATCCTGTAACACGAAACTAGTCAGTTATCGAGTTCAAGCTGTACTAGTTAATTTGGCGTTGATATTGGGCCCACGGGCCTGTTTTGTATCTCAGGTAACAATGTTGATACTACACCTGCTCGGAAAGTACCTTGATACTTTATCAAATTTACGGTAGAAAGTACGTCATTGCATATCGAACAAATATGCGGGGAGAAAACGCATCTGAGCGGGAGAGAAAAGTGTATGGAAATCCATTTCTTACGTGTTTTTTATTTTTATTTTGGGTAAGACTATGCGCCGGTAACCTAAATATCAAAAGCCAAAAAGTTTTTACAGTGAGTTTTTATCTCCAAGTTCGCAAAATGACACTGGCCACTAGCTGTGTGTTGGGATGGTGTCAAACAATTTGAAAAAATAACATGTGAAAAATGCAGACGCCATTGGCGCCATTTTCAATTTGTGTGTTGTTTGAGGATTCAGTTTTCGTAGAAATTTCAATAAGTAAAGATTTAGTTTTTTATTTTCATCGTAGGTGTAGTATAAAGCACTATGTATCACTCGAGAGAAAGTGCGATTCCCGATCTCGGGTGTTTTAAAACCCTCGCCTACGGCTCGGGCTTCAAACGACACCCTCGACGGTAATCGGTCACTTTCTCCTCTCGGTGAACAATGTACTATTATTTATCTGCTTACCTATCTATTAATAACATAATTATTAATTGCATATATAATTTGAAAATATCAAGCGGATTGCTTTTCCTGGCTCTTATTAAATAATCATAGCAATTACAATTTTAATTAAAATCAGTTAAGAAATTTATGATATATTATTATCTAAATATATAAAACTCAAAGGTGGCTGACTGACATAGTGATCTATCAACGCACAGCCCAAACCACTGGATGGATTGGGCTGAAATTTGGTATGCAGGTAGATGTTATGACGTAGGCATCCGTTAAGAAGGATTTTTGGAAATGCTACTTTTAAAAGAGTGTAATAGGGGATGCAAGTTTTACTTCTTAATTCGAGCGAAGCCGCGAGCACCAACTAGTGGTTATATAAAATCAAATTGCTACTTGTAAGTTACAGAATGTTTTAGATCCTATCAGCTTAACCTATTTTACCACCAAATTATGGTGTGCCGCTAAAAATGTTTGAATCGCTGTTAATTTAAGTTCAAAGTTATTTCAAAGGTTTCCATCTCTCTGATATCTCCATCTTTGGTGCCATACTTTCACCGTTTACTTTATGCAAAACTTTGAATTTTAAGATTAAAGCCTAAGAATATAAACAGAGCAAAACGTTGTTTGATAATGTTGCTATGGCAAAATAAGGACAAGGTTTAACTTAATCATACGTTAAAAAGTCAAAGAGAGAAAGTCTAAGTTAATCCGTGATGATTAATTCTAAAAAAATTATCGATCTTTACTCATACCAATTTACCAACACATTGGTACTCACGAATTTTCACTTTTCACTTTTTTAATTATGTACTACTAGATAAAACAACTCTTTTTGTAGAATCATTGCCTATTGAATATGCATAATCTATTTTTAACGGGTCTGCAGCTGCACTTGACCATATTTCGCCTGGTGGTAAGCGATCATAACGATATAGGAAGGAGAGTGCTCAACCCAGTAAGAACCGATTCACTCTTGCTTTGAATACTACGAGATTATTATATTACTCTCTATCAAGTTATTTCATAAAATCAATTCGTTTTGTTTATTAACTAGCCACAAGCCACAAACACTGTTTCTCAGTTATAACTTTACTTTTGTTTGAGTTTACTTCAAAGCAGGATTTCCGCGTAGGAATAAGTTTATATTGGAATAGGTATCTAAGCTTGGGTTTAGTAATTTATAGACTAGCTCTTACCTACTTAAATACAATTATTACTATTTAATTAAATCGTTTTACTTATTTTTTGTTCGTTTTAATAATCATTTCTACATGGATTGAACTGGAACTTAATTTTGTTAGAAGATTATGTAATTAATGTGATAATTGTTTTATTTGTCATACGAGATATAATAAATGGTACAATTATAACATACCCGCAAAAAAAACTTTCAGAAGACTTGATAACCTCCTTTTTTTGAAGTCGGTTAAAATATTGTACGTGTATCAGACTTGAAAGCATAATTTAGAGATTCCATTCACAATTCAATCGTAATTTCATTTAACATTGTGGCCGTGGAAGGGTCTTGACAATTTCGTGACTGAAATATAAATAAGGTTCTGGTGACACTCAAACTAAGTTTTCAGGAGAGTTTAACCTGAAACGTTGATAAGGATTTAACGTATACAAGGTTACTTTAACTAGCGCATATCTTTTTGAGTTGTTTTTATTCAAAAAAAAGAACTTTCGTTCCACGCCTTCTGGAAATTCCCAGTAATTCGGTAATTTGAAATTGCGCCTGTAAAGTAGAAAAAAAACGGCTATTATAATTATAGCTATTTCATTATTTTGAGGGTTGACAACAACAACTAATTAAATAAGTTTTTTTTCTTATTTTGATAATCATAATCATAATTAATTCATAAAATCATTAAAAATAGATCGAAAATCTTAATGTTCACACACAAAACAAACATAATAAAATTACATACAGAAACTACTTTAGTGCTACAAGCGGCCTTATTGCTAAAAGCAATCTCTTCCAGAGTTAAAAACTAATTGAAATAGAGATGTGCCTACCTACTTCTCGTACAACCATTGATGTCGATAAAAGGGACGATAGTGTCTGGTAACGCAATCTCGGCACTCGTTAACATGCTAATTAGGTATAAATAAAAAATATTAATTTTGAAGAACTATTTTTGGCCTGTACAAGATCGACGCAGATGGCACAAATGGTACAAAGGGAGGCCTATGCCCAGCAATGGGATCCCAAGGGCTGTGGATGATGATGATGATGATGATGATTTTTAAACATCTCGTTGATATTGTTTTATAATAATTATATTTGTAATTATTAGAAACTATTAGGTGTGTGAAACTGTGAATTATTTTTCTATGAATGCCTCATTTATGTGCATTTAAATACATGTATATTTCCTTTAATTAACTGCTAAGTAGAGCTCGCTCGCTCGCGGGCTACTTTTTTAATGATATGTAGAAAAAAAATAGCCCAACTAGAGTTATGTCTACTTCTTTAGACAACCATGGATAACAGACTCGATAGTTGTTCGTAACGCAATCACGGCACTCGTTTACATGCTAATTTCTCACTCCGCCGCGTCGACTCACGCCCACAGTACATGTTTCGTTATTGTTTTTACCGACGTTGGAAACAGAGGGTTTATCGAATCACGTACTACCTCATCATCATCACTAATTTAAGGGCGAGACCCTTGTCTGAGGAGCATGTGCCATCGTTGCAGATCGTCTGCCAATTCCTTGACCGCCATTTCTTGCTCGCACAGCAGGCTAGCACTGTGGAGTGTGAATTATCCGTGCCGTTATGTGCTATATACAACATGACACCCACCTTCTCCTTAACTAGGTCTATATATGTATGACCTCCTCGGCCTTCCTCTTCCTCTTCGTGCTTCTAGTTTTCTCTCAATGATGTTTTTCAGAAAGTCGTCATGTCGTATGATGGCCAACTTAATACCTCTTTGAGTCTTATTTCCTCATGACTGAAGATAGTGACCCATATCATCATCATCATCAGTCCGTTATCGCCCACCGCTGGGCATATGCCTCTCTTCTAGTACGCCACTCGTCCCGGTCCTGTAGTGACCTCTATACAGAATTATTTTTTAAGAGTGTTCTGTTGTGTAGATAAATTAATATACCTAAGTCATATTGAAAACAGTGCATTTACCAGTTCACATTAATCTCTCCTTGAGGATATTCCCTCTGAGGGTCGAATTTCTCTCTTCGAACTCATCTGCCAAATTAAATCGTTGGGGAGCTCTTATGGGCAGTATCGTGACGGGCGCCCGCCACGCCGCCCAATCTCATGGAATTCAAGTTTGAATTGTCACATTAATAAAACCCTATTTTTACATATGTTGATGCAAGTGTATGTGTGTGTGTTTTAGATTAGTTATAACTTATACATATTTTTTTATAAAACTTGGTATGGATTAGATGTAATGAATATGATCAGAAGTGTACTAGGTGCTCGCGCCTTCGCTCGCATTAAGAAGTAAAACTTGCATCCCCTAATTTTACCCCTTTAAAAGTGGCGTGTCCAAAAATCCTTTCTTAGCGGATGCTTACATCTACCTTCATTTCAAATTTCAGCCCGATCTGTCCAGGGGTTTGGGCTGTGCGTTGATAGATCACTATATAAGGCAGTCAGTAAGTCACCTTTCAGTTTTATATATATTAGGGTATTTGTTCCTGTTGTTGCTTGTTGTCTTATTGTGTGTGTTCAAATTCAAGTATTGCTTGGTGAAATATATAATTTATTTCTGCATAATGCTAAACGCATTATGCAGAAATAAATTAAGATACTTACTAATAAGAACTTTTGATCAACACTACTACCTACCACTATGTACATAATATAAAGAGGAAACTTTGTTAGTTTGTTTGGAATGTAGTATGATGTAGGTAAACTACATTAAAGTACTTAAAAATATTTGCAAAGACCAGCGTAAATAAGGAAGGATACTTGTTTACTCTTGTAATTGTTTTGTAATTTGATATTAATTACAGAGCAACAGTGTTTTAGCTGCAAGAATAAACACATACTTCGCCATAGCTCACAATAAACACATACTTCGCCATAGCTCACAATAAAAGTATTATCCTTCTTTATATGTTACTAAGTGTTGGATTTGTGATGGTTTCAGTGACAATTTCCTGTCTACTCGTAGTTTAGTACCATCCGTTTATAATGTTTTTTTATTTCACAAGGAATGGGTTTGCACTTGACCATAATTCGCCTGACCATGTGGACCGATCAGTATCAGCATCTGGATTAAATAACAAGAAAAGTACACTTTTACCTACTTGCAATTTTCTTGTCATTTAATCCCAAAAGCTGTAAAAAGATGCTCAACTATTTACCCGTTATTATTATTACTTTTCAACTAGTGTTTTATAATAAGCACTGGCAGATACTGATTCCATATTTTCCATAACGCCGTGAGAGGCCAGCACGAAACAATCCTATGTCAAATCCAGAGTTTCATTAAGATTACTAAACTCAGCATATCGCTATATTCATTATAGTAGTGTTTTCATTGCTCTCAGACATACGTAGATACATCGATAGTATAAGAGTAGAATAAGTAACAAAATAATTTTAAAGATGGCATGGCTCATACAGATGTATGAAAATATATGAAAAATTTCGAACTTCATTACTATTTCCACAAGATTATTGAAGATCTACCTTTATGAATATGTACTTGTATATCTTCTTCTTATCGAATGAGAGTGGCCAACTCTGGTGTTGAGAGTTTATCAAGCCCAACTAATCGTGTGATATACCTTGGATTAAGTTCATTTAATTTATTACACATTTGCCACAATTGCTAAGACATCGAAAACAGGATATTATGCCCACTTCTTGTTTTCCTCATACAATCATCGCTATAATTACTATAAAAGACACTTGCCAAGATCTGGATCACACAGCGTTACTGTTCTTGACAGTAATCAGTCGCGTTGACGGTTCAAGATGAGATCTTTACTCTGTTTGTTTGCGATCTTCTGTGCTGCAAATGCCTTCCATTTCTACGAGAACGAGCATGATCACCCTGTCAAGGAGGTGCAAGGTGACCAGGGTACGAATGATCACGATCGTGTGAAGTACATTCGAGCTGTGATAGAGCCACACCACGTCCGCGACGCTGCGAGGGTAGATTTCCCCAGAACTCAACAGATACTTAGCTACTTCGCTGCAGCCGCCGCTGAAGGAGACGAAAAAGGACACTTGGTTGCTTCTCAGTTCCGTGGACCTCCAGTGTGGTGGAACTTGTCTCCTCAGAACCCCCGCGTCAACCGCAACGCTGGCTACCAATCCCTCAACGTAGACTGGTTCGACACAGAATGCAAAGTGGCTGAATATCTACAACAAGGTGGAACAAGATCCGTGAAGTGGGAGGTCCACCTCGATTACCCAGGCAAATCTAACAGACCTTCCAGATATCACCTGAGAGCAACATTCTATAACGGAACCAAGAAAGTCAATGAGATTGCAACTGATATCGACAATCCCTTCCTGAACCAAGATTTAGAGAACTGGATTTGCAGAACTTGTCGCACGAGGAAACATCAAGTAGATGACTGTGTTCGCGCGAGAGCTTAATGCATACGGACATATTACAGAATTAATAATATTTTACATTTCCAACCAATCCCGTTTAAAGTTATAAAAATAACTGACAATATCAATTAAATATTGCTTTATTTCATTAAATAATGATGGCAATTAAATGCCAATAAAATTAATTGCCTTCGTGTAATTGATCCCAAAATATTGTGTCATATTGGTATATAACAGCAAATTGATCGACAATAATATTTATTCCTCCTGTAACGCAAATATAATATTAAATAAATACAAATTGTACCTACTTTTCAAAACTTATTTTTATTTCTTCTGCGGCAGTCATAAAATTTTAGTCCTTGATAAAACAAATGAAAACAGGTCTAAATATATCAGGTATACATATGTAACATAAAATTTAAGCTCATTAGCATGTTAAAAATGAATTTTAGTAATAGTATATGAAGATATAGGCTTATGCAATGCCTAAGCGAGAGGAATGTTGAAACTTTCCTCAATCTGTGCTATATATTAAAAAGCATTTTATACACTGTTTCGCTTGACCAGTTAGTCAATTAAGATTTCTGTCTTTACTATGGTATAAAACAAAGTTGACTGGCGCTGTCTGACCCCTTATTTATGTTTAGTAAAATTACGCAACGGATTCTGATGTGTTTTTTTAAAACAATATAAGGTATATTTTTTATGTAGGTATATCATGGTTATTACGCACATGTAACCGTGCAAAGCCGGGCCGAGTCACTAGTCAGATAAAAATTATAAAAGTATTTTTTTTTCTGTTTCAATCTTACTTCTTTACACTTAAATGTATTTTATTTTATGATAATTAAAATGCAAATAGACAATTACAGATTCATAAGAACTTTAGCATAGTCAAGGCGGTTAGCTGATTTAAGAAAAATATAAAATGGCTGAACTGATCAAGATGAAATTAAGTATGAAGAAAGTTTAGACTCAGCTCGCTGAAAATTGTTTATAAGTCTAGATAATAGAGCTGAAAATCCCAACAATTTATTTAATTGAGAAATCTTGTAAGGGCAGCCTTATCTTAATTGAAGGTATTTCCTTATAAAATACCCTGTCTTTGGGTTAAACCACGGTTCATTTAGATACCTACATCTTATCAATTATTTCACGCTGAGTTAGAAACGAGTAGGATACAACTGGTCAAAAAATGTATATACCTAAAAAATGTTACACAAAAATTAAAATCTCTACCTAATGTACAAAACTGTTTCAAATTTGGTATAGAAAAATATCAGCTTATGTTTTATTTTTATTCTTTTTTTATCGAAATATCCAGTTAGTAGCAGGCTCGTCTTTTATAATTTTGTACAAAATGGGAAAGATTTTTATGCCATTCTTCTGTAGGTGCCAAAGATCCAAATTGAATTGACCGTACTAGTTTTACAAACTGACACCAGAGTTAACCACTCTCATACGTACTTACTTATTATGTACATAATTTATACAAATAACAAAGCTGAGGGGGTTAAAAATCTGTACATAGAAGATATGAGAATACAATAATGTTTGAATACTTTAAATCGATAATAAAACACGTTTAAGCAGTTTTTATAAAAATTTTGTTTGGTTATCTGACTCCGGTTGTTTGTTTATTTAAACGGTCATCACGCAAAAACGGCTGAACTACTCAAAATTTTTGGTATGTCAGTAGTATGAGATCTTAAGAATGTCATAGGCTATTTTTTATCCTGAAATAATGCGAATGAAGCCGCGGGCGTCCACTATTAAATAAAAATATCAAGTAAACTGACAACTTGATTTCTCAGCCATAAGCCGTTCCAAAAGTTAATTTTTCCTTGTAACCAAGCTCAAAAGCGCCTTTATAATAAGATCTTGAAATATCAAGAGTCTTCCACAGAAGAGGGCAAAGTTTCTCAATCAAATGTCATCAAAAGTATCGCCATCAAAAGAATCTGTAATCTCTGTCGCTGATTGCTGACGAGATAGGCTGCTTGGAAATGGTAGGTATCAACTACGGCTTGGTATGTTTACAAGGTTATTATTTACAAACATGTGGGTATTTTATTTGGGTTTCCTGAGGTAGAGGTGAAATGTACCTTCTAGATAAGCGTGTTACACCCATCAGGCAGGCTGTGGTCAATTGAAGACTTGTCCCACGTAATAAAACCGCTTGGGTTCATTTGGCTTACATTAGAAATTATGACGTTTTTTTAGGATTTTACGATTATATGTTCATACTTCTAAATTAAAATAATGACGATTGTCGTAGCACCATAGTCACGTTGTAGCGTCGGAGAGAAAAAGAGCCAACACATAATTTTCCATTTCATAATTAAAACGTAACTAATCCGATTATGTAAATACTAGTCAGGAAGGTAAATTAATTAGTTTAACCACCATTCATTGGAAATTTTTTGAATTTATATACGACTAGTGGGTGCTCGCGGTTTCGCTCGCATTAAGAAGTAAATCTTGTATCCCCTATTTCACCCCTTTAAAAGTGGCATTTCCAAAAATCCTTTCTTAGCAGATGCCAAAGTCATAACATCTACCTTCATTCCAAATTTCAGCCCAATCCGTCCAGTGGTTTGGGCTGTGCGTTGATAAATCCCTATATCAGTCAGTCAGTCACCTTTGAGTTTTATATATATAGATTCCGGTGATATATGTATACGTGTTTTAATCAGCTATGTGATGATTATCATACATTTTGTGAGCAAAAAATGATGTTAGAATAATATTCTGAGTATTGGATATTTCATATTGCTATCAATAATATCATGTATAGAGCTACTAACAATCTGTATTTATTTACAAGGGTTTCATAGAAATAGGAAATCAATAGGCGCTATAGAATATCCGTACAAAGTTTATTCATACAAACTCAAACGTATTCAATATTATTCATTACTTCCTTATTATCGACTAAAATGTAGCTATCAATAGACGTGGTTCATTCTTTGATTTATCTTTGTTTACTAAAATAATTTATGCATATCAGTGAACCAGACATAAACAAAACAAACGCCTTATCTAATAAGTTCACTCGCATTTTGCACATTGGAAAATACGAGGAAAACCGAACGCATACTTTTTCCTTGTCAAAGATCATTCCTTTCAATCTAACACAATATAAAAGAGGGAGTGAGAGTTATCATCTTCAGAGTAGCGGTGTTCTTTGCCGTGAGCAGTTATAGGTAATTCAAAATGCAGTCTAATCGTATTTACCTAATCGCGCTTCTTGTCGGGGCCGCCTGCGCCCGAGAAATTCATTTCAATGAACACAACATGCCCATAAGGACTGTCCACACTAGCTACGGTCAGGGAGACCACGAGAGGGTCACGTTTCTCCGCGCAGTCATCCAGCCCCACCATATCAACAACAACGACAGAATCAACTTCCCCCATTCCGGATACTTAAACGAATATTTCGAAGAAGCGAGAGCGCCGGACGACGAGCGCGGTCATCTAGTCGGATCCCAGTTCTCAGGACCAGCTGAATGGTACAACCTGTCTCCACAGAACGCTCGCGTCAACCGCAACGCTGGCTACCAATCCATCACCACTGATTGGTTCGGGACGGAGTGTGAAGTGCGGAGGTTCCTCAACGAAGGCGGCGACAGATCCGTGCTGTGGGTCGTGAACATGAACTACGTGGCGGACTCCAACCGTCCTGACACGTATCGTCTCCAAGCGTCCTTCTTTATTGGAAGGAACTGGCAGTACAGCATTGATACGACTATTCACAACCCGTTCGTGAGTGAAGATAGCACTTTCTGGATCTGCCGGCAATGTCTTAGCAATAGACATCAACACGACGAACTGCGCAAACGCGGGGAGGGTTGCTCTATTGCTTAAACGCGTAAATAATGTATGTAACCTCGTTCTAACATGTCATTTGTTTTTCGTTTTTTGATATAATTAATTTTGATAAAGGACAATTTTATTGTTACAAAGACAGTTCTTTGCACCTGTATTTGATTTTTATGCTAGGCATATTTACTCAAGGAATTTCAATCTTACCGCTTCCTCATTCAAAACGAATCAATGACAGCCAGTTATTACTTATTTGTAGGATAGTCAGAATTAAAAGATATTTCACTTATTACATTAAGTATTTTAATGAATAAATGAAAAATTGTGTATATCACATTATTGTATATAGTCCAAGTAAAATTTTAAGATAAAGATTTGTTTGTAGATACTATTGAATACAGTTTTGTGAAACTTATCTCTCTTTTAGAAAAGTCTTCGCTCTTCGTAGTTTGTGAAATTTACGAGAAGGTATTAATTTTAGAAGCATTTATTGAGTTTTCTCTATATTTCAAGAAATATGTTTGTCTCACAAAATTTAAATTAATGCTCTGAGACTTTTATTTTTCGTTTTTGTTTCTAAAGTACTAATAGATTTTTCATTGACTGTCTTAGTAGAAATATTAAATAGGTAATTGCATTAAATAATTTGAACCTCATTTTTTACACGGAATTTACTTACGTTCGACTACAGCGACCCTGGTGTGCACCGCTGTTGTCTAAGATGTAGCACGCTTGTCTAGAAGAAATTCTACACTACTAAAAACTGGATTTCAGAAACTTTTTAACATAACAACCAAAACAGCCAAGCGCATATAGGGAAAATACGTCGGAATGTGGCGAAATACGGCGGAATCGTGTTATCCGAGATCGTATTAGTTACGAGTACGTAGCGAGTTTCCAGCATTAAACCTGCTAGAATTTCAGCAAACTCACTAATCTAAGTGAGGTCTTACTGATGGCACTCGCTTTTGTTGTCATTACGTAGTAAGTTGGGTTGAGTGCCATTTTAGTACATATATCATATTATTATGTAGGTAGATATTTATAGTATGTATTGTAAGCTGCTTTGATAACAAAGGATACGATGACTTTCATTTTACTTCAATTGATCGAAATTAAAAGTTGGTTATGTCTAAAATCTATACTATCTATACTAATATTATAAAGCTGAAGAGTTTGTTTGTTTGTTTGTATGTTTGTTTGTTTGAACGCGCTAATCTCAGGAACTACTGGTGCGAATTGAAAAATTCTTTTTGTGTTGAATAGACCATTTATCGAGGAAGGCTTTAGGCTATATAACATCACGCTGCAACTAATAGGAGCGAAGAAACAATGGAAAATGTGGAGAAAACTGGGAAAATTATTCATCTTTGAGGGCTTCCGTTGCGTGCGCAGCGAAAACCGTTCAAGATATCAAAAAAAATATGTATGAAAGAACTATTCCTTTTAAAATGATCTAATAAAATGTCCGCGACAGTATATGTCTATCTTTTAAGATTAACTCACTAGAACTTTTTTTATGGTAATAACTATGCCACGCGGGCGAAGTCGCGCGCACCAGCTAGTATTATAATAACATTAAGCTATTGTACTTACGTACGTTTTCTTTTCTCCAATAGTTTTCGAGTGTAGTGTCGAAACGTTTCTAACCGTCTCGAGGGATTTTTGGTTTAACGGCAGTCGGGACGGTCAACAACTTAGCGAAAAATCTGACGTAACAAAAACTGAGCAAGCAAGAAACACTAAAACTAGCTCCCAAATTAAACATTATGGGTCACCCATCCAAGAAATGAGCGTTCTGAAAGTTGTTTTACACTAATACTCACACGTGAGCTACGTGCTCTCCATACAATTCTATAAATACATTTAACTGACCCAAAAAACCTCTCAAATATATCCGAAGATCTTAAGTTTAATAAAGTTGTACACAAGAAGTTTGCCCACAAATACCCATCAAAAAGAAACCTTCAAACAATCTTCGGAACCCGTACAGGATTTACCGCAAACGGTAAAAGCTGTAGTTAATCGTGAATCGAGCCTTTGGGTCCGGTCAAACGTGACCCGGGTGAAAATCGGACAGTTTACGAATCCACACAGATTTGGATAGAACACTTGCGCGGGTTTTAAAACATTATTTATTTTGAATGTGTGGCTGTCTTTTTTAGCTTACGCGTGTTTTTTATCCTGCGGCGCAAATTGTGGGTTAATATAATAATATGATTATAGATTATTTTGTGTATAGTATGTCTGGCAAAACATATTTTGCAGCTCAGATAAACCGATTTAGTTTTTCATTTTGTATGTAAAGTGACTTATTACAGATTTTCGAAAGGTTTTTACTCTCTTACCATCAGCTAACTTATCATCAGCAATCTGCAATTTTCAAGACATCAATTATAATTAATTGAAGTCTTGAAAATTGCAGTTTCTGTTATAAAAAACACCAACCACACTTTCTATAATAGTTTAATGTTCTGTTAAACTAAGTCCACAGTACCTATCCCCTACTATTCTCAACCTAAACTGTTCAAACACGCCATTTTGCGTCGGAAAATGTTTCAAAAACACAACACTCTATTAGCTTTGGGAGTTTCCATTTAGAGCACTCACAAATTAATGGACGCTATTAACCTGACAATTCGTTAAAAATTCGAATAAAAATACGATTTTTCGCAAATTGGGACGATTCAATCAAATATCCTAATGGCTATTGAGTTCCTACTGTGGCGTTTCTTTTTGCAAATATTTACGTATTGTTTCAGGGCTGAAAATTCAATTTGTTTGTTTATGAAAGTAAAATATAAACATTAAAGTATTATTCTAGTACTATCAGGTTTACGCTAATTAAAAAAAAACTTATAAGACCTGAGTCCGGTGCGCTGTACCTACATAAATTAAATGGTAAAATTTAGTACCTACAAGACCAAATAAGAAGGAGATACAGATATTCAGTACATACACATTATTATTATTACATATTCCGGGACATTGCACACAGCGCCATCTAGCCCCACACTAAGCAAACGCTTGTGTCGTGGGTACTAGATGCCGGATATAATATATATAAGAGTATACTTTTATCTATAAGAGTAGATAAAAGCAAACTTGTTTGGTATTATTTTTGTAATTATCTCATGACTTAATAAATAATCATCTATTTTTTTTTATATAAGGAGAAAAAATAAAAATTATGCCTATAATAGTCTTATTTGATTATCTGTGACGGCAGCCAACAATTTGTCCCAGATACGAAATGAAACTTTTTATTTGGCCATCTTTTATCATCATCTTTAGTTTATTGCGGGCCCGGTGTTTTCCTGTTTCCCCTCATTTTCTTGGCCGCATGCTCTTCGTGTTTGTTAGAAATTTGTTTTCTTTTCTGTTTATTAGCTTGTATGGAATGATGAGCTGGGTTGCTAAGATTGCGTTTTAATTTTGTAAAACATTGTTTTTTCTCTCAAATGTGCATTAATGGTGTGTCATAAATGAAGTTCATTAAACAACTAGGTATCTACTAAAAAGAAACAAACATCGATATACTTGGAGTACGCTAATCAATTTAATATAGTTGTATGTTTACTTAAAAAGCAAACAAATCAATCTATTATAATAACTATGTATCATAATTATTGTATAATAAATATGTATTTACAAAAGCAAAGTATATAAGTATTACATTCGTTATCTAGTACCCACGGCACAAGCGTTTGCTTAGTGTGGGGCTAGATGGCGATGTGTCCCGGAATATTTATTTATTTTATTCTATCATTTTATTAAAAAAACGAACTAAGTAATACATTTATCAGAATTACAGTAGTAAAAGTTTTCATTTAAACACATGTATCAACTGCCACTCAAAAGATCTCGTTACTTATTGTAATGTATAGTGTGTTTAGGGTACCTTGATATTATTGTATGTATAAATATGTAAGTCAGTACATGAATAAATCAGTCTTGTCTTGAACCCGAAACCGTGTAGTTTCATTCCTTACACTTTTACCTATATATGAGTATATGTATATAGCACATCTGTCTACTCATGGGGCGCGTGGCCCGACACCTATCAGGGGCTATACTCCGGGGGTGACGTCACTTCCATAGAGAAACTACATTGTACTCAGTTGACCATATATTCACAGGAGCTACAATGTATACGATTCGTCTGCTTCACTCAGAGGCGAAGGGAAGACTGTGTGTGCGGTGTATGCAACTGCTGACCGCGCGTAACTATACACCGCCACACACTTATCTCCTACTAACTCCATCAGTCCTGGACAATAACAGAATTACATACACAAGATTGTAAGCCGTAATCTTATAAGTCTACATCTTCCTTTAGCAATCCATCAACGGAGTTCTCTATACGACCTACGTATTGTCGAGTAAATTCCTATTCACAACAGCAACAATACCTACTGGCCGTATTAACAGTATCGGAACTGCAAATTTGTTGATTATTTTTATTCATTGGCCGTATAAACAGTATCGAAACTGCAAATTTGTTGATTATTTTTATTCATTGGCTGTATTAACAGTATCGAAACTGCAAATTTGTTAATTATTTTTATTCATAATTCTATGTTTCTATATATACAGGCACTAAACTATGGTAAATGAATTTTGTTAATGTCAATAAACAAATGTTGCATTGATTTCGGTTAAATTAAAGTATTTAATCTCCGACTGAATATAAAGCCGATGATCAAAAATGCGATATATATATTTGGTTATGTTGAATCATATAGATCCATTTATTTGCTTCAGTTTTAGAATTTATAAGCAAATCGATTTATTAAACTCACAGCGAATGTTTGTACAATTTTGTATTCAATCAATTTAATCAACTCATTTAGAAACCGATGTAAAGCTAATTGATTTGAAAATTATTATATATTTTTTTTAAATGAAAATAAATTGTCATCATTGTCATCATACCAAAATTATCTCAATTACACACACACATACAATTCGCAGATTCGATACTGTTCGCAGAACTCCCAACAATACCTCAAAGGCACGGTAAGATTACTCCACATAATTACTTTACCCATACAATCTGCAGAGTGTACCATCAAATCCGTTCTATCTGTGTACAATATTTACAGCTATGTATGTATGTATATGCCATCTGTTGAGGCTTCATGCTGAAACAATGCTACGTGTTGCATGTCATAGTCAGAGAGGTGGGGGTGTCTTAAAGTTTCAAAGCAAACATGTTGATTGTTTAGCATCTAACGAGATTATTGTTCTTGCCCAAAACGAGAATCGTTACATGATTTAATGATGCAAATTTTAATAAATAATTACCAAGACTTTTATGTGTAAATTCAGATAGTTTTTTCTGATTGCTTTGATCAATAAACACAAGTTTTATTAGCATAACACTATTTAATAAATAATTAGGGAAATGTAGTAAAATAATTAAACCTCCATTTAATAACAAAGAGAAAGAAACATAACTGAGAACAACATAAATTATAATTAGGTCCGCAACGAATAAAAAATAAAATCTATATCAATTTCGTATAAAAAACATCAAGTCAAATGAAAAACACTTTTTTTCTAACAACCACCTTAAGCGGACGCCCTGAGAATTTGGTTGCAAGGATACGTATTTTACACAACATGGACAAAAGCAACTAAACTTAAATTTTATAATCATGATTCATCATTTCAATGACTTTAATATTTTCGAATAGCATAACACCAACGGCCAACTTTTATAACACAAAATAGTTAATCAAAAAGATCTCTATAAACTCGGGGATATCAATTTTGTCGGCATTGGTTATGGATTGGAGTGTTACAATGTTCCACATATGTTAATTAAAACAAGCACTTTGATTTATGAATAGATTATTTGAAACAAATTCTTAAATATGATTTCTATGAAACATACTGTACTTAGTATTTATGAAAAAAAAAACATGCATAATATATAAGCAACAAATCTAAAACAAATATTTTTTTCCGTGGATATCTTAGTAAAGTTGTTGTACACTTCCTAGACTACACTGCGCCCAAAGTAAATATAGCAAGACGTGCATTCGACTAATGGAAAGGCTTTAACGGAGCTTAGCGAGAAGTTGAATGGCAAACGACCCAGGATCGAATATCAAAACTTCTAGCTAGATTATTTTAGCCTCTCTTTGAGTCGTTTTCCTCATGACTGAGGGTCGTGACTCCCCAGCAAAATTAATTCGTTACGGGAGTTCTCTTGGGCAGATATATTGTGGTTTGTACCCAAGTCCAAGCTTATAACGAATAGTTTAGTCATATTATATTTAACTAAGTAATTTCAAAGTAGGTTATTAGTTTAATTAACACAAGTGTGTGTTTTTATCTACCATAACAATTTATAAGGAAAGAATGTGCTATATACATTCTGCCTTTAACATAATATTATTACATGTAAAATACATTCCTCGTATAAAATCAGTTACAAAGTTATCAAAGGTATCTTATTATATATCTATATATATTTATTTATTTGTTTATTAAATAAATATATATAGATAGATAAGATACCTTGATACATGTAAAATACATTCCTCGTATAAAATCAGTTACAAAGTTATCAGAGGTATCTTATTATATATCTATATATATTATGTAGATATATATCAAATTTACGTATTTATCGTAGATACCTATTTAATACTGGACAATGGTCATGACGTCAGCAGTGATAACCTATAACAGAGATATAATTTCTCTTGGTGACTAGTATTTAATAACTATTTCTTATGACAACAAAACATATGAAAATGTATCCTCTAATAATTTTACAAAACCAATCTATACGAATGCCACAAGAAACACGTAAAATGAAATGCTATTTTCTAATCCCGGTAAAAAGTGAACAAACAGTTTGACCGCAAAGAGTCAATACCACAAACAAATAACAATTCAATAACCGGACAAATAAAACAAACAGGCGGCTCGAGGATAAAATACAAAAATACCCGTTACTGTCTCAATAACTGGTAAAGAAAGGCAAACTTGAACTTGTAGTGCGACTGCATATATATTATATATCTTGTTCATAGTAGTAAATGTTGGTTAAGTTCAAATGAAATCAAATCTTACAGACATTTCCAAACACAATATTTGTTAGGATTGCTATAGATATTGTAAGAAAAAAAATTTAAAGCTTACTAGATTTTTTTAAGTATTATATAAAGCATTTTTGTACAAGGTAAGTCCGACGAAAATCTTGACGTTAATATACTCCAGCATTGATTCTGTACTACACATATGTTGTATGAGACATTGTTTTCAACTTCTTTGTGCAATTAATAAAACAGTTAAATGACTGTTGTTTTAATATCATTTAACTGTTTTATTAAACGGTGATGATATTAAACAGTATAATAATACATAGGTACATAGACTACGTCGACCATCAGGAGTTAAATTTACAAATCGCTCAGTTATGTCCAATCTAATCCGCAAGAAGCAACAGATAGCGACATTCAGGAGGCAGCAATCCACTAGCGATCAATATAAAGCCGATCTAAGATAATATCGCCGTAAAACTGGGGTCCGGTCATTCGTCTCAAGCCGACTTTTATAGCCTCGTTTATACGGATTGCTCTGATTCTCCAATATTACGAACTTGCGGGTGACGTTTAATTTTGACACGTGAATTTATGTTTGACGCGAAATGTATAGAGATTAGCAAGGTGTTTCACAATGAGTCGGATACGGATCCGATTCGATTGAGATGGAAATCAATCGGCATGGAAAGGATTTTTCCAAAACACAATGCTTCCATACGATTTCTTTAACATATCTATACGACCGAAAAATCGAAAACATTTTCTAAGCCAAAAGCTAGCGGATTCGTTTTCGTCAATGATGAGGTTTTTGTTTTTTTTTTTCATGATATAAAACCCGATTTACAGTTCATTAAATGTAAACATAAAAATGGTAAAATTGACATTAAAGTATAATTATTAAGTTTTTGCCAATGTATATAATAACTAAAATTAATAATTTAAAAAAAACGAGTGTGGGTCAGCTGTACCAGTGTCTGCTTTTCATCCAGACGCACTCTGGTTCGAATGCGACCCTACACCAGTGACTTGTATTTTCAAGTTATGTGTGGATTTGCACTCGCTTAACGGTGAAGGGAAACATCGTGAGGAAGCCGACATGTTTGAGGACCACAATATCTCAGGACATAAATCTTCCGTGGAAGGACCTGGGCGCCCACCACGATGTATCTGCCCAAGAGAACTCCCTAAACGAATAAATTCTGTGGGGGGGTCACGACCCTCAGTCATGAGAAAATACGACTCACAGAGAGAGATATAATTTCTACAACGAGCCGATCGGATCATATCCGACTCATTGCGAAATACCCTGCTGAGCTGTCAAAAACAAATATAATGCATAACGTGTCAGATCAATAATTTTAAAATTTGTTTCGTTCTTTGTGTATTTCTCTTCTTGTTCTGTTTATATTACTAAACACTATTGACAAAATTGATGGAGTGAACGAATACTGCATTGGAACCCAGCAGAAGATCCCAGATCCAGAGGTCGACCACGAAGGCGGTGGCGAGACGATATCGAGGAGGCAGCGGGCAGTACCTGGACAAGGCTGGCGCAAGACCGACGAAACTGGCAGCGCTTGGAGGAGGCCTTCACCCTAATTTGGGTGCCCAATAAAAGTATGAACAATACTTAATTTAAAATTTAAAAATGTGTTACTAACGTAAACCCCAAAACCACAAAATGTTAATTAAGTTACTGGGAATAAATGGCTTTATTTATTTATTTATTTTTTTTATTGACAAAATTACGTAAATGTGAAATATTTTAATAGAGACTTGAATTAGGTACATATATAGAACCCAACCTCTTTGATTTACAATTTTTAAAATTAAACACTATTGATCTGCATACAATATTTAAATTTACCTACTTACCTAATGTTTAATCAATCAAATTAATAATTAAGTTATATGCTACAAACTTGTACAACATAAAATTAAGTTCAATAAATGATTTATGATTTGATTTTTTATTTGATTTTTGATTCGATTTGATATAACGAATTTATTGATGCTGGGCAAAATGCATATAAATCAATTGATTTTCTTGTTTTAGAAACACAAAAATTGTACTCAATTTAGTGTTAATATACTCCCATGCAAACTTTAACTGAAAATACCAGAAGCACTATGTTATTGCAAATTCCCGACAACGTTCACAAAAAAATACCGTTTTATACCAGCAAAAAGACCTGAATAACAACGCTCGCAAAACCTAAACGCGTTTTCGCTTTAAATATCATACGTGACTTGGGTCTTTCTTTTTAGCCAGCGAACGAGCGATGTGTGAAGAACCACGGCCAAAGAATGCTAACCTTGTTGTAAGGTCAAAATTTTTCAATTTAAAATAATAATAACTATATATAATTTAAGTTGAAGATAGTAACGATAGAGAAACTAGTCTAAGATGAGTACCAAAAAAAAAGATTTTGTGAAGTTTCTATTGCTATGGTGATACTAAACACATCTAGACCAAGTATTTATTACAAAGCACATTTTTTATTGTTTAAAATGTGACATAGATCATAGTACCTATATTTGTTGGCTCAGGTATATTGTGACGTTACATTCGCAAATACAAATACTAACTTTAAAAACATTCGTATGAATACAATCAGAATTATATAATTCATTGTTTGAACTCGCTTAAAAACAGCTTTGTTGCACGGTGCTCACTGAGATTGTTTTCAAGTAGGTTTAATAAAACAACTTTTTGTTACTTCAGTCAACAATTTAACTAATCTGCGGCCACTAGAGCTGCGTTTGCCTCTTTCAGCACATTCCTGAAAAAAAAAACCCAAGAGAGGTACTAGAGGTAATTGGACATCGTATTGACAGTCGGAGAGTGTTTTCGTACACAATTATTGACTCTAACGAGTAGAAATTGAGTTGTTCGCTTGCTCGTGTATTACTTTTTGTTTGTCAAGGACCAATAATGTTGTGATTGTTGTTTGTTATAGCTATGGTTGTTAGTAGGACTTCGCAGTCTGTTTTGTAACCAACAAAAAAGGTTCGACTGCATATTTATACCAACTGAAAGTAAGTAAGAAAAAAACACATTGATAGTATAAAGAAAAACGTTCATGACTGTAAATATGTATTACATATTGAATTGATTTGTATGACATATATGTATGTAAGCGAGTGTGGCGTAGCGGTTCCAGTGTGTGCTTTTCATTCAGACGCACCCGGGTTCGAATCCGGCCCTACACCAATTACTTGTTTTTTAAAGTTATGTGTGGATTTGCACTCGCTTAACGGTGAAGGAAAGCATCGTGAGGAAACCGTCATGTTTGAGGACCACAATATCCGAGGACATGTGTCTTCCGTGGAAGGATCTGGGCGCCCACCACGATGTATCTGCCCAAGAAAACTCCCCTAGCGGATTAATTCTGCGGGGGAGTCACGACCCTCAGTCATGAGGAATACGACTCAAGAGAGATATGTATGTATTATGGAAATAGTAAGGAAGGACTTTATATAAAAAGAAAACCTTTCTATCCCAGATGAACGCGCATAGACTGCCCAGATTATTGTATTCAAGAGCTTGTTATCCTATAATACTAATAAAACGAATATAGCCTTAGGGTAATAAATATTTCGAATATAAGAGAATCATGTATGTATAAACTAAAATATTTGGTTAAAATATTTGGTAACCACATTTTTATCATTCTGTGCAATAGCCTTTATATAATAAAAGCCTGACATATAAAGGCTTGAATGCATATCAAATGAAATACCCAAATCTCAAATCAAGTTCAAAAACAAATGAATGCTATAAAATAAAATTGTCATTTATTTTAATACACGGCATGTCATCAAATCCAACATAAAAGTAATTGAAAATTGCTTCTTATAGGTACGTAGGATCGAGTTTTTAATAATAAAAATGAACCCGAGCCACAGAATACATAATACAACTTGAACTCTATCCTCAGCAGCATGCAGTGTCGAGGGTGGTACGAATTTGGTCGGTTATGTCTCGTCCTCCTGATGATGGAACCCGCATGTTACGAAACATGTCGAGATAATTTTGTACATAATTATTGACGTTAGTGCTAGCCGGTTATTACAACTAAATTAAATCATGCCTTACGGGAACTATAATACAGTGATTGTTTATTATAACTTGATTTTTTTCAGCTCTAAACAGTGAGAAGAAACTTCTACATAAATCTGTAATTTAGGAGGTAATAATGTTGTTAAAACATAAGTTTTTTCTTACTCGCAGCGTTTTCGTCGTCTTAGTCAGCCCCTTTTAAAAAGCTAAACGTCACCCGTCAAGAGTCATTGTATTTGCTATTAATTAAAAGCGGTTCAGCCTCCCGCGGGTCATGTAATAGGAAAACCTTACAAGTTTCAGATGAAAAACGTTCTTATTTTGGCCTCGGCTTTTGGACGAAATGTCTTTATTATTTCTTAATTTTTGGCTTCTTATTCTGACTCGGGGATTTTTGTTTTGTGCGAGAACAATTCCGTGATGAAGGCGTATTGTAAGAATGGAAAAATGGGGCTATAAATAAAATTATGAAAACCGACACATTGCATTATTTCTAGCCTTTCGCGTGGTACATTTATATTTAGTATAAATTTAAATAGTAACGCGTTAGATATAAAATAATATCACAACTCTTTCTTTCGTCTCATTGATACATAAAATTACACATACATTCATTTGTTCTTTATAAAATAATCTAAACAGGTTATTTTTCAGTCATAAAATAGGCTAGACTCTTTTAGCCATTAGCAAAAAGGCTGGATGTCGTCGTGCAACCCCCTGTGGACTACCTTCGTAAATCTTTGACGTAAAAAGGTCTACTTAAGAATATTAAAAAATCATTTCTATTCACAGTGAATACTCTAAATAGATACAAAAAAGGTCAGTTTCTATACCCTTTCTTCTACGAAAAAAGTATTTCCTACCGTTTCATATATTGTAATAAAATGTTAAGGTACACTAATTGTACTAATTTTCCCATACATTTCACATATTGTGTTACAATTGGCAATGAATCACATGACTGTAACTGTAATAGAATTATTGGCTCTTAAACGAGACTGCTAAACACCCAGTTGCTGTCGAAATTGTCAGGATAAGGCTTGTTACCAAAACAATCTTGAAAATTTAAAAAATTTAGTCAAAGCAGTCAACTAACGCAATAAACACCAATTGCCTACACAGATCCAGACATTGTAACTGAATAGTCGTTGTAGATATCCTATACGAAACAAGTACAGGCAATAAAAGAAATGGCAGAACGAATGTCACATCTGCTTATGCAAAGATCCAATCCGTGTTTACAATTCGACCTATTCTATTGATAAAGGAATTTCCGAGGGAAGATTATAAGCGGGATTCTGAAATACCGGAAAGCCAATATACAAATTTCGCTAAACATTTTCGACGGAAAATTGGTTGTGATACAGACATTAGATTAGAAGACATCTTGTTTAGGTGAGTATTTAGCTAACTTCGCTTCTATTTGGGTATTTTATTTGTATCTGATTGCTTTATTTTGTTACTAAGTTTAAGAAAAGTAGTTAAAAACATAGTGTTCATTTTTGTTTGACCAAAAACATTATTTAAAACTATTTTTTTTTTTGATAACTTACAAATATGAATGCCATAACTGCATACATGTTTTAAAACATTGTAAGTTACATCCAGTCTGACAGAGATCCATTTTCAACGAAATATGAAATGAAAATGAAAATCAGAGAATATCGCAAATATTTTGTCGTGTATGTGGAATCCCATCGCGATTCTAAATCTTTTTATTTGCGTCGCTTCAGCGCGCCTTCGTCTTGCTGTTGGTAAGAATGTTTGCACTCGGGAATACACGCGTCTCTACTAAGACAATATTAGCCATAGACGCCTTACAATGACCAAACAAGGAGCGCCACATTTGTTTGAATTCAGATATAAGGTAGTAACGAATAACGAACGAATTTGTTTTGACGACGTACGTATTATATGTAAAATTTTAATAATATTTCACACGTGAGTGAGTCATGTAATGTTATCTTTGGTTGAAATAAAGTTCTTTAAGCCTAAACCTAACAAAATTAGCTGTTTGATCCACAAAAATGCGGGAGTGTCGCTTCAGGTGACCTGATACTAAGGAGGCTCGAAGTCCTGTGCAGTGTAAGATAAACGGCGCGTGCTGCGCTTCCTCTTTAAATAAATAAAATAAATAAATATTCCGGGACATGGCACACATCGCCATCTAGCCCCACACTAAGCAAACGCTTGTGTCGTGGGTACTAGATAACGGATATAATACTTATATACTTTTCTTTTGTAAATACATACTAATTATATATACAAACGACCAGACTCAACACAAGTAATTATATTTTTTTAGGTACATAAATACTTGTGTCATGCGGGAATCGAACCCGCGACCTCTAGATTAGAAGGCAGAGCCACTACCAACTAAGCTAACAGGCCAGTTAACTTTAATATTGAAGGAAGGAGATTTAGCTCAAAATTAACGTAATTTGAGACCAGACTAAATACAATGCGAAGAATTATAAACATCTACTACAAAGTATTAAAACGTTAACTTTATAAAATGGTTGGATATTAGACACGTAGAAAATCCGGTCTTCTTCTGCGTCAATTGGCCTACTAACAGTTTAACAAGGCAATCAATTTGATTATGAATGTTCTCAAAATTCCAGCAATAAACTTTTTAATGATATTTCATATTAGTCGTCAACTACTAAACATACAAATATGTGTCTTAAATAAATGTAGAAATCTAAAATATCAAGACACTTGTAGTGGAGAATAAAGCAGTTAGGCGTCCCTAGGATAAATAGTCTGTGACTCGAAGATACGTGAAATAGCTTTATAAAGTTTATTTTTCGTGATGTTTCTTTCGTAACAATGAGAAACGAGCATGTATCCATTTTGGACGCGTTTTAGATGGAAAAAATCTCATCAAGGGTAGAAAAAAAGATAGAACCAATATAATACTTAGCCTATTATTACTAAACTGTAATCAACGAATTTTTAATCGATTAACATTGTTATTTATCTGCTAATACTTCCTTATTATCGAATGAGAGTGGCCAATTCTGGTGTCGACAGATTTTATCAAGCCACTCTCACGTGTACAAAATTAATCATCGATGTTAGGAACAACAACGCCTGATGAACTAAATTGTATAAGGTTCATGATACATGTTTATACAACCTATATTTAAAAGTAGATTTTTATTGCAGAATGATTTTATGATATGATAGATGACACTACATGAAATAATTTTATCAGTCTATAATATTACACAAAAATAATCTAAATTCCACCATCACGCAAGTTTCAACAACTCACATACCTACCTTTAAACCTAAATAAATAAACCCTCGCTGTAACTTGTATGGAATATTAAGCACAAGTAAATACTTGAGACAAAGCAAACACCTGTTTAACTTGAACTAGCTTAATTTCACAAAGGCATAGTTTCAACAGTTCACCTCATAATTTTAATCGGTTTATCTTAATTAACGTACTTTACTACGAGTTAATTATATATAACTTGGGTTTATTACAATTAAGTTGGTTAACTTTTAATTATGCTCCGACTTGTTGTAACTTTGTGGCGCGTTGTAATTCAGGATATCAAATAACAGTAATGCGTAACTTGTGTTTCCACAACAGAACTCGCTTAATGATTTTTAGTGTTGAATTTAGGATAATTTGAGAGATTTATTGTATTTATTTCCTTTTAAGAACGTTTATAAATTCTATTTGTGAATTGTAATCCTCAATTTAATTATTTTTGTTTCAATTATCCAGTTTTCCGTCAAAACTCTGGGGATAATATGATAATAGGGGCTTATTAATATTATAAAAAAAAATGAATTCTGTAGCGATGGAAATTAATCTCTGAACATAAACGATAAATACTTATTATGATCTATGAATAAATAAACATATTTTCATGATAATATTCCCAGTCATAGTAGTACAGTAGCTTTAATCAAAGTTTAATCAGTTTTCATCCAGTAATATACCTAACAGAGCAGTGTAAATTGCTTTAGACTGTTTCAAAGGTGAGTGCCCTTGTCACAGCATATTCTAGAAAAGTCTCTGAAACATGGAATAAGATTTCAATTAGCAACACTATTTTCTTAGAAAATGAAAGCGAGATAATATAAAAAAGTAAGTAAGTCTAGAGTCGGAATTCAAAGAAATGTTTTCCCGAGATAACATAGATGCATTGTTTGTTTTCAAAACGTTTTCTCGTAATTAAATGTCGCTTCACAGAGAGATAGGTGTAATAATAACAAACTAACCTTACGATGTTATTGTTTGTTTGTTTTAAAGGTATCATACATTTCTTTACATGTTTTTGTTTGCATAACCATGTTTCATATTTATTATCTTCTATTTGTAGAGTAGAAGCTTTTACAACGAGATATTATTGCAAAATTGTATAATAATATATAAATTCTTACTACATTTCTCTATCTGGTCATGACAACATGAGCTACAACTAACATCGATAAAAAAAATATATTGTACGAAATCAATGTGAATATGTAAATATCCAAATTATTTGCTCCGAAAATGCAAAGAGCGTAAAGCTACGGCAGAAAAACGGCAGCCCATAAAGATTATTTCTACCAGCCTCTGAAAATCATATTACTGTTTTCTGGCAGAGGCTTACATCGATTTTTGCTTAGTCACTACTCTATGTATTTTAATTTGTTATAAACGCAACTGAATTGTACCTTCCCTTTTGTTTCAATTTAATATATTTTTTGGTTGTTTCTCTCCGTGTTTCGATTTTGTATTATGTTTTAAATCTATTACTATTATATTTTATCTATATATATTTGAATTTTGATTATATTTCATAACAGACAACTAAATCATTTTAATTTGACATCTCTTTCGTCGTATTTTCTCATGACTGAGGGTCGTGACTCCCCAGCCGAATTAATTCGGGAGTTCTCTTGTGCACATACATCATGGTGGGCGCCCAGGTCCTTCCTTCACTACACATGTCTTCGGATATTGAGGTCCTCAAATATGTCGGTTCCCTCACGATGTTTTCCTTCGCCGCTAATGAGTCTTTCACATTAATTCACATTAATATATGGATATACTCTAACGTAAAGCTAGATTTAAATATCAAATAACGTTGGAACTTTACGTTCATTTTTGTTGTGAAGAACATTGTTGTATTCTTTATTTAATTATGAACTCGAAGAGATTTACTCTGCATGTTTCCGAATTTATTCAATATCGTAAAAGAGATTAGTAACATTCATTGGGTTGGAAAATTAATACACCATGTGCACAAAATTAGCGAAGATACAGTTTAGGGTAAAATGTTTTTGGCTTCCCCCATGTCGTAAATATGTAAAATCTTTTAAAAACTGTTGTAAACTGAACATTTCTACTTAGTTTCATATTTACTTTGTAGGGAACTTATATATTTACATATTTTTTGTTACACAAAATGTTGATTTTTACGCTGATCACTCATATTTTTTATTGATTTTTAAAGGGATGTTTTGTTAGTAAGTTCACTCAATTTCATGTACCTATTAAATAAAAACAAAATTTTGGTCATAAACCAATCTTCGTTAATCTATTTCTCACTTGCTTTATCTAATTATTAAACGCAGATTATGTAAGTGGGTTGGTTACTATAAGATCTTGAAAAATATTGCAATCTCCACGATAACATATTACGTTAGATCATTTATTACGTTCAGACATATGTATATGTTTCTCAACAAATAATTGATTGATTGAAATAGGACTAACATTATATATTACATTGAGTCGGAGTACTTTCTACCACGCAATAACACGCAGAGCTTATATAGTATCCGCCAGGTCAATCAACAGTTGCGTGGTAGAAAGTACCCCGCCTCAATACAGCCTCACAGCAGGGGGGTGTTACCACAAATCCTTTTAGGAACTGCCAGCGGGTAACCAGCATACGACGCGGCTAATGTTGGGACACATTAGATGTGGGAAATAAAATAACCAATATTGTGTGTATGTATAGCTTTGTGTATGGAAAAAATTGGTTTTAGTGGGATATCAATGACCAGGAAACGGTGTACAAGTCATTGCCTAGTGGATCAAAAGCAATATAGGATATTACGAAATTTCTAATTGTATTTTTTTTATTTTCGCAACGCAAATTTGTCTTTCATCTTCTTGTATTATTACACTCACTATAACTGTCGATAAAACGTATAAAAGTAGTATGCATGCTGTATTGTATATTATAAACAACATTAATCAAACGACTTCGTAGGATAAATCACCTGTATCACCCTTTCATTTGATTAAGTGTACGTTTTAAGTTAATGACATTAAAAGTACATCGTCCTGTAAATGTATGATAAATAAATGTATCTTACTTTACTTCTGTATTTATTAGACATCTGTGATACCTGTTGATACGTAAACAGTGATTTTGCAAACAAATCAAATTTACGCGCATTTTAGTAGTTGTTAACATCGCAATAATTACCGTGCCCTCCATAAACCTCTGTTTATTACTCGAGGACGGGTAAAGAGCCTTACTTATGCCGGTTGTTGTACCAACATTTGCCTATAGATTCACTTGACATCTATGTACGTAGGCATACCGCTGAAAGCATGGGAATAAACACCGTATAAACATATGGCTATAGGAGTGAAATTCCTGCGAAGTAACAGAGTATGGTGTCAGCGACTAGGGAGTGTATCACCATGTATTTGTGTTGGCATAGTGCGACGGAAGTTCAAATTGTTTGTGAAACAGAGACGCTAACGGCAAGGGCGGGAATTAGTGGCTGAAAATCAAATATTATTGATGTTGTTCGCTAGGCTAAAATAAACTCTATTCGTGAGGGCAAAAGGTTGAATTGATGAGTGCTTTGCGTGGGACATTATAATGCTCTCTCGATGGAGGTAGGTAGGAACCTACGCATGTTTGTGTTATTGACTGATTTTTCTCGTAAAACGTTGGCGTTCGTGAAAGTGAAATATAATGAAATCTATAAAGGAATACAAAATTGTTGGTTTTGAAAACAAAGTAGCAATTTGTAAGTAGGAGTAACTTGTTTTCTAACATCCTCCACATACTTATACCAAAAATAATATTTTCTGCTCACGGACACCTTTATTGCAAACATTTAAGTGCACCTCTAAGTGGTGATAAAAAACGATTTTACGCATTATAAAAATCCTAAATTTGTTTTCATAATTCTCTAATAATGGCTCGTAAAAGTTGTCGAACCAGGTGGTTAGCGTTATGGCAGTGCAATAAATCAAACAGCAACATAATCGCCGTTATTAAAGACCCTTTTGACTTTACTTGACCTTAAGTTGCGGTATCTTGAGATTTTGTTATATAAACTAGAAATTGTGAGACTGGACATTTAATATAATATAAATAATATGACTTTGTACTTAATTGTGATGCAAAATAAGTTCGTGGCTGCTAGTTTTAAGGTTATAGAAAGCATTGTATGATTTAACCAATTTATTGGTTTACATGATTTTATTTCTGATAAGAAATTATGCATTTTACTTTAACAGATAAATATAGGAGCTATTTTAAATTTAAGAATACATTGCTGTTGTAGCTGAAATTTTGAATTGTTTACTTACAAAATGAACCTGTAAAAAATGATATGTAACTTTAATTCCTTTCATATAATAGTATACATGAAAAACCTAACTATAAAATAACTGTAATAATGTAACAGTTATCCATTTACTAAAATTTAAAATATGAACTTCATATACTTATGTACTATTCGAAAGCTTATACGAGAAATATTTTGTGCTCTCAGGCCTTAAAATTAACAAGAAATGTAAGATCCGATTATAGGGCTCCAGGGAACTAAGTAAATTGGTCTACCAGAATGCGTTACACCTTTAGGATTAGCTTGTTAATTAAATTCTGATATAATTTAAGACGTAATTGAAGTTTCTATACGATTTTCTGTTGAATTTTCTTTTGGAGTTGGCTAAATGAGATTAGAAGCGGCGTTTGTGCAGTGAGATTTGGTTTTTGATAAAGGATTTAGAAAGTAGAAGACTTTTACTCATTAGGATTATTGAATTAAAAATTGTACAACTGGCATAGGTATAAATACCTACCTATGTCCATAAATATGAGATAATAATATGTATAAAATTTTTTTCAAAAAAATACTGCATTATTATGTTTAAACAGTTTTTTTTTTCGCAAAATATGGATAATATAATTTAATTCAATCACTCCTGCAACATTAGACCCATCGCTTACATTTTAACAAATGCAACTACTACATTGATTTCAAACAAACGCATTACATTACAATAGAACAGCAGAAGCAAAAGCAGAAGAAGCAGCAGAACTCAATAGAACAATATACCGTTGAAAGCAGGCGCCATTGTTGGTAATAACCTCTCATCAGGCTCGTCAAACAAATAACTAACAGACTTTGATAATTAGTCATACTGACGTAATTAGCAGTCCTATATAATACCATTATATTATATCCAAAGTGTATTTTTTGGTTTGATGATATTATGCTTCTTCCTCTTTGACGCTTCAACGGAGCGACGAATAAGAGTGGTTTTTGGTATGACTGTAGCCAAGTTAAGTTATAAAATCCTAAGTTTGATATAAATTCCTCACCCAAAACTACATCTTTTTAAAAACTAAAAACAATTACTTATGTTGGTCCAAGTTATTGGTGACATGATCCAGATAAATAAACAATTGGAAATTAAATAGAAAATATACGATTCGATTATCTTATTGGCACTGCAGTATAATCATTAAAATTATTGTTTACTCTAAATTAAATTGGGATAATTTGATTACTATCATAATACATTTTAATTTCATAGTATATAAAATTTTTACTTTAAATAAATAATAATTTAATCGAATAATTTTCGTACTATCCACATTCATTAATCGCAATAATCTATTAATAGGATTAGAACGTCAAGACCAGCAAATAGCCATAATATTCCAATTGTTTCCCGGCCGGAGTCTGACCATCGGATCATAACAGTAGCTCGGCTCGGGAGTACTTAGCAGTCCATTATGGTGCTCCAAAGACATTAAATACAATAGACGCCATCTTGACCTAAATTTTTACATGCATATATTTTTTAGTCACGGAATGGGTTTGATCTTGACCATAATTTATCTCATGGTTAGCGTTAATTATGACCTAGGATAGAGCGTGCTTACCCCGGCAATGGTAGTTAAACATTCAGAAGCTCATTATTTCTGCTCCCTTCAATGCAACAATCATGGTTGCTAAAAACGTACATACTAAAGAAAAGTTAGGATTTTTATGTCCTAAATCATCAATATAATATAACAAAGGTTTTCCGCAAAGGGAAGGTTCTACTTGTTATGGAAGTTTTATTTTTATTTTAAAGTATTCGAAACATCTTTAGTTTTAACAAGATAGGTACGAATAGTAGTCTCTCAATTATAAAGTCCATATGAACCTCTCAAAACAACCCCAGCCCAGTTTTCGCAACAAAAAGAAGACCCTTGCCAAAAGATCAATGGAAGTTTGCTCGGGAATATAGAATTTTGCTTGAAAAGGCCAATAACAATGCTGTGACGTGGGTCTGAGGCCTGGACGGAATTCCACTTACTTGTTTCACGCTTTTCTTACCCAAAATGATAAGCATGTATAGAGTATGTGTTCTAAAGAAGGCTTTTTGAAGTAAAATATATTATACACATGTGACACTGGATGAAGAACTATAAATTTTCTTCGCTCTCAGATATGATCTTTACTGCTAGACGACGTAAATATCGAACCTTAACAAATACACTGTAAGTGTAGAGTTATCTGGTGCAGATGTTTCACAAATGCGTAAAGTTTTCTATCGAAAACGAAACGTCTAGTAGGTAACATGGCCTATAAACATGAATTGATCTGCTTCTTCTTGTCGAATGAGATTGGCTAATTCTGGTGTCGAGAGTTTATCAAAACGCCCTTAGGGCTTCTGACATGGCTTAATGACTGCTGTACTAGACAAATAGCCGGGACCTACTATTTTATTTGTCATATCCACGGAAGCGCCCTAAATGGAGTGCCACTTTTCGATCACCCATCCAAGGACGCACTTATAGGTAGGTACGCGTACTTATTTGTTAGTCGTCTTTGTATTGTGTCGTGTTCTGACACGTGTATTGTAATAAATAACAATGTGCGTATTGTACAGGCTTTTGATTGACTTTTCCATAAAATTACGAGAAGCCACCGCGGACGCGGCCGGAGTTTAATTAGAGGACTTTTGCAATATGGCTCAACAAAAATCCCCGGTTCGGGGTAAGCGGTGTTTTGTAACCGGGACTTACATACGTGAGCGGTATTAGTGACTGTAGAGCCTCTTTTCCAGGTTCATAATTAATAGAGTTACACATTTTAATTGAAGAAACGTTCCTTATTTAAACTATAGAAAAATACAAAAAAGTAGTCGATAAAAATACAGATACGAGAATTTTTCATAACCACAATTGATGATGATGATGTTAACACAATTAACACAAGTATTACATGCATACTAATTATTATCATTCCATTTCAAACGATCTTTTCCAAGCAACTATGGGGGGTAGGCAGAAATGGTTCATTCATCACACATCACATTCTTCTAATATAACTTCACCACCCACTACAAAAACCTGACCGATTCAACTGCATTCCTGATTTCACCAAATGTATGTATGTATCTATAGATGTACAACATATGGTTTTCAGGCAAGGCCACTTCTTTAACGAATAAAATTAAACAAGCAAATAGTATAACATTTGTTACCCCAAAATGTAATCTTATACCAGTTAAATTATATTCATAAGCACGTACATATATTGCACAGGTGTGGTCGAAGCTCAACAGATTACGTTGAAAACGTGTTGGTCAAATACGAACAATTTGATTGCGAGAATTTATGTTGAAAATGTACGCGTTCACAGCTGACGATTATTCCGTATTGTATTTGCTAATATTTGGAATCTTTTGTTACAGATTTTATGGCGTACATCGGCTGAAATGTACAGGTTTGTATTATTGAATGAAACTCGTATGAATGGTGTGACCGTGCTGTAAAATAGGCGTTTTATTTCTACTTTTAAAATTGGTTAACAACAGCAGTATTCTCACAATCCAAAAATATCACGTACAAAAGAATAAACCTATTAAAAGTACTTAATAAACAAATTACTTTATCATAACTTGGTTTTCTTTCGATACTTTTTTTGTTAATTTTAACAAAGAATTTAATCGTATCTTGATTTTTGATTGTCACGATTTCACTAACAATTAATTATAGATACATAGATTAACTCTTTAATGTTGACATTATATTAAAAACAAAAAAAAAACATAATAACAACAATACACCGTTAATTATACATAGTATAGTTAATTACATATTAGTATTTTATCAGGAGTTAAATCTTAAATATATTTTTTAATTTAAATCTCAAATTTTCATCTTCTTAATATCTCAAATCTTAACCAAAGCAAACATCTAAACCTTCCAAAGATACATAATAATGTCATCCCTACGTAACTAGGGTCACACACACATGTTCCGCTCGAGCAGAGCGCGTAGATTTATACATCGCTGTCCAACGAGCGCGTGATTTACTGAGGAATGTGTAGAGGACACATTCTTGGGCTGGGCTCATACAAACTATGGATGCTTAGTGAGCGTTATTTATAGCTTGTAATATGGATGCTGATTGGATGTAAGCTATGAGATGAATGATGTAGTGATGTGTTTGACTGGTTTCACGAATAGTGTTGTGATATACGGTCAGCTATCTCAATATTATACTTAGATTTAACATAAATGGATATACTTCTGACGGTTTTTTTTCTAAAATATCCAAACAAATACAATAAAAGCAATCTTAAAAGGAGTAAACGTCTCAGTTGTGTTTTGTATATTACAATGTAGAGGTCAATTAATTTATCTTTAGTGTCTTTGGGTACAATTCTATGGTAAAAAGAATTCATAAACAAAATAGCTTTCAACTTTTTATTCCGTCATTTTTTTTTACGTCACCAACTTGAAGCTACGCTTCTACGGCGCGTAGTACTTCTACGTCGTAGCACGTCTACGACTTATTGCTGAGGCTCTGATTTCCACTTCACGGTACCTGAAAGCACTCAAAGCTCGACCGGAGAGAAATGTCCGTTCAATATAAAGCTTGATTGCTGCACGTAGCTTTTCTGAATATACCAAGTTTTATACAAAATATACCTGGAGAGTCGTGATAACTGTAAAATATGACCCAATATTTGTTTGTCGATATGGTACAATTTTAAAATTTGTACTATTTACAACTATTAACTTGCAATGTTTACTAATTATACGTACATTCATATTTATAATGTTCACTCATGAACAAAGACTACATTTCAATTAATATTTGTCTGTGTAAAAGGTTTCAGAGAAATATTTATTGCCGTTTCATAAAAGGTTTGGAATGAAAATCAATATTCACGTTTTATTTTTGGGATAAATCAGAAACACGTATGTCGTAGCTTTCATTTTATTTTACAAAAACTGTGAAAAAATTTTGCTTTATTTCTAAAAAAGGTTTTAAAAATAAATCTTTTTATTATAAATCATATTTATTTTATTTTTTAAGTGCTAAACTCGCATTAAAGTTTACTTATAAACTAACTTAGTATTTTTTTCCATTTTGATCCAATTAAATCTACCATTTCTTTTTATTCTGTGGCAGAAATTGATGTTTACCACCAAACTTCTTCCGAGTGTTAAATTTTGATTACAAGATTTAACTTTCGGAATTTTCGATATACATACTTAGAAGTTTGGGATCAAAAGGTTTGATGGAGGTTGTTGCGGAGTTTTTTACTCAGAAGTTTTCAGCCTCTTGGAATGCTCTCTACTCAATCACGTGTTCGATTTACCTTGCTTTTTTATTTATTCCTTAAATTGTGCAGTGCTCTTTTATAATTTTCTTTGTTTTTTTAATGTTGTATCATTTATTTTGTTTTATTTTCTTAATTGCTATAATTATTTTCCGGGTCATTAACACAGCGCCCTCTAGCCCCACACTAAGCAAACGCTTGGGTCGTGGGTACTCGATAACGGATTTAATACTTACATACATTAATTTTGTAAATACATACTTATTTTACATAGAAACGACCAGACTCAACTCGAGTAATTAAAGATTTTTAAAATTATTAATTATTACTTTTCATAGATCTACAGGTTCGACAGAAGAATAATAATAAATCTGTAAGCAGCTATTTTGCTTCTTAGACAGGCATAGGTATCTAAGACCCAATCTTTAAAGATTACGTCGTATTTTCCAGGCCATTGATATCAAACGCCTGTACCGAGAAATGTCTGCCGTAAGGTATTATGTATATAGAATAAATATACCTATAGATACATAGTAGTAAAGACACAATACTAAGTTTCTCAGAATTTCAGCTTAGAACCAACACCAGTTGCAAACAAATGCTATGAATTATATAGGAAAGCCTATAATATATATTCGCTATATTTGTCGACAAATCACTTAAACATTAGTGTATACATATAATGCTGAACTATGAAACTTGCAGATTCGTAATGATTACAAATTATAAATTGATTTAGAAAAGAGGAAGTTTAAAACGCTATATTGTACCTTCAAAGTTCAAAGGTAAAAAATATTATGATAAATTTATCCTTGGCTTTTGATAGTTACAAACATTTGTCTATTTGTGGACGCTCGCGGCTAGGCTCGCCTTAATTCAGGATAAAAGTAGCCTATGACATTCCTAAGACTTCATACTACATACATATGCATGATGGTCCGTTCAGCCGTTTTTGCATGATGAGCGTTTAAATAAACAGACAGACAAAGACACAGATAAAAAGATAAACAAAAAAACAGATAAGCAGACAAAATTTAAAGAAATTTTTGGAATGGGTTCTGCTATCAATTGGATGTATCTCCAAACATTCTTATTGAATATCTTCTATGTTCAGACCTTCGACCCACTTTAGTTTTGTTATATGTATAGATACTAAAGTAGGTATACAGTGACCGAGGTTATCCCCACGTACCTGCGGCTGACACAGTTATCGAAGAGATTATTAAACTGAACAACACGCTTCAGGCGTTTTTCGAACCAATTTCAGCGATAGCAAAATAATATTTTCAAACTGAATATCGGACTTTACAAGGGTTATTTTCACGTCATTCGTTTTTGTTTACAAAATGTGACGTAAAAATCACAAAAAAAACATCCATTAAAGTTTGCCAAACAAGAAAAAATAACAAATAAATACATTGAACCAAAGAAAAATATTCAAAGAGACGACTTATGATAATCCCAAGGAGTAGCAACAAATTACCGAAAGCAAGCTTCCTTGGAAAAATGGTTACGTTAAAGCGACCGACATCAAGAAAGCAACATCAATAAGCCGAACCTCCAGTATTTGCGTCTCAAAGTCATGGATAACGTTGTTTGTATACCGCTTTACAATTACAGATAGGATGCAGTAAGAGCAGTTGGGCATATTATGTACTATGTATATACAATATCTATAAAAAAACTCATATTTAAAACCTTTATTACAGTCGTAGTAATGTTATGAGATTTATTGTAACAGTACTTGTTAACAATAAATAAATCATAACCGTATATAAAAATGAAATGTACAGAAAAAATTGAGCGTTAATTTTTTATTTGCGCTTAATCGGTAAGTTAAATTTTCATGATTTTTTTAGTATAGTTAAAAGTGTTTAGGGTACTTTTTATTGAAACATAACATGAGCGATAATAAAACAAGTTAGTTTACTTACAATTCAGTACACAACAATTACCAGAAAGCTACAAAACATTTCGTGTCTCTACCAGAGACGAAATCTCCTAAGCAGTTGCAAAAAAATAAATAAAAACTTCTTTTCGAAATATTAAATGATAAATGCTAGCAAAACCTTCTTCTGCTCTGTACATAATACTGTCAGTATTGTAACAACCCACTACCTATCTACCTATATATCTCTATTTTTTTTTGAAACTATATCTAACTTATAACTATAAATTGTAATTATGACTAATTAATAACTAACATACCGCTGATATACGTCTGATCATTGTATCTACTTTAACGAACCCTATTAGATAAGTATATGTGATGTCTTTAGTACAGCTGACCTAATTTTGTCGTCTTCTTGTTAATTAATCTTACAACTTACTTCTTCCCAATTGATATTATACTAATGTTTTACCGTGTACTCTTTCATTACCTCAAACCCATTGCTTAATTCCTATTTCTAACAATCTAGTGTTTAGAACTTTTATATAATAAATCACGTTAGTACAAACATAGAATCATACTGATAGATGTTTAATTATAATCTCTCTCACTAAACCCTGTTTATCAATGAGGTCAACAAAACTATATAGAGATTTACTTCATCCGTTCATAGATTAATAATGTTAATTGCTATCTTTATAAATGTTTATTATTTAGGCTCGCTTTTGCGTACCAATCAGTCAAGAATTTAACTGAAAAGCACAGAAAATGCTCCATTCCAACGCATTTTCCCATGGTAAACATATAATTTCCACGAGATCTAAACCCCTGACAAAAGCGGCCTTTCCTATCAATGATAACTCAATCTTTTTCTAGCTGAATGTATTTACTTTTATTTTTATTCATTTGTTTGATTATGACCTACCTAACAAAACCTCGCTCGAACTTTTAACATGATTCCCTACGAAATGTGATCATCTAGTTAGTTAGAACGCCTAGGTTTTACGTAGTAGCCCTAGCTCTTTAAGGATGAACAGAAAGGAACCATAACCTAGTATAACCCAAATGGAGTCTACTTCTCAAAGAAAACTATCGTAAATATAAAGGTCAGATTAATCCTAACAAAGTTATGACGAAGAAAAGTTAAATACATTTAGACATTCTAGGTAATAATTCCTGATCTTGGCTGAGTGTGTAGTTACTCATAAGTAGTAGAAAAACAACAATAATGTTACGTCATCTCTATTATTCACTTTCCAACAGCTGGGTTCCTGGTTGGTGATAATTTTGCCAACGTACGAAACCCTAGAAAACACTTCTGAATTCTACCGTATAACAAAGTGACCGAGATTAGATAACTTATCTGTAAATAATTAGTTATTAATCTAAACAGCCAAAAATAGGAACTATACCATAAAGGTCTTCAGTAAGGTAATATTCTCATAAATAAACAATTAGGTTATATTCCCTATTTATTTTGTAAAGGTAATTGTTTTCAAAATGATATTTATAAACCATATACAACTGTAGTAATTTTATCATATTTTTAAATTTATTATTTTGTCAATAAATATACTCCCAACACAACTTCTGCCTTTAAGCAAGTGTAGCTTAGTTTACTTTTAATTTAAATCGCTTCAACATTTCCATCAGGCGCTATCTTGCGAAATAGAATAACTTACTTTTGTATTTAAAAGAGTCATAGTTTATATTTCTAGGATTGATATTCATTCAATAAATAGTCTCTCAACTTTATTACTGTCATTTAAGCATGCGTAGCTTTGGTTAGATTTTAATTGATAATTTGCTATGATGTTTTCAATAGGCAATAAAAGAACTTCGTTTAAATAACACATGTTCCAGATAGCAGCTCCCGCTGTTTATTTCAATTAATTATCCGACTTGTATTCATTATAGCGTGTATTTATTTAATGTGAACTTGTAACCGTTCATAATCATAATTTCCAATTTTAGATGAATGTTCCCTAACTACCGCAACTTCTACGTTTTATTTGATATTACAAACTTTCTTCCAAAACTCAATTATTCGGTTCACCCCTTAATAACGTCCTATAATTTAAACGCAGTCGGTTTTATTAATTCCGCTAATAACTCCGCGCTATCTTACGTCTCCGTCCTACTTCGTGAATCATACACAAACTTTCGTCTTATACCAAATTTCAAATAATTATCTACCTCCCTATAACCTATCATCCTAATCTAATGCAAATCTCTTCTCTAAATTATTCCTTACTTCTTACTTACCTGTTTCTCCCTACGCTAATCCCTCAACTAAACCTACTTATCAGAATGAACCCTAGCTTCTCCTATCCCTATCCCTGCCTACTCAAAATAATATATCAGGATACTAGCCGCCGAATAACCTAGGACGACCAGTGGAACTAGGGGGGAGGAATTTAGGATGCGGAATGATTTTCCCAGATTCCCCTAATCCAGACTCAGATTAGAGAGGGTTTCTACTAACCCATGGCCAAAGGTAGTCGCGGCCGAATCGGGAGGAAATGAAGGTAGACATACAACATTTATCCAGCGGACAGCCAGAATAATGCCGGGTATAATAACAATCAAGGGCTTTAAACCACGAGAGTTTAAAGATATCTAATCTACTTTAGCAAAGCAGTAATTAGTCACTCAAATACTAATTACAACATGCAATTACTAGCTCAAGCGGGATCCCAGATTTAAACTTTACGGGTAAATTAACGCGTTCACTGGGTAATTTGGATCTATTATTAAACCTTATATCACATTGCCTTCGACTTTGGACGACTACTTGGTGAGCCTGACAGGAGCAGGATATGCTTCAATCTTCCCAAATCCGAACGTCAAATGTGATATTTATACCATGACTGACAATTAACTCTGGCGACCACATCGTAACACTGATTGGATCAGCCCCTTCGGAACACCCAAGCCAAATGTCCGTCAAGATACCAGGTATATGCACTTAAATTGGCATACTTTCAAAACTAAATTTGTGACTTAATGATTTTATCAGGAAAGGAAAAGCTACCAATATTTAAATTTAATAATTTTAAAATAAATACCCTATTTTCCATTACCTTCGACTTTGGGCGACTACTTGGTGAGCCTGACAGGAGCAGGATATGCTTCAATCTTCCCAAATCCGAACGTTAAATGGAAAACTTATACCTTGACTGACAATTAACTCTGGCGACCACATCGTAACACTGATTGGATCAGCCCCTTCGGAACACCCAAGCCAAAAGTCCGTCAAGATACCAGGTATATGCACTTAAATTGGCATACTTTCAAAACTAAATTTGTAGCTTAAAGGTCAAAGGAACACTCCAAAGTTAATCAAGGAAAGGTAGCTCAAATGTTATGGATGAAAGATGAGATTTTGCTTACTCAGGGATTGGACACTTCCGTCCTCCTCGGCGACCCAGCGATGAAAGAGAGCGAACTCACGCCCCTTCCCCCTTTTATGCCAAAGTATAACAAAGGCTTCGCTATCTCTTTCTTTCGCTTCCTATCCCGTTTCCCCTAATCCTCTCCGGTGTGGTCCCATGTGACTATTCCCCAAAATTCGGTACATCTACCTAAATAAATCATCATTGATTTCCAAATAAGTAACTAATACAATAATTTATTATGAATTCCTATTATAAAATCCTAATGGTTTTTTAGCCTTTTGATATTTATTTTAACAATCTCTTTTTTTTTATTATTATAAATTAATTCAAAACAAATATGTACTTCAATAACTTTATGTGTAATTGGATTTAAAATATTATTATGTAATTACTTTAATGTAAACATACAAACTATGTGATATCATTTTTGATTTAATAACCTCTGTTTATAAATAACTTACTATGAACTATAACACAAATTCCTGTGAATAGTTTTACTAATAAAAATTATGTTCTAACATTTCCAATTTGTACAAAGTAATTCGACCAAACCCGGTTAGTACTCGTAATGTACCGTACCCTCTATCCACAACTGGCAACCCTTTAAATATCATGCGACTTTTAATGACTATTCTTGGAAATTTGGCCTACGTGACTTTCAACACGCTAACATATTTCTTGGAACTCGAAGCCTTCGCGCACACAAAAAAAACCTTCATTATTGCGCTTCCGTTCAAATCCGTCCTTAATCATGCAATGCATTTGTAACCGAAGTAATTACCCAATATCTAATATTGACAACCAACTTAATATTACTGAATATTATTTACAAGACTCTTGAAACAAATATCCTACGAAATCTCATGTCATAATAGATCAATTTTGACTAACAATTACTACTCAAACCGATGCGTCGTCCAAGATTACAACTGTCTTCCATATTACCAACCGTCGAGTAAATGGATTAATACGGCTATTTCCGTTCAAAAGATTATCTTATTATGTGAAAAACAGTTCTAATTGTCTATAATTCTTCTAATGATACTCATACAAGACTTCTTTAACATAGAAGATAATTAATGCCGATATATTTAATACCAAACTTATGTTTAACAATTAGTTCTACCTTTTTTTGTACATCAATTGACCTCAACCTTCTTTCAATGTTGAGATGAAACCTCTCTCGTCGAATGTAGGTATAAAACCTTCTTTGTTAATTTTAACATAAACTCCTTCGTTGAATTTTTGCATAAAACCTTCTTTGTAGAATGCGAATATTGGGAAAATAGATTAGTATTTAGTTTTTACATGTGTATTTTTGAGATATATCCATATTTGTTATGTTTATATATTTTTATTTAATCGATTGCAGAAAATGAGAGGTATGCTCATTTTTGGTTCGTTACACTCGCCCCCGAAAAGAGGATTTAATAGCGGCTAAACCTAAATAGTTGACAGACGAAATAAAAGACTCTTTTCTTGTTTAATAAAATATATTTTATTATAAGTTTTACCTGTTTACTGGTTACCTTTGAAAAACATTACCATTACCTTCTATAAAACAATATCATTACCTCACTTGGAATCGTCTCAAATTTTAAAAGAACCAATTTAAACTTCGTTAATCTTTTCATTTCCAAATCTAAACTTTACAGAATGTAGTGTGGCCCTAAGTGTGTGGTGTGTTATTTAAACCTAATGAATAAATAAAAATAAGCTCCCGTTTCGTATCTATAGAATAGCCTGAGAATCATTGACGCAAAATTGTCCTTTCCCCTCGAAATAACCAAAGTACCCAAAGGAATGAGTTGTGAATTCACCAACCGCTAGTCAGTATAGTTCTGACGATCCATCAACCCAAACCTGATTTATCCGCTTGACCTGGGATCGACCGAACCACCCTCAAATACTTTAGTTAAGTGTCTCTGGTTCAAAACAATAGATTGCCAGAAATAAACAGGCCTCTTACAGTACAAATCGTAAGCATATCCCAATTAATCACAAGGAGTTATGTGTAGTGTTCGATGATGCCTATTCTAGCATATTATGGTAGCTTCTTGTGTAGTTAAGTCTACAAAAAAAAGTAGTAAACCTACTGTAAAACACTAACCTAACTTCACTCTCCTTTTTTTGTAGACCATTGTAAGTGTACGAGTTCAATTTTGGAAATGAATTGACCTATTCAGAAATCAGAAATTCTGGTCTTGTCAAAACGCCACTGCACTCACACTGATACATCATTCAGAACCTACTTTCGTGGTCATTCATTCCACGCTTTGACAAACCCGAGAACCATCAATTTCCGAACTAGAAGATTTGGTTCAAAATTACGTTTAAATTTTGACAAAACCAAGCTACTATTTACCTTGCTTTACCTTTACCAAAAAGATTTATCTTACTTTTATTTTCCCTATTGCGGCGCCTGATATAATCAAGGCTAATAAAAAAATCCTCTTCTTTGTTCTATCTCAGCTCCTGATAAAATAAACTAACACGTATTATGTAACACAGTTGATCAATATATGAAATTCTATTCATTTCTAAACCCCTGATAAAATTTAACTAACAATCTCTTTCTCATCTCCCTTCTCTCAATAGGCAAGTATCTATAAACTCTTAACTATTTACGTACTTATACATCAAACATTTAGCGTAGGTATTCTTAAAGTACATTATAAATAAAATGGGTTCATTAATCGACAAGGCCTTTCTACAGCCGCAATAGTGTGCAATCATCATTTTATTAATTTTAGACAATAGTTGCATTATATAAACTTCAAATATAAACAAGGCCCATTTACAGCCGCTACAATAATATGTCCTAATGCTGAAATAATGTGAATAAGCTACCAATTCTAGTTTTAATTTTTACCATGTGTATGGCAATCTTAATTATGTAACATTATCTGTGAAACGCGATGGCGCGGTAAATTTTAAATTTAAAATTCTCGTTCCGCACTCTGTGGGTAATTTTATGCAATTGTAACAAACTCAAACACATTGTAGTTTTAATCTTGATAATCGCTATCAATAATTCTTCTTCTCTAATATATATATACTTAATAATATAGCACAAATAGTATACTTAAAAATGTACAGTTGATTCTACCTAGAAACAAGATAAAGACGAGTCTGTTTTGAAATTAAGTATTACTTGGTTATGTATAACTATGATATATTATGACATTATGGACAATAAAGGAATTCGATTCTATTCGGGATTCGGATCTATTCATTGCTCAAATAAAAATGTACTTTACACATATTTTCTAATATTATATTATAGGCTAATATTGTATATTTTAAAATGTTGTTTGTGTCAATAAATGATTTATTTATTATTTATTTATTATATTTATTATCTATTCTATTCTATTCTTAAAACACAAAGGTACATGAAATTATTCTAAATACAAAACATCACTGGTTTTTTATGAACCATATCTATTGGAAACTGTTTTATAAACCTACAAATGTTTAATTCAGCGCCCCCTGAGTTCCGTAACACATGACCATATATGAATTCAAACCCAAACCTCGTCACCGAAAAACGCAACAAATAAATTTGAACTGATAATCAAATTTATCAGAAAACCACGAACGCTAATTTCTACCAAAATTTATCTTACCCTAAACCATGGCTATATTAAGTACATCTATGAGTTTTTTTTTTTTTTTTTTTTTTTTAATATAAATCTATTTTATTATTATTATTATTTATTATTATTATTATTTATTATTATTTATTATTATTTATTATTATTTATTATTATTATTTATTATTTATTATTATTTTTTATTATTTATTATTATTTATTATTATTTTTTATTATTTATTATTATTATTTATTATTTATTATTATTTATTATTATTTATTATTATTTATTATTATTTATTATTATTTTTTATTATTTATTATTATTTTTTATTATTTATTATTATTTATTATTAATATTATTATTTATTATTATTTATTATTAATATGTATTATTAGTAACTCACTTTTATGTCTAGAATACAGTTTTTTTTTTTTCTATTGCAACATACCTAATTATTGTTAATAACTTTCCTAACCAACCTATATTATTCTGCAACTGTTTCAACTAAATAAGCATCTTTGTTTAAATTACATCAAAGTCCTTATTAAACTTGATTTTATTTATTACTAATTCTAACCCATTCCCTCATAAGGTTACTCCGCTTTACTTACTCCAAAACAATATAACGGAAAAGCTGCAGACTAATTGGGAATAATTATACTTACTATCTGCTAGCCCGTATGACTGAAAAATTGAGTTACAACCACCAACCAATCCTCTTATTTTAATTCGTTAAACTTCAATGAATAACTGTTATATTATTATCCTTTTATTTGTCATCATTACTATTTGTACTATTTTGGTGTCTATCCTATGGTTACCGCATAATAAATATAATATTATTTTTTTATTTTCCCTCATGAATATAATACTTCTTAATTTTATTTTTTTTAAATCTTTTATTATTATTAATATTATTATTATCATTTCCATTCGAGGATAAAACTACACAATATTTATTTCCGTAAACCTAAACGCGCGTTAAGCCAAAATGTTCTAATCAAAAAGGTTTAATTAGATTATGTGTGCAACCTCTTGATTAACCTAACATAACCGAAAAAGTTTACCTACGCAAAGTAAAACCTCTTTGGTAGCATTTTTTCCTGTTTCTAATTCTTCAAATTAAATCTCTTCCTATAAAGTTTTAGTATGCGCAGTATTGTAACAAACACAAAAATTCAGTCATTCAAAAGTTCATCATATACAGTAATGCACTCTTGGTCTAGATCATACCTAACAAAAATTAGCTATCTAACCAATACTAACAATTGATACTGGAAACAAAAACCCCAAGGATTTCGGATAGATTGCAATTTATTAAACTTATAATATCACAATTTAATGCAGCCTAATCAATTCCTAATCTTCATATATAAATATTGCTCTTACTGAATAAACTTCGTATTACTCACAAAATGATACCTACGAATGCATAAATAAATTTACTCAAACCAAACCATAACCAAAACTTTTAAAACCCAACTCTGGTGAATCTAATTTGTTGAATATTATAAAACCTCTAATCTGCCACTTCATTTATCATTTTTCTTTCATTTCATTTCTAATACCTAGCTATATCTAATATTTCCGCATTTTATAATTACTTTAAGTTAATAATCACTTATCCCTACCGATGACAACTAACAACCGTTTTTACTATTATAACTCATTATTTAACTCATTCAATAAGATTTTTAATTGTAATCTAATAACGATTTAACCAACGCGTGATGTTATTAGAACGCTAATTCTCTCCGTACTACCGTTAATCTACTATACAAATCAACATATCAACCTATGTTTGTTGAAGACCAATATTAACTCTTTCTATTTTTAATTTTAAGCATACTAAATTTAATTTCGCGTATAACTACATATGCTTATTGTAATAACTATCTAACAATTTATGCACAATGAAACCTCCTTCGTTTTCAAATAACCTATTTTACGTTCCCAAAAAGGTTTGCGTTTCATGCAAACTCTCTAGTGATTTTCCCGCGCAAAACCCACAATTATGTTATCTGTGCCTATAAAATTATTTCTTCTCTCGTTTTCCGCGCACGCCCACATAAATTAAATATATTCAATTCATTTAAAGAAATAATCAAACACAATGGACCCCATTTTAGCTAATTTAACCGCCCAATTTCCCATTCTTTTCGATCCTTCCGATACTAATTTCAATAATCAAGACTTACGCAAACAATCTATGTACAATTTATTAACAAAATATAATTTAACTTCTCCCACATCAATTTCTATATCGCAATTAAGACGAAAATACAAAGAACACATCCGTATAATCCAAGATACAACACACCCTAATACGGTAAGTTCCTTTTTTTTTTATATGAATTCTTTTTTGTTCTCTCAAGTACTTCTGTACTTATATCTTGTTCCCTTTAATTCCTTCCAGAATCCTATCCCACTAAGCCCCCCGATTCCGTCCGCTCCAGCCAGTGAATGGATGATCGTCTGCCTGCCTGGCTTGTCTTCCTTGCCCCCAGCAGAAAGAGAAGCCGCCAGAGCGAACATTCATTCACTGGTGGCCCTACAGCAACTATACCCGCCTTCGACGATTGTTATAACTCACCGAACAACTGAAACGGTAATAAACCTTTATCTATTTATGTATATGTATAGACGCAAAATATGTACTCCTTTTAGAAAACGACTCTACTTTAACCTACTACTTTTCTCCCTTTCCAGATTCCTACAAACTCAGCGGATCCCCCCTTGCCACCATTCCCTCTTTCTATCGATACCCGACGCGCTTATGACCCAATTTTATCAGTACGTATTTACTCATCTAAGTATTATTATTATGTCTCCATTCTACCATTTTCTCATTATTCAAGCCCCATACATAATGTGTACTTTCGATTACAGGCTCATCCATTTGTACCCACTATCTCCGATCTACCCCCGCCTACTCTGGTAAGTCTCTCCTGTCCCTGGCTACATAAAATATATAATAGCACTCACACAGTTAATAATTGACTACACCATCCCCTTTCCTTTACAGACCGATTATACGTCTCCGGAAATGGAATCTCTATTCGAAGATCTTTTCTAGAACTAATTCATTATAAATTATATAATATATTATATATATTATTATATACTAAGTTCTCCCTCTTTTATTTCCTATGTTTTCTATCTGTAACCGGTTTTATCTCTTATTTTCACCTAAAATGTTCACTAATCTAATTCAAATTTTCGCGGGTTCCAACTGTTGGTTAACTATACTATAATAACAATAGAATTTTTTTGACTTGACTATCAAATAAATAAGTTTCCTAATGACTTTTTATAATAATAAAACTTATCAAACATTTCCCTCATACAACACAATAAAATTATTATATTTTGCTCATAACTAAATTTTCCTATCAGTCGCGTAAAACGAAACGCCTATGAAATGAAACGACCAATCGTCCAATCAGAGCTCGCGACGTCACGTTCAATATCCAACATGTCCCGTCAAACATTATTTAGTGTTGTGGTAAAATTGAACAAACAACAATTTGAACTTAATCGAATGAAAACACAAAACTAATATTCTATATTTCATCCTTTAATTTACAAAGATGTACTGTCTCTTTGTAGTAAATGTTTATTCACTATTTTAATGTAGAATTAGTTTTTTTTTCTTTTTTCTGAATAATAAAATATATAAATATTAACAAAAATATCAATCTCAAAAAAAAAGAAAACATAATTTAACATTTGAATAATTATTCTTCTTCTTGTAAATACAATAAAAATGTGATTGTAATGCAATTAATTAATTACGCACAAAAATCTCAACGCAATAAATCTTATAGACATGTTTTGTTTTTCCCTAACTTCCAAGTACTAGCTATTAGAAATTCCTAAATTATCCAATTCTACTCAGATACCAATTGTAAATTATAATATTATCTAAGACATTTTGTTATATTTTTTTTTTATAAAGCGTGAAAATACAATATTCAAACATACACAATATATTGTTTCTTGCAAAATAATCGAATCCATTCAAACACCTAGCCCCATTTTTATCGATTAATTAGATAACGTTCCCATCACTAAACTCAACCAGTTGAACGATGAGTTCACAAGATGTCGCCACTTCCGCCTGCTCTCAAATTTTATGTGAACGACCGGCAATGTTTGTGATGAAAAAAAAATCTCTAATTCTGTATATTCCAGCACAATACAGTGTAATTATAGATAATCTAACGCTTTTCGTGTACAAACAAAAACTACCTAGTGCCACCTGCGCCCAACTACCATTTCAAACTCCAAAACAGTGCAAAAAGTAGATAAACTTTACCTACAAAATTTGTCGTCACAATTCTACAGCAAACTACTCCCATGGTTTCAAAAGGTAAGCATACAATTCCCAACCAAACAATGTTCAGTGATAATAAGTGTCAGATCATATTCTATTACCTATCTATTGCTCACTATGTCAACAATATAACCCCATCCAATCTCAACATTAATACATGAAATCAACCCAATAAACTATCCATTTTATAATATACTTGAAAAAGAAAGTGACCCTATGGTCTTGCACAAAACTTCCCACTTCTAATCATGTCAACAAACCCAATGAAATTCCTAACAATATTGTCCCTATAATCCTTTTTATGTGTTGATAATTACCAGACCTTGCACGACTTGATATAACAATATTATATTTTTTTTTTCATGCTTAGACACATAACATTAACGCCCTTACTTAGATAAAGACATAAAAATCAGTCAAAAGGTAACCAGTCTAACTTAAATTTCATGTCCCTGAATAACCTAATTCATGCCTATTGTACAATGTGTTACAAAAGATATTCCCAAATAAATAAGTACTATCACACTACCTATTTTGTAATTATTCATAAATGAACAATAGAGCTAGACACCTTTCTTTAATTTTAACATCTTATCTGATCTTTCATTGTAAGAACTTTGATATTGGTTTTGACTATGAAAATTGTGCCTTTGCTAGTTGTATAATTAACCCTTTTACCTGATATTCCTAAAATATTTTACTTTTAATTTTAGTTACACCCTAATTCTCCTCTTAATAGCTTAATTTGTATAATTTTGACATTTATTCTATGAAGAAATTGATAATTGGTATGGAAACTCTCAGAAACGCCCATATAGACTGCCCTATCTTGTTCCAATAATTATTGTTCTATAATATACCACTAATTCAAACTCTACCCAGAATATAATAAAATAATCATCAAATTACATTAATACAACCTACTAAAATAATAACTAAACCTTCTCCTTTTCTTTTTTTTTTTTCAGGAATAAACACTAATGCACAATGGATGATCCCAAACACCCACCCCTTAATTTGAATACCATCAACACAAGTAAGTAATTAATGCCAACTAAATTAATTTGATTTTTTTTTTAGAATTCTGTACACTATATGATAATTTTAATAATGTCATAACGAACCCCAAAACCGCCCTAAGTTCCTCTAACATGGTTTTGTTATATCTTTTTCTATACAAACAGCCGAGTCCTACAATTCAACGCGACATCCGTCCCACAAAAATGCTCATTCTGAAATCCTGCTAATGCTATTCTCAACTATTTGTTTGTGTGTTTACTTGTTTGTTCGTTCAAATTGCTACAAAACTCTAAATATAAAACCAGATTCTTCTTTGAATAATTTCTCTACTTAACTACATTCTGACAGAACTTACTTTAAGCAATAAGGCCGCCATTTAGACTGTTACAAACTCAAAAACTATCTAAAGTAATTCTATATTAACACCAACTATTTGTTTTCAAATATGTGAACGGTGGCCCTTAATGTCAATCTAATTTAACCAATTCAATGTTCAAAGATAAAACCCTATATTTTTCCTTCTTTCACCTAAGCATCTTAAACATGAATTTATAATAAGGTAACAACTACTCAAGCCTATTATGTTTGATCTATACTTTACTTTATAGAAATAGATTACTACATAAAGAATAAAATATTAAAGTAAAACTAAAATTATTTTAAAAAGGAAACAATTATATTCAAGAAAACAAAAAGCTTAGATACATATTATAATGATTAACTTAGACAACCTTTCTTAACCAGATATTACATATGTGCCCAATTTTATTTAATTTCATACCATCAAATATTAATGTTTTAATGAACTTTATTTTTCAGATGCTGAATTATTCCACAAGCTGACATTTAGAATTGATGAAAATTGGAGACCCCAGCCCATTTGTATTTGTTACTTGTTTATTCAAAGGTAACATTTATCCAAATTTTAATATTCATACTTACATATTTATATGATAGTGGATTATCAATTTTTGTGATATATGAGTCTACACTTGCTTCTAAATTTATTTAAATAATGTTTATATATAAAAGACTATAAGTATGACTAAATCCTACTCTATATTAATAATTCTTAAATATTTTTACTAAATTATACTAAATTCAGAAACATTTTTTTTTTTTATATATATATATTCACATACATATTTATATACAACCTACAACTTTCTACAAAAGACTTCAACGTATGTGCTAATTTATTCTATTTATTATGGCTATATTTACAACAATAGTTTGTACAAATATCTAACATTACTATTTTTATCTTTCAGGAAAACCAACTCTTCAATAGCAGAAAGTACCAGCCTATGAAAACTAACGACTCGCCCCCAGACGTTTTAGTTTTAAACTAGCCTAATATAATATCTTATTCTAAACGTGTCCCTCTCTGTTATCCCTCCATTTCAAACAGCAACAAATGTAGCCAGACCGCTAGGTCTGACTATTTATGATGGCCAAAATCATGTCAAATATATTCCTATTTGTAGATACTTATAACTTAAAATTACAATCCTAAAATCAATTAAATTTTAAATCCTGTCACGGCCACCAAATGTAACAACCCACTACCTATCTACCTATATATCTCTATTTTTTTTTGAAACTATATCTAACTTATAACTATAAATTGTAATTATGACTAATTAATAACTAACATACCGCTGATATACGTCTGATCATTGTATCTACTTTAACGAACCCTATTAGATAAGTATATGTGATGTCTTTAGTACAGCTGACCTAATTTTGTCGTCTTCTTGTTAATTAATCTTACAACTTACTTCTTCCCAATTGATATTATACTAATGTTTTACCGTGTACTCTTTCATTACCTCAAACCCATTGCTTAATTCCTATTTCTAACAATCTAGTGTTTAGAACTTTTATATAATAAATCACGTTAGTACAAACATAGAATCATACTGATAGATGTTTAATTATAATCTCTCTCACTAAACCCTGTTTATCAATGAGGTCAACAAAACTATATAGAGATTTACTTCATCCGTTCATAGATTAATAATGTTAATTGCTATCTTTATAAATGTTTATTATTTAGGCTCGCTTTTGCGTACCAATCAGTCAAGAATTTAACTGAAAAGCACAGAAAATGCTCCATTCCAACGCATTTTCCCATGGTAAACATATAATTTCCACGAGATCTAAACCCCTGACAAAAGCGGCCTTTCCTATCAATGATAACTCAATCTTTTTCTAGCTGAATGTATTTACTTTTATTTTTATTCATTTGTTTGATTATGACCTACCTAACAAAACCTCGCTCGAACTTTTAACATGATTCCCTACGAAATGTGATCATCTAGTTAGTTAGAACGCCTAGGTTTTACGTAGTAGCCCTAGCTCTTTAAGGATGAACAGAAAGGAACCATAACCTAGTATAACCCAAATGGAGTCTACTTCTCAAAGAAAACTATCGTAAATATAAAGGTCAGATTAATCCTAACAAAGTTATGACGAAGAAAAGTTAAATACATTTAGACATTCTAGGTAATAATTCCTGATCTTGGCTGAGTGTGTAGTTACTCATAAGTAGTAGAAAAACAACAATAATGTTACGTCATCTCTATTATTCACTTTCCAACAGCTGGGTTCCTGGTTGGTGATAATTTTGCCAACGTACGAAACCCTAGAAAACACTTCTGAATTCTACCGTATAACAAAGTGACCGAGATTAGATAACTTATCTGTAAATAATTAGTTATTAATCTAAACAGCCAAAAATAGGAACTATACCATAAAGGTCTTCAGTAAGGTAATATTCTCATAAATAAACAATTAGGTTATATTCCCTATTTATTTTGTAAAGGTAATTGTTTTCAAAATGATATTTATAAACCATATACAACTGTAGTAATTTTATCATATTTTTAAATTTATTATTTTGTCAATAAATATACTCCCAACACAACTTCTGCCTTTAAGCAAGTGTAGCTTAGTTTACTTTTAATTTAAATCGCTTCAACATTTCCATCAGGCGCTATCTTGCGAAATAGAATAACTTACTTTTGTATTTAAAAGAGTCATAGTTTATATTTCTAGGATTGATATTCATTCAATAAATAGTCTCTCAACTTTATTACTGTCATTTAAGCATGCGTAGCTTTGGTTAGATTTTAATTGATAATTTGCTATGATGTTTTCAATAGGCAATAAAAGAACTTCGTTTAAATAACACATGTTCCAGATAGCAGCTCCCGCTGTTTATTTCAATTAATTATCCGACTTGTATTCATTATAGCGTGTATTTATTTAATGTGAACTTGTAACCGTTCATAATCATAATTTCCAATTTTAGATGAATGTTCCCTAACTACCGCAACTTCTACGTTTTATTTGATATTACAAACTTTCTTCCAAAACTCAATTATTCGGTTCACCCCTTAATAACGTCCTATAATTTAAACGCAGTCGGTTTTATTAATTCCGCTAATAACTCCGCGCTATCTTACGTCTCCGTCCTACTTCGTGAATCATACACAAACTTTCGTCTTATACCAAATTTCAAATAATTATCTACCTCCCTATAACCTATCATCCTAATCTAATGCAAATCTCTTCTCTAAATTATTCCTTACTTCTTACTTACCTGTTTCTCCCTACGCTAATCCCTCAACTAAACCTACTTATCAGAATGAACCCTAGCTTCTCCTATCCCTATCCCTGCCTACTCAAAATAATATATCAGGATACTAGCCGCCGAATAACCTAGGACGACCAGTGGAACTAGGGGGGAGGAATTTAGGATGCGGAATGATTTTCCCAGATTCCCCTAATCCAGACTCAGATTAGAGAGGGTTTCTACTAACCCATGGCCAAAGGTAGTCGCGGCCGAATCGGGAGGAAATGAAGGTAGACATACAACATTTATCCAGCGGACAGCCAGAATAATGCCGGGTATAATAACAATCAAGGGCTTTAAACCACGAGAGTTTAAAGATATCTAATCTACTTTAGCAAAGCAGTAATTAGTCACTCAAATACTAATTACAACATGCAATTACTAGCTCAAGCGGGATCCCAGATTTAAACTTTACGGGTAAATTAACGCGTTCACTGGGTAATTTGGATCTATTATTAAACCTTATATCACATTGCCTTCGACTTTGGACGACTACTTGGTGAGCCTGACAGGAGCAGGATATGCTTCAATCTTCCCAAATCCGAACGTCAAATGTGATATTTATACCATGACTGACAATTAACTCTGGCGACCACATCGTAACACTGATTGGATCAGCCCCTTCGGAACACCCAAGCCAAATGTCCGTCAAGATACCAGGTATATGCACTTAAATTGGCATACTTTCAAAACTAAATTTGTGACTTAATGATTTTATCAGGAAAGGAAAAGCTACCAATATTTAAATTTAATAATTTTAAAATAAATACCCTATTTTCCATTACCTTCGACTTTGGGCGACTACTTGGTGAGCCTGACAGGAGCAGGATATGCTTCAATCTTCCCAAATCCGAACGTTAAATGGAAAACTTATACCTTGACTGACAATTAACTCTGGCGACCACATCGTAACACTGATTGGATCAGCCCCTTCGGAACACCCAAGCCAAAAGTCCGTCAAGATACCAGGTATATGCACTTAAATTGGCATACTTTCAAAACTAAATTTGTAGCTTAAAGGTCAAAGGAACACTCCAAAGTTAATCAAGGAAAGGTAGCTCAAATGTTATGGATGAAAGATGAGATTTTGCTTACTCAGGGATTGGACACTTCCGTCCTCCTCGGCGACCCAGCGATGAAAGAGAGCGAACTCACGCCCCTTCCCCCTTTTATGCCAAAGTATAACAAAGGCTTCGCTATCTCTTTCTTTCGCTTCCTATCCCGTTTCCCCTAATCCTCTCCGGTGTGGTCCCATGTGACTATTCCCCAAAATTCGGTACATCTACCTAAATAAATCATCATTGATTTCCAAATAAGTAACTAATACAATAATTTATTATGAATTCCTATTATAAAATCCTAATGGTTTTTTAGCCTTTTGATATTTATTTTAACAATCTCTTTTTTTTTATTATTATAAATTAATTCAAAACAAATACTTCAATAACTTTATGTGTAATTGGATTTAAAATATTATTATGTAATTACTTTAATGTAAACATACAAACTATGTGATATCATTTTTGATTTAATAACCTCTGTTTATAAATAACTTACTATGAACTATAACACAAATTCCTGTGAATAGTTTTACTAATAAAAATTATGTTCTAACATTTCCAATTTGTACAAAGTAATTCGACCAAACCCGGTTAGTACTCGTAATGTACCGTACCCTCTATCCACAACTGGCAACCCTTTAAATATCATGCGACTTTTAATGACTATTCTTGGAAATTTGGCCTACGTGACTTTCAACACGCTAACATATTTCTTGGAACTCGAAGCCTTCGCGCACACAAAAAAAACCTTCATTATTGCGCTTCCGTTCAAATCCGTCCTTAATCATGCAATGCATTTGTAACCGAAGTAATTACCCAATATCTAATATTGACAACCAACTTAATATTACTGAATATTATTTACAAGACTCTTGAAACAAATATCCTACGAAATCTCATGTCATAATAGATCAATTTTGACTAACAATTACTACTCAAACCGATGCGTCGTCCAAGATTACAACTGTCTTCCATATTACCAACCGTCGAGTAAATGGATTAATACGGCTATTTCCGTTCAAAAGATTATCTTATTATGTGAAAAACAGTTCTAATTGTCTATAATTCTTCTAATGATACTCATACAAGACTTCTTTAACATAGAAGATAATTAATGCCGATATATTTAATACCAAACTTATGTTTAACAATTAGTTCTACCTTTTTTTGTACATCAATTGACCTCAACCTTCTTTCAATGTTGAGATGAAACCTCTCTCGTCGAATGTAGGTATAAAACCTTCTTTGTTAATTTTAACATAAACTCCTTCGTTGAATTTTTGCATAAAACCTTCTTTGTAGAATGCGAATATTGGGAAAATAGATTAGTATTTAGTTTTTACATGTGTATTTTTGAGATATATCCATATTTGTTATGTTTATATATTTTTATTTAATCGATTGCAGAAAATGAGAGGTATGCTCATTTTTGGTTCGTTACAGTATGTATTCTACAAATTTATATACTGTGCAAATAGTTCATGGGCAAGCGATATAGAATTTCAAGTAAGTAAACTATATTAGAAACCACAGGACTGGGACGAGTCGGTTGTGACGGAACACACTAGCAGTTAAAATTTGCACTAGAGACATTCAAATTTAGTATTTAAGTTTTTTTTTTGTATTTTCCGGAATCACTTTATTTTGTATGCTCGGATTTTATATGCTTGTATATTTGGAGGACGTACTTACTTACATCTAAATTGTAGATATCTAGATGTTACGATGCTGAAGACGGTGAAAAAATGTGTACAAAGAAGATATAAGAAAAAAATGTTAGGGTATATTTTTATCGATAGTAAAAAAAGTTTCAGCAGTTTTTATAATTTTTGTCTGTTTATCTGTTTGTCTCTTTACTTAAACGTTCATCTCGCATAAACGGCCGAACAGATAATCATGATTTTTAATATGAATGTAAATAGTATGTGCTGTGTCTTAGGCTACTTTTTACCCTAAAATAAAGCAAGCGAAGCCGCGGGCTTCCACTAGTAATGTAAAATCTCACTTTTGTATGTCTACATGTTTTAACAATAAATGTAAAAAAAAACTACACACAAAACTACACTCTATTCAATTTAAATAGCTATTTGACAATTTGCCTGATGTTTTAAATTATTGCGTTAAATATTGCAAATCGATCAATGTTTATTAATATATTTTATTTTTTATTCTTTTTAAAAATCTTAAAGCAGGTTTCATGTTCAAAAAACTACAAAAGGATCTCATAAAAAAAACTCATAAAAACAATCGAACCCGCAACCCTAGAAAAGAAGGCAGAGCCACTACCAACAAAGCTAACAGGCCAGTCAATATTGAAAATGTATTTCAATAAGTATGTAGTGCATTCAAACCCTCTCCCGTGCAAGGGTAGTGGGCCAAGGGCGGTGGTGGGTCAGGGCGACCTAATCCCATTATAGGTCGGTAATGCACTTCCTACCGGGTCAAGAGCAGGCCCTAACTTGCTTTGCAATCTAATTTTACATGTTTGCTTTGCTTTGATAGTAGTACTGTGGGAAGCTTTGCCATTGATATTAATATGTGTGCTTGTGTTGAGTCTGGTCTGTATAATAAGTAAGTATGTATTAAGCAAAGTAAGTGTGTAAGCCATATCAGAGGCCTTTAGGGTGGCTTGATAAACTCTTGACACCAGAGTTGGCCACTCTCATTCGATAAGAAGAAGAAGTACATATGTATTTACAAAAGAAATGTATACAAGTATTATATCCGTTATCTAGTACCCACGACACAAGCGTTTGCTTTGTGTGGGGCTAGATGGCCCTGTGTGATATGTCCCGAATTTTTTGACAATTAGGAAACAAGTAAGTATTCCTTTCTATTATAATTACTTACTGTAAGAGGAAATAGGTTTTGATATTTCTACATTTAATTATTATTGAACCTGACATGACAAAACACAACACTATTTAGAGATGTTCTTGTATTTTGGTTTTCAGACATGAATTGGGTAATTTAATTCTGTCTTTATATTAAATCTATCTTATTTTTTTAAACAGACTTATTATTTGGGCAGAAAGGAATGAAAGTACTCAATGTTAGGTATCACTCTGTCACAAGTTGTGCCAGTCATAATAATTAACTGACTACTCTACACATTTCATCTGTATTAGCATAAATCATAAACACAGCTCAAGTTGTTCAGATAGCATCAAACATTCTAACGCCCAAATCCAATTGCATAAATATTTTCCCAATGAAAGTTTCACATTTCAAGAGAAGAGATTTGCGTCAAATTCCGCAGCATTCGAGACCGATTCAGGAAAAGGCGTGGGGATCATTTTTCAATAATCTAAGGATTTTACCTGCTTCAAGTTAGATTTGAAATGTACTGTTCGGTTTTATTTGACGAGTTTCTAGCGAACGTTTCTGTTAGCTTGTTTGTTTTGACCAGCCGTTTGTAACATGTAGAAATTTAGAACTTAAAAATACATAATTCTTTGTAGCAACAATCCCAAATTTATTTCACACATTCAATGAAAGGGTAAAAAAATTAAATAAAAGGTTGAATGACATCACTAGAGACAAGAACGCTGGCTGGTTCCTTGCGCAAAGGATTTCTATAGCAATCCAGCGTGGGAATGCAGCCAGCGTTCTTGGCTCCATACCACATGTAGATGTTTTAAATTTAGGTTAAATGTACATACTCTTATTTAGTTTTATTAGTGTATATATGTGTATATATTGTTTATTATTGAATAAAATTCGAACATGAAAGGGTTCGTAATAAATTAAAAAATAACACCAATGTAATGAGCTTATTAATGTGTTTAATTAGACCATCCTTATAGCAGAATACCCCATAATTAATATCAAAATACCGACTAAGTAAAATGTTTCGAATGAAATGAGCTTACATACCAATTATCGATTGGAAACTCTCGGCTGCGCGTATTCGAACTGCTTTGTTTTACAGAGATGCTGTTAATTAAAACATTCCAATGCCTTGTAATTTCAACAGATTCTCTGGGATCGTTTTACTGTTTTCAGATCTTTGACTGGAACAAATAATTAGGGCAAAATGCAAGGTCTTTTAAAACTTTCTTAATTTTGTTTGACAACGATACCAAAATGAGAAAAACAAATGTCAAAGACTGGATGTGCTAATAGGGAGTCCAAGCTTATAAATCTTAATGCAAGTACTAGTTTTTTTCTACAAAATATTAATTTTAATTCCTCATAAAAGTTCAAAATTTTATTTTTCCTTTAGCAAAAATATTACTATAACTACTTACAAAGGAAGATACAAGAGAAATATATCTATCTGTAACCAATACTGCACACTGCTTCATTAAATATGTACAGACTTTCTACAAATTGCAAAAAATACAGATTTTTTATTCCTTTGACAAAAATTAATTTTTTTGATTACATTACATGTAATATTGACATAATATACGAAGAGAGATAAATGAAAAAGACCCGACATTTTATCAGTATTCAAAGCTGAATGCACATCACATAATTAAACTCCGTCCTACAATTTATTTGCAATATGAATTCGTATTTCAGCTTTCAAATGAAGATGTTTCATGTATAACGTTTGTATTTTCCATTTTGGTATTTCAATGCTTCACTAAATTCAATCTCGATTCCACAGGAATATTTAGACTTGTTGTTTTACTCATAGCTCTGGGTTTGAATTTAATGTTTTTGCAGTTTATAATACAATTATGCAATTGAATGCATTCAATTAAACGCAGTAGAGATAAGATCTAGATTAGGATCAGAGAATAGAATTTACATAAATAGTGAAATTGCGTCAGATTTCTTAAAATGTTATGTCATTTACAACGGCTGACACTGACGGATAGGGCTTTGTTTATTAATTGCATGGTGCCTTTTACTTTACATGATAGTCACCAAATTTTAGTATCGAGAGGCTAAAACAAAGGCTTTAAACCACCCTAACAGTCTCTGACATAGCGATACGAGTACCGTACTATTAGTAAAAGCCAATAACGGTCTCCTTAAGGTCTACAAAACGCCTTTTTATTCTACGATACTTTTACAAAAACTGACATGCTCAAATACCATAAAAGTGCCGCAGAGAATGTCACAGAAATCAAATCACAGTCCACCCTTGTCAATGTAAGAGAAGATGACAACCAGTTCCGGTCTACCTGGTGTCACTATATAAAATGCCCGAGAACGTTTTCTGAAGCTAAACGAAAAGATACACCTACTTTCAGATTATGTAGGTTACAATCGTTGGTTTTGGGTATATTGATTTTCCATTGTATGATATTTGTATTATTGATATTAATTATCATTAACAGATCCTTAACAACCAGAAAACAAAAATTTGAATTGCAGTATGTCCGTTGCCAGGTTTTTTAAAGTTATATTACTAAGCAAATTATGTACCTATAGTAAATTCAAAGTAAGAATTTATTAGATTTTAGTAAAATTAAAACCGACGTGCCGCTCCTTTACCTAAGATACAAAATTAGACTCCTACCCACTTAAGGCCGTATTTAAAGAGTTGCTACAAAAATAATATCTATGTATATCGAGTTTCAAAATTTTCTGCTAAAAATATCGGACAGCGCCAAAATGTCACAGCTTTTAAAGAACCTGCAAAAATATTAAAATGGCCGTACACTGACGCGCCCGTCGAGTTCGGTTCAAATTGATTGATGGCTTGAATATTTTTTGTATCCATTTTGTGCTGGTTGTTATTAGCAAAAATGTTCTTTCCTATCACTTTGACCTATTTTTCACCTGACGAGCTAAATAAACTTGGCAGGTGTGATGTATAAAGTCGACCTGTTTTACATGATGTTCTGGTGAAATATTGAACATATTGAAACGTAGTTACATAGTCAGTCTAAGTACTTACGAGATGTGTTAAGCTGAGTGTTGGTATATAGAGCGTGGTGAATCTAATATTGTACATGTAATGTTATGTAATAATACTAGTAACAAGAAAGTAATAAGGAATATGTGAGTCGGTACTCCCTAACATGTCTATTCACCGAGTCGCACCGGTCAAGGAACAGTATCGGACTAACATTAGGTCGCACGGTGTAGGCGCCCTTAGCTTCTTATCTTCAACCAATCACGTTTAAATGATTTCCCTATTAGTTCGACTCGGTGAACAGAGTATAGTAGTTAATGCATGAATGAATACACTTTTTTTTTAATTTAAAGACTTTATCGCAAGATTTTAACACAATTTTATTTTCTTTGAAAAATTAAACCAACTTCGCGTGAAATTAAGGCTAACCTTAATCGCAACCTGGGTCTTATCTCAGGAGCTGTCAAGGACTAACGAAATAATTTATTAACCCGACATTAGACGCTCCCGGTCCACATGTCCACTTGGCCACCTTCTTTACCCATTCCCTGTGAACCTAATTCTGTATGTAAGAATTTAATGACGAGGGTCGGCCGTGCGTTGGAAATTATTTAAGGCTGTGCATTTCATAATTTGTTTTCGTACTCGTAGTTATAATTCATGGCCCGAAGCCGGTCCATTGTTACGTGGAGCGTATTCAAAAACTTAGGCTCGGGCCGCGTATTCAATACGAAGATTTGAATGGCGAACTCGTTGCGTTACTCTCTTGTTATTATTTGTTGGCACTTTGGCTACTTTGTTGTTGATGCTGAAATATTGTGTTTTGTCTATTCTATGTTATTTAACTTGATACTTTTAACAGCTAAGTTTTTGACCACCAATATGCGTGAAACGAAACTTAAGCAACTCGGTGGCAGATTATGTAAATAATACATACAATATGTATAAGTAGAAAGTAACATCACTTTTAAATAGACTAGAAGTTCAATATATTAACTAAACGGTTTTCACTCACCTGTAAATCGCGTAAGTTGTTTACGCGTTTCGGATGTTATGACATCCATCTTCAGAACGTATGTTCTGGGACCGCGGCAGCACGCAGACTGCGCGCCGCCGCGCGAGCGGCCCGCCGGGACACGGGCGCGGGGGCCTGGGGTGGTGGGGGTGGAGGCGAGGCGATGTTACTACTCCCGGCCGCTTCGTCCTCGGGTCGCTCCACTGCTTCATCAGGGACAGCAACATCGACCGATGTACCAGCGCATACAAAACTGACCGTATCTTGATCCAAAGTTTCAATGATCCTTCTCTTTGTCATCGTATTAAGAGCTGGGACCCATGCCGGTGGAAGCGCCCATCCACGGTCTCGGTTGAAATTCGGGTAGCGGTTGATCTCTATAGCCTCTCGTACTTTCCGCGGAATAAAAGACTTCTCTCTCGCCAGCACAGAAGCTTGATCAAACCGAATGTAATGCTGTACATCCGAGAGCCGCGCATGTTCCGCTATTGCTGATCTGGCTGTGTCTCCGTCCCTAAAACTCCTAGACTAGAAGTTGTGTATACGTTACAACTAGTACTATTAATTATTAAGTAAGCTCAATTTCTGATGAATAAAATTTGTCATGTTCTCATGTTTTAACAAATTGTACCGCCATAACGTTAACTTTAAATTGGAAATAGAATACATAACATTTGAAACGTTTTGAGCGCTATTAAAGCTTATATTCGTGTGTCATTAAAACGTGCGGTAAGCAATCTCCACATCATTAAAAGCTTGCCACAGCCGATACGTGTGATATAAGTTTGAACCTCCATTTAGCCCGAGAGTCGACAAATCGTTTATAAGGAGACCCGAGGGAATATGTTAATGAAATAGCCGATCGCGAGGGTGAGTGTTCGAGCGAACTAATGTGTTTAAGGTTAACCCTGGTTTGTAGTAAATTGATAGGTTTTTCGGCAGGATATGCACGGAAAATGAGAAATACATCTTTCTTAGCATCTTTTCTAGTGTCAGAGGCCCTTAGGGCGGCTTGATAAACTCTCGACACCACAGTTAGTCACTCTCATTCAATTAGAAGAAGAAGAAGTATCTTTTCTCTCTCTCTTAGAGTCGTATTTCTTCATATCTGAGGGTCGTGACTCCCTCGTAGAATTAACTCGTTAGGGGAGTTCTCTTGATGAGTTTCACATTGTGATGAGCGCCCACGTCCTTCTACGAATCATCTTTTGATACCTACAAGAGAAAAATACACCCACCACATGTTTACAAAATAGGCATCATAATTTCATTTATGCCAAGTAACCATTTTTTTTTAACTGGGTAACTATCAGAAAAAGTTAAAGTACCTACCACTTACAAACGTTTTCGTATTTGCGCATAATAAGAGAGAGTAAACAATATTGAAATATATTATTTTACTTATATTTATGTGTGGATGTCATAACGTATTACCTAATTAATAAGGTTGATGTAAAGTAAGTGCGTCGATTTTTGTCAGAAAATATATATTTCTCACCAGTGTTCTGTATATAAAAGATTTAATTTTCTCAGTATAATACAAAAGGTCTTTTGACGTTTTCTAATAATTCGGTTTGCAATTTTAATTTGCTGGGGCTGACATCAAAGAGCGAAATACTGGCTAGATTCATCTTTGCAATGAAAGCCAGTATAAATCAATATTGAACCTGTGTAGCAAATATTTTACATTCAGTGTTGTTCTAAAGGGAAACGTAATAATACGTAGTAGTTTCACTCTGCTTATTTTTTATGGAGGTTTTTGTTACTTTTATTTATTTATTTACGAAATCTGTTGTTTAAATTAAAATTGAATGTTGCAGTATTAAAATAATTAAATCTTTCGACTATCCATTTGATAAATAAACGTTGGTATAAAATGTAAGTTCAAAATACAAAACTGTTATTTTTAGACAATGCTAATAGTAAAAAAAATTAAATGCTTTTGATTCAATCTAAAAGTCACAAATTCTGCAAAAAAAAACAAAAAGCACATTTAATCGATATGCAGTATGTATGACAGTGTGTGTGTGTGTTAATCCAGGGTGTAATTTATTGCCTAACCGTATTTCATCTAAATGTTTAAGCATAAAGAAAGAACAAACATACACTTACTTATACACAAGTCGCCCACCGCCAACTCACAAACTGTTTTTTTATAATATTAGTGTGATGTGATAAAGCAAAATATATAAAAAAATATATCGTCCTTAGCCTTAATGTAGTCGGCTCCTTATCTAATTAAGCTGAATACCAGTTTTTACATAGAGCAACTGCCGTCACACTTCCGCACCTCGAAGGTATATCATGATCATCATCATCAGCCGGTTATCACCCACTGCTGAGCATAGGCCTCTCTTCTTGTATGCCACTCGTCCCGGTCCAGATCGAATCCAGGTGCTCTCTGGCACCTGGATTTGATCTGGATCTGGATCTGGATGTCGTCAACCCACCGCTTTGGTGGGCGACCTCTGTTAGGTAGCATAAAAGCCACATAAAAATGTAAGAAAAAAATTATTTACAATAATAAAATATAAAAACAAGGGAAGAAAAACTAAACATACTACTTCTAACTACTACAAAAAGGGGCACTTAGAAAATCTTTAGAAAAGCCTAAAGATAATCTAAGTGCTCCAGCCCACTACCAGAGGGCAGCGTGCCCAGCATACTGGCCGCATTACCACGCTGGATGGCAATGCTGAAACGTTGAGCCAGAAAAAGGCCAGCATTTTGGTCATGCGTCGCGTCAACCAAGCGCTCCGAGAGGTTTTGGAAAATAGTATGGGCTCCCGGACCCCACGGCCCCAAAGTCTCGACTCCAAAAGGCTCAAATATGTAACCTCGGCCGAGGTTAGCATATTTGCGTCTCTTGTGATGCTCGGCAATAATAGCCGCCGCTCCAGCCCGACACCGTGTCAAAGACAGATGAGACGGCGCCAATGTGTCGACGCAAGTTGCGTCCCACACAAGTAAAATGTAAGTGATGTTCATTTAATCAAAGCAACACAGAACATACATATATTACTTGCTCAAAATACGCTGCATAGTTATTCAAAGCGCCAGGTTCATTCGGAAATTCCCCGAACTTCGTTTTACAAACAAAATATTTCGCAAGAATTGTTCGAGTGTTTGTTTTGTAGACTCGCTGGAATGCTCGCACCCTTCTCTCCAAAACGTTATCTTTTCGGCGAAAGTCTTTCTGATAAAAATGTAGCTAGAGGCTTTGTGCCTTTGCATTTCTAGTGATTAGGTAAGTAGTTTATGATTCTGAGTTCATTTACTATAGTGTAAAATTATTACTATACACATATTGCAGAAAATAATCTCTGTTTGAGTCGTATTTTCTCATGAGTCCCCCGCAGAATTAATTCGATAGGGGAGTTTTCTTGGCCAGATACATCGTGATGGGCCATCCACGGAAGACACAAGTCCTCGGATATTGTGGTCCTCAAACATGTCGGTTTTCTCACGATGTTTTCCTTCACCGTTTAAGCAAGTGCAAATCCACACTTAACTTGAAAATACAAGTAGGTAATTGGTGTAGCGCCGGATTCGAACCAGGATGCGTCTGGATGAAAAGCAGTCACTGAAACCGCAGAGTCACACTAGCTTACACAAAGAAAATAATAATTTATCAAAAAAATCCTGATAACAGACAATAATGTCGTTTAATATTTTTTCATGGGCACCAATAGAGAAATTACTTTATAAATTCCACTAACTAACAACTAAGTGATATAAATGTTAAAACTTGTTAAACAAAGTCTATCTATTATTTTATTATTTAATAACGCTATTTATTTCACTTGAATTTGGAGCCTAGCTACTTAATCATAGTCATAAAGAAAACCTCTTTAACATTCATTAATTGCTTTATTTTATTTTCAAATGATGGATTAATTCACATGACATAATAAATCCTTAAAAAAGTAATTAAACACTTTTTATTATTATTTAACTCTACTAGAAAAATCTTAATTTTATTAAAACTCAGATATAATATTTAATAACATACATAAATATAGCGTGGGAAGGCTGGAAACTTGTTTACTTATTTTTATCTTTCAATATAAATTCCCGCGATGTGCAGGCAAAATAAGCGATAAGGCTTTTTATAAAAGTTTATCGTTCAAAGGTTGGTTCATAGGTCATCTTATATTATGTTTTAGTCTTTTATATCAGTAAGTAACTAAAGAAAATATTTGTTCATTCATTTTCTATATTTTAGTACTGACAATTTTATTTTTATATGTAGATATTTATACTCGTATTTTATTTAATAACATCATCATATAAGATAACATCTCTTGCTATATGACTTCAATTCTTGTTTTTTTATACACAAAACGCAACATAGCTTATTAATTTGGTTCAAAACATAATGAGTTTCTTCATGTCTATCCCAAATTATTTACATAAATGAAGAAACACAAAAACTATAATTAAAATAAAAGGCGCTCGCCCTCAAATAATGGGGTTTTAATTAAATTCTTTGTTCATGTTGCTGAGTTTATTAAATCTAAAATAAAGTTAGCTTAGTATTCAGCTTTATGACAGTCAATTCCAAAGAAATGCTGGGACGTAACTTGAAATAAAATTTTAGAACGAATAAATGGAAAATACAAAGGAAATATATAAATTCTTCCAAAACAATGTACACTACTGTCATGAGTCATAGTAATGATATGTATGTAATTATAATTATCAGACGTATTTTTTTTTAACTAGATAGGCTCATCTTGTCTACAACTCGTCTGATGTTAAGCGACGTTATAATCTACGATTTTGATACTAATGTTACTTTAACCGTTTCAATTTTATTATAGTATTAATGTTATTCATAAAATTTTATTACATTATTGCAACTTATATGTTGCTGTTTTTTTTACTTTGCCACTAGTTTCTATTATAATCTATATATATATTTCTATTATAATTGAAACATACTTCGCATTTTTCTCTCAACAACAAAAATAACAACAAAATAAACAAAACACACTCTCAGAACCTTCTTAAACAGATTAACAGCAAGTGTCAAATTTACACTCACGATAATGTCACTACATAAGACCCAAAACCAATATTCAGCAGTTAATAAGTGAAAAGCGTGGGTAGTGGACACACGTTTACTGAATTTCCACCGTTAGTGTATTTAGGACGTGTTCGGAACGTTATTGCCCCGTATACTGTCAACAACTGATTTCGATCCAAACGTTGGGGAAACACTGACTTGGCAACTAAGAAGCTTTTTGGAGTTTTGAAAAGCATGGTTGTTTTATCAAATTGTAAAACTATATTCTTCTTCTTCTTATGAGTGTGGCCAACTCTGGTTTCGAGAGTTAATCAAGTCACCTTAAGGGCCTCTATCTCACCAATCTGATACTGTATCATTTTTAGAGAAACTGAGTAAAAGTATTAGCAAGTACAGGCGTCACATTTGATTTTCTACAGTTCATTTTGAGTTAAAACGTAATTTCGTATCAGTATATAGATAAGCTCTGATGGAGTACGTTTTCATTTAACCTCTTCTGATATGTTTTAACGGCTTCAATACTAAAATGAACTGTAACTTTTTATTATTTTATAATTTAGGTCACAAACATGCGATGTTGCTACTGAGGATACAGCTTAAGTATTTAGTTTGCTTTGTGAAAGTAAACTCCCTTTTTTAAAACCTTTTATGTGTCAGAGGCCCTCAGGGCGGCTTGATTAACTCTTGACACCAGAGTTGGCCACTCTCATTCTATAAGAAGAAGATGTACTTGATATACATCACCTACCTACATATACTAAAGTACTGTAGCTGTTCACTGAAAACAATAAAACTCCTACATTAGCATAGAGTGTGTCCCGAATTTGTATTCCTTTGATGTAGGCTGCGTGCTCCCAGAGCCGACACCGTGAAACTCGTGACGGGTCAATGCGTTCTTGCACCCTTTACCGACCCCCGCACACGGAGATTAGGTAAGCTTATTGACTGAACGTGTAACGTATGTTATGCTCTAGTTATAAAAAAGGAATATTTCTATTCTGAGCTCGATTGTGTTTTTTGACACTCACGGCGGAACCGTGCTTCATAGACTATGATCATAAAATGCATCCGAAAATTTCATAAATACATAGGAATTTTCATAGTCCATATTAAATATAGGTACCGCTAGTTTTAAATAAACCCCTAGGCTTAATTTGTTTTTTTTTTTAAACCACAAGTTACCGAAATATATAAGCAAATTTATTTTACCGGCCGTATTTTTTAAACCAATCACTGCCGAAAACCTATCCATTATCCATTTTATTTTTATTCAACAATAATTTACATCAGTGCTAGTAACCTACATTTTAAAAAGGGGAGATAGTATAAAGGAAAAAAGCAGAAGCCTAGAAAGTTTATTACATTCGTATATCACAGTTTGCAGCCATAATATAAGCTGGCTTTATGGCAACATTTTTTTAATCACGTCTGTTTATTACAATTTTCAAAATACATAGGTAGGTACTTACGTTTGACTACAATCTGCCTGATATGTTGAGCTTCGCAGTTATTATGGTCTACGTAGTAGTGAACTTAAAAAATTAAAAAGTTTTATAGTTCTATGTACATATCTTCTTCTTCTTCTTCCAGTGCCTCTCCCTAATGGAGGTTGGCCGTCAGCTCAGCGAACTTGTCCCTATCTTGTGCCAAGCGAAAAAGTTCTTCTACGCTGGCAATACTCGTCCATTCCCGTATATTTCTGAGCCACGATTTCTTTCTTCTTCCAACGTGTCTTTTGCCTGCGATTTTGCCCATCATTATGAGTTGGAGGAGGTCATATTTCTCGTGTCGCAAGACATGTCCTAAATAGGCGACTTTTCTCTTGTACATATATACTACTTTAAAAAATTGTGGCACAAACTAAAGCAAAACCGTTGCTTGAGTTTAGTAACATTTTCACTCTTTATTTTTAAAATCACGAAAGAAGAGAAAAATCTCAGCATCTGTCTTCATTCCACAGTAAACGGGAAACAAAGATATTGCAATCTGCAGCTTACAGTTCGATACGGTCTATATTTATACCTTCAATACAAGGGCAATACAGAACATTGCCGTTATGTAATGAGTTTAGTCTGAACTGTCAAACTGTAGTCCAAAAAAGGACTGCAAAAAATGTATACATATACAAATATTTTTTTATTTAATTATGAACAATAATAATTTCATCATAGAGAAGAAGAAGAAGAACATCATAAGAATTCAATAATAATTTCATCATAGGTATAAGAACATCATAAGAATTTTTTGCTGATTTATTTCGCCAATCGTGGCCATAATCAATCTAATTCTTAGAAAATATTTATAAATGTTTCTTAAGATAACGAACTGATGCTCGATTAATAATAACTAGCAAATTAAAAAAAACGAGATGATAGATATTATAACAGCACTATCGTAGGTAGTTATAAGGATTACAGCAATATTACAGTTTCAATAGGAAATCTCGTCATTGTCGTGGCGTCGATCGATGCTCATAATAGGCATTGTAGCTCTACGCTCGATACAGATTTGGCTTAGTCAGCATTATGCACGTGTTTTAAATTACTTTAACACCTGAGGTGGAAAAAGAGGGTTTTAAATTGGGTCTTTAAAAGACCGATCAGCGACTAATTTAATAATATAGTTTAATACAAATATTAGCTGTAAAATAGAGCTTATTGTGAAAATGTGTAAAGATCATGTAACGGCAGGATTTAAAATATTCGCATTAAGTTATGTGTGTTCCACATCTGGGCTTTTTGTGTTTTTAAAATATTTATGATTTAATAGCTAAATAATACAAATACGAGTACATTGCCACCAAATCATAATTTAAATATATATACATATATTCCGGGCCATTGCACACGCCATTGTGTTACTTAACTAACACTTCATTTAGTTACATTGATAAATCAAATAATTCACTCAAATTCGGCTGTATTGATCGCAGAAAAACAATATTGTTTATTAAAGTGAATTACAAAATTTAAATTCATTTATATTGGGTTACTAGGATAAAAATATATTGCTTCAATTATTTATAAAATATATAGCCTCTTTTTCCTAATCTTGTATACAAATTTAACTTCCATTAAAGGTCAAAACCGGCACTTACTAAGTAGGAATGCAAACAAAGCTGCTCGCGAATGGATAGATTTCCTGGCACAAATCTTACCCTCGGGAGTTCTCCATTATTCTAGAGTGTGTTTTGATTTATCAGCAAGCAAACAGGCAAATATTTGCAGCACGTCTTTATACTACCTTATGGACAACAATACTTTGAGACACCTAATTGCTTACCTTTTTTTTTCGTTGGCAACAAATATGTTTCTAGCTCTTGTTTACTATTCAAACTTTACAATTGCTTACTTTACCCTATTCACTTGATCATTCCATTGACGTGTTTAAAGTAGGCGGGCCTCCACTAGTTATTAAATATACGAGATTTTTGTTCATGTTTTAATAAAAGATTAATTGTATCTTACCAATCATAACTTGCTTATCCCATGTTTGCCTTTCTAGCTTCCAGTTAATCTCACAACTCTCAAGGTATAATTTGTCAATTTTTGGCCCAAAATACTAAAGCCTAAATCAAATAAAAAAGATTAGGTACTTGTTGTTTTTTAACCACAATAAGTAGTCTACCAAGTGTAATATCATTGCACCACCCTTTATAATCCGGACGAGAGTCCTGCCGTCCGGAGAGGATTCAATTTTGCTACGACACGACTATTCCAGTGATCAAGCTCGTAGGTTTATTTTTGTACCTTTATTCCCTTTGAGAGGCTTGAACGAGCGTATTGTATTTTGATACTGTTATTTTGTTTTGGATCTTTTAGTGAAATTATTTGCATTTGGCAGCATAAATAGGTTGAAATGTTGAACTAAATTTCAGCTTTACAAGTGACATAAGTGACAAAACGTGAGTACAATTTAAGTGAAATTTCTTAACATTACTTGTTATGAGATACTGACCCACTGTGTCATAAAATATGTTAGTAAATTTGGTATTAGCTAACCTTTACTTAGAAAATTAAAGGAACGGTGTGTAAAATATTATTTTAATGCTTAAAGCCTTTTGTTCAAGACAAAAGGTTTTAAGCATCGTTGTATTTCATCATGACTGAGTGTCGTGACTCCTCCGCAGAATTTATTCTCTTGGGCAGATACATCGTGGTGGGTGCCCAGGTCCTTCCACGAGAGACATGTCCTCGGATATTATGATCCTCAATCATGTCGGTTTCCTCACGATGTTTTCCTTCACCGCTATATATGCTATCCACACATAACTTGAAAATACAGGTCATTAGGGCAGGATTCGAACCAGGGTGCGTCTGGATGAAAAGCAGACACAGTAACCGCTGAGCCACACTCGTTTCTAAAATAGACGGTATACATTTTTGGTAAACAAATCGTTCTCAATATATCAAGATAAGGCACTGTTTGTGAAGCACTTTTGACCACAAAGTGCTCGATTATGCTCAGATATTTGTGTCCCAAACCCTTCGTAAACCAACCTTTATTATTCAAATTCATCACTTGGGAATGACTTATTTCATACATAAAATTTTGCCTTTGTGTTCTATTATTTTATCGACAAAACATGGAAAAATATCAACTCGTCTTCGGTGTCTTATTGTTTTTTTTTATTTTTCAGAGAAAGGCTGATTTATAAGCCCGATGTATGGCGGGCGTTAAACGGATAATTGTAACATTAAATGAATAAATGAATACGTGGCTTGCAGCAACACTCTGATTTTTTATCTACGTTAATCATTTGATAGACGCTGAAGATCAAAGAGTATAGTGTATTTTTTGTTAGAATCATTTTATAATTTAAAGTAAAGTATTTTTTTTATTTGAGCAACCTTATTGTATAATTTACATGATTCTGTCTTTTGCTTTAGTTGGAACTGCGTTGCAAAAGACAGGTTCTTCCAAGTGGTTTGTATGGTTAACAAATACAATTAAAAGTAAATAAAATAAAACTATGGACATCATAAGATAATAATAATAGAAGAATATATAATTTTTATCTGTATATATGTACATGTTTGTCCTTCTGTGCATATTTGCATTTGGATTTGTGTGTGTGTGTGTGTGTGTGTGTGTGTGTGTGTGTGTGTGTGTATGTGTGTGTGTGGTGTGAGTGCATGTGTAATTATAACCAGCTGACGATACTGAAACACTTTATTTTAATATTGAAACTTTCGTGAGACATTTTATTAATTGGATGTCATAACATCCGAAACGCATAAACAACATACGCGAATTACACGTGAGTGAAAACTGTTTAGTTAACATATTGAAACACTTTAGTTTGAAATATTAGTCTATGTAATTAATGACATCATTAAAAATTACAAATCATTAAGAAGTTTCAGTTGCAGATACAAATCTTTGCGTGAGTTGCTTCTGAAGTAGTAAAGTTCACTGACGATGATAATGATGATGACTTCATAAATTATGTTTGTTCATTTGAAACAGTTACAAGAGTTTATTTGAAGGACTCCCAGAGTGAAGGATAATAAATAACTTCAAAGTGATTTTAACAAACCTTTGCCAGTCGAGGGACCAAAGAAATATTTGACAAAAAGCTTAAGAATATTTGACATTTAGCAAATATCTTTTTGTGGTGTATTATCATTGCTAATATATTAAAAATACAAATAGTTAAAAAAGCTGTTGCAATTGTAACGTCAATTAGGCTACTTGAAGTAAGTAAACTAGTTTGTGCCATACTTCAGGAGTAACCTCATTTGTTATCGCTTCAACATTACTATCACGTCAAGTTCAAACGTTTTTATTTCGTTCATGCAGTTTATTTTACGATGAATACAGGCGCAATCTTCAAAGCTCGGAGATAAAGTCGTTTTGTTCTGTCAGTTGCCTCTGAACTGTGGCGCGGCGATTATAGAACAATACCCACATGCTTGTTTGGAAAAATACCTGGGAATTGATAGGGCCTGGAACGTAGCGTGGGCTTTAGTTTTTTGTTTAGGGTTTAGTTTAGCTGACTTCCAAAAAAGGATGTTATCAATTTTACCACAAAGATTGTAAAAGATATTGTTCGAAAATGATTCTTATTTAAGAAACTACCAATGATGATTTAATATTTATTAATAAATAATAATAGATTTAAGCTTACAAGCATGTATATAAAACAAACTGTACCTATGTTACATTGTGTATTTATTTATGACAACAAAAAAAAACTAGAAAACTAATAGCATGATGAACAGTAAGGATATATTATTTTAACTTAGAAAACCGATTAAGTATCACAAACATATTTAGATTATTTTATAGATACACATACCTATATCTATTTATCTATCAACATCATCCCTACACTGAAAACCAGAAGCATTTTGTCTTGCAAAACTTAAGTATTCACATTATAAACATAATAATGCGCCAAACTACCCCTCATAACAAACGGTACTTTATCTCAAGCTGAAACAGTATGAAGATGGATAAACGTATCTCGGTATCAAGTTACCGCTACGCATTTAGGCTCACCGGAGCTAGTTTCATGAATAACCAGGGAAGACCATATAATTCAAAGACACCTAACTTTTACTCTGGTTTTATTTTAACCCATATTAGGACTGTTTGGGATTGCTACGGTCTCAAACGGTAGCGATGAATATTGGGTCCATTACTTCAATATTTTACCAAGCATTTTTTTTCATAAATATATAGATACGTCATAACGTCTTGAGACGGCATGAGCGACGTCAACGGTCATAACGTGAAATGGTTTTGTGCCTGTAATATTAACTGTACGACATGATACGATTTTTCAAGGCAGTATTCTATCAAAATTTGCCCTGTTTAGCTTTCTAAATAATCATTTCATTTTAATAAACAACAAAATTTTCAGGCAACAGACCCATATCAAATTATAAATTAACAACATACAAAAATACGGAACTAATTAACAAATTTGTACCTTTTTTTTTTCAAATTGTCTCGTCTCTTGCTTGTAACGTCTGATAACCACGCTCATTTGCTTACCTTACCTCTATTTCAATTTACTAAGAAGGTTTTACATTTATTGGGTTTGTCTGAGAACTTTTCTGAGAAGATCTGTTTCAATACCCCTAGCTACAGTTGTGATAGAAAATTAGTTTACAAATAGATGAAGTTAGGTAAATATTTTACAGTTTCTTTTTATTATTATGGAAAGAATATCATAACAACGAAAAGTCACTATGTGTTATGTACAATAAAATAAAATTAATCAAGTCATCAAAATATTACGTAAAAAAATTTTTGCTTTCTTTTGTTGCCTAAGGTTAAAGACGCTTAAACACACTTCACATGATTCACACTTTCTTAGTTTTTGAGTAAGTCTTACTTTACATGTTTCATTAAAAATATGCAAACAATTATTTGTTTGACAACGATATTCTCATGATAAAATTGGCTGACTATCTAATCAGATTAAAAGCAAATACCTCTTTTTTTATCTGGGATAGGTTTACGTTTGACTACAGCCTGCCCGATGTTAAGCATTGCTGCAGCCTAGGGTGTAAGTGTAACACGTTTTCCTAGAAGATACCTATTAACTCTAGATTTGAAAACCCCTGGATTGAATGAACCTACAATGAAATGTGGGCAAATTTGTCCACTGCCTTTATGATACCGATCAATGTCCATTCAAGCTTCATAATAAGGCTCTATTGATGTGATCGAGGCTTCATTCCGCCGGTACAGCAAACATATTGAATTCTCCATTCAGGTGGCGGCTAATTAGCAAAAAGCTACCATAAAGCTCGCGTAGCTATTTGATATGGCAATAAATGTTGGATCGATGTTTGCTGTTTTTTTATGGTAACTGTTAGGATGTTATAGGTTGTTCAAATAGGCATTTATAACGTTACTTAATTATTGCATTTTTAAACAGGATTAACATTAAATACTATTGCATAGGTATGTTTTTACGGTTTGACTTTACGGTAGGCATCTGTAAATAATGCATAGCATTTATTTTAAACAAAAATGACCAATATAGCAGTAGGTCAATAAATACAAGTACATTGTTAAATGATGGCTACTATTGTTCGGGAGGATATGTTTTAAGGGTTTAATCTTTAATTTACAACAATGTGTATATTATATTGTGTTTATATTGTGTTATATGTGTATATTATTTACGCTGTTTTAAATCGTGAACACTTTGGATTACGTCAAAGTCCATACACAATCTGTTACTGTCCAAAAACTTTACATTAACAACGAAATACATGTTATGGTGATTAAAAAACGTATAAAACTCATTTTCCAAAGCTGTACGCGGAAAACCCGTCCCGCTGCAAAAATACGGAATAAAACCGGGATTTTTGCACCGTCATTTTATAGTTGAGGAAATAAAGTGAAGTGAATTTGCCACATACGTTGCGAACCCACATTTTGACTGATGAGGTCGTTTCTTTGCCGTTATATTCACTACTTGGGTGACACACTTTCGATTTACTGGCATTTTTTAAATGCTGACGAATACATGGATGATCGTGTTTGCTGCTTAGATAATTATTTGTTCATTTTTGAGACTATTAACTGGCTTGTAATTCTACGCATTTTGATTCTTATAAAGGTGGGCCAAATGTCTTAAGAAATTAGGTAACTGCTAATATAATTAACATATATCATGCATTATCCGAAATAACGTTAGTTATTAAATAGATAAGACAAAATTTCAAAATTAATATTAACATATCAACTGATATTCTATTTTCTCTTTGTTTCAGATAAAACCATCATGGGAAGATAATTATTTGTGAGTATCAAGCTGACAATATTTCTTATAGCCCAATCCTATTCCATATGCTACGATAGCTATAATAATGGAAACTAAGTAAGTACATAACCATTATATATTTGGGTAAGTACATAATGAATATAACCATTTATGTGGGTAGTAAGCGGAATGTCATTGCGTAATTAGAGTCCCAATGCAACTGACCACTGGAACTAATATACCTACTCTGTATAATGTCCAATACCTAATTGATAGTCAGTGATCAGAATAATAACTAATTAGAATTATCAAAACCATGATTAGGTAACGGTGTAATCTGGCAACCTCGTTTGAAAGCCATTTCAATTGGAGCACACCTGTTCTGGAATGGATCTGGCTCATATTCGAGGCAGCCCAAACACGCCAGATAATTGACGACAGATTTTACATTCGAAATTCCACGGTAGTATCTAGTCAGGCAACATTACCGTCATATAAAAATAAATCACAACCAACGTGTTGTGAGGGTCCAACCTGAATGGCGTCTGCACAAGATCGACGCAGATGGCACATACAAAGGGAGGCATATATCCAGCAGTGGGATCCCAAGGGCTGTCAATGATGATGCTGAAAAATATATCTCAGTAATATTATATAGCTGAAAGTTTTATCAGTGGTGTATGCGAGTATATATCTGAAATATACAACTGATCTGATTTGGTTGAAATTTGCTATGGAGGTAGATTAGACCCCGTTTTAGTGGCTAAGCTTCTTTTGGCTCAACCGAGCGCTGCTACTGAAAAAAATGATAATGCTAAAGAAAAAGTGAATTTATTCTCGAATCTTGTCCAATAAAAACAGAGCTCTGGCTCAAGTAACCACGATCAATCGCTGGGCTCAGGTGCGTTTACAAATTGCCCTCGAATATTGCCGGTACATACACATTTATTATCTTCATCCCTTTGATTTATAGTCCAGCTAGCATAAGACGGTATTCAGGCTGAAAGTAAGATTAAGAAATTGAAAACAATGGACAATGACTATATTTATATGTATTTATTATTGTATTTACTTTAAATGTTTATTTGACACCCTCCTGTAAAAAAATATGGCAATCAATAAATCGTAAGCAATTATACTTCATCGTATATATATTCAAGCGAAAGAGTTGATTATTGTTTTTCTTTCTCGTCGCAACTGAGTAAAATTGCTTATTATCGTCTTGATTTTTATAATATTGTATATGCTACTTATGAGACTTTATACTGCCATTTTTGATTCTGATTTATACCTAAAGATAAAACCAGTAAGTAACACAGCTCACTTATGTAGACTATAAAATACTTCAAGCAATAAATAAATAAATATTCCGGCACATTGCGCACATCGCCATCTAGCCCCATACTAAACGCTTGTCGTGGGTACTAGATAACAGATATAATACTGTTATTCTTTTTTTTTGTAAATACATTCTTATTATGCATACAAAAGACCAGGCTCGACAAGTTTTTTTTTATTCATATATATATATTTGTGTTATGCGGGAATCGAACCAGCAACCCCCAGATTAGAAGGCAGAGCCACTACCAACTAAGCTGGTAGTAGTAGTAATGTAGAAGCATCCTTACTCAGCAGCAAATGATGAGTCTTGACACTGCGTACCTATTCAGTAATTTTGAATGAAAAACAGTTGTCAAGGACAGTTCCACTGACTGATGTGGGACTAAAGTTTGCACTCAAATTATTCAGCGACAGCGCAGAGTGGGTGCAAAAAGTTAACTTGGTTAATTTGTGATTTGGTTTACACGGATTATGAATTACGCGTTTTAGGCTTAAAGCGTATTGTGGGTATGAGAAGCAGAAAAATAAGGATAAACATACAGTATAAATCTTGTTTTAAGTTTAATGAAATTTTAAACTTTTTTATAAAATACTGGTTTAAACCCTACACAGCTGGTTTTCTAGCAGGAGGCACAGTCTATATTTGAATAACAAGATTTTGAGACGAATTCATAACATAGTCATTCTTTGTTATTGAGTCTAGCTTAACAAAAGCACAAATGTATTGCAGGTTAAGGCAAAATTATTTTGTTGAATCGAAACATTATAATGTAGGTAAACAATCGTCAATTTCTGGCAAGCACTTAAAGACCTTAAGTGTCATACCTCTCCACGCGGCCCTTATTAATTAAACAAAATACATAAATATTAAAACATCATTAGAAGTACCGTTTCTGCCGCTATGGTAAAAGGCGGAATAAAATTAATGTCAAGCGGCCCCTGAGAGCTTTAAATTTATGTTCAGCAATTATTGTTCTTTATTTAGATAAAACACAACTGTAGATTACTTTCGTTTTTAAGTATCTTCCGTTTAATGAATCTATATATTCTTATTTAGATAATTATATACATTTTTCATATTTATACTATCTATGCTATGCAAAGACGAACATAACTCTTTGATGGTAAGTCTCACATCCCTAAAAGATGCTGAAGTGTGTTTTGTATTTTTGAATGGTATAATGGTAGCCCAGAGCCATTTTACTTGGACTAGTCAATCAGAGTAAAACATAAAACTTTATTGTACCATAAAAAACTCCTAAATATCAATCTTCTTCTTATCGAATGAGACTGGCTAACTCTGGTGTCTAGAGTTTATCAAGCCGCCCTAAGGGCCTCTGACATGGCTTGGCGACTGCCATACTAGACAGACAGCCGGAACCTACAATTTAACGTGTCACAACCCACGGAAGCGCCCATAATGTAATGCCACTTCTCAGTCACCCATCCAAGAACTGACCGCGTCGACCTTTGCTTAGCACTGGTTATCACATGCAATTTCCTCCCCTAGCTAAGCTACGGGCGCTACTCATTGTTTGAGAATCTTATGATAATAACACAATGAAGTGCTACGAACTACGTTTTTGCTACGCTACCTCTAAAACCGCTATCAACAATTGCTATTAAAATGTATCAACAATTTCTAAACGCGAAACTTTTACGTTCCCCTTTTATTCTCTAAAAAAACCTGGCCTGCGGCAAGTCTTCCTGAATGTGGTCGTCGGCGAGTCCTGGACGCCTCCTGGCATCCAGGTAAAGTCCAAGTATTAGAACACACAATATAGATATACGGGATCACTGATTAGGTTATAACACTCCCGTGATATTTTTAGATTGTTTTGCGTAACGTACTTTCTGTTCAAGGGTTGGAGCAGCACTGTCGATGTAAACGTCATTCTTTTTAGAGATGCGCGAGCGCGGGGTAAATGCGCGAGTGAGATATATTTGATTTTACATCGACTTGATGAATGTAGATTTTAGGCAAGCCAAGTCCCTACAATCTATACTATATAATCATAACTAGCCACATCACAACCTTTGTTTGGGCTAGGGAATAAACACATCTATGATAATTATAATAAGGTTTTGTATCGCATGTCAATTATGTTGCTACACGCTGAATGCCATATTAAATTACCGGCATATCCTGACGTGACACTTGACAACTTGAAACGTGTATGAATATAAATTAAATCCCTCGACTGAAACTTGGATTATATTTATTAAACATATTTTGTAATGTATTTTGACACGCCATTTTATTTATATTAATTTTGTTATTAGCTACGGCAGAAACAATATGGCGGAAACATTGGTTTGGTTTGCACTCATACACAAATGTGACTGCCTATTCTTATTGAAGTATTCCGAGTCTATTTGGCAAAAATAGTCGGAATATTTGTTAATTTTTATGCTATTCCAACATAGAAAAATGCGTTACACTTTTTCCACGAAAATGGGAACTATAACGACACCTTTGAAAAATGATAGAAGCTGAAAAATAATACTTGATGTATAACTTTGATATAAGAGATTGTCAAGTTAATAAAGTTATTTACTTTCACTGTAAAATCATTTGTACATTTCATCTAAGGGAAAGAGAGGGATGATATAAAAATCCTTGTCTAAGCCTTAGTAATGACTACTTAACTACAATCTTGACAAGTTGACAGTTTTTTGACAGGAAAATCAAACCCGTATAAACAATTGACGTTCCGAAATGCTCTCAATTAGTGAGTTTTATCCACTTCAAGACGTCAATTAATCTTGCATTTATATTCCAAGATAATTTAATTTCGCGGTAACAAATGTCAAGAGTCATTTAAAATTAAAGCGTTTGAAAGCTTCTCGATTCATTTATTATTCGGAAACTCAATAGATAATGCTTAAGTAGAAATTGGGTTGAAGTAAGTGAAAATGGTTTGGTAGTAATTTGTGCTTTTATCTAAAGCACAGTTGAATGAAATGGTATCATTTTGACTGATAGATATTTGAAAAAAGTCTTCTTTCTATACTATTCTATAGAAGATATACTTTATATCCATAACAGAACGCTTTTAAGCAGTTTTTGATTTTTGCCTGTTTATTTAAACGCCCATAACGCAAAAACGGCTTCACGGTTCATTAGACTTGGCACGACCTTGTCTACATTTCATTACTTTTTAGAGATGAAGTATGAACAAGCAGTTCCATCGAGACTTGGCTAGTTTTTTACAGAATGTTTTTGGTGGGATATGTAAAATTCACCAAGCAACAGAACGCAACCGATAGCGACAACTAGTCAACAGAATCAGAAGGAGTCACGATCCTCAGCAGTGAGGGACACGACTAAGAAGAGAGAGAATATGCAAAATGAATGAATATGAAGATACATACTCCATACAACTAACATCTTTTCACAAGGTTCCATACACCCAAACTGTCGACATCATTCCCAACTCCCTTGGAGCCAACTCACTGATTCAATCTACTAACTTTAAACGCGGTAATGTAGCAAGTATTAACTTATTTCTTACAACAGTTTACCTCAAATCATAGAACAAATAGCGAAAAGATTGAACAAATATCTCTTATTTCATATTAACTGTTTCCTTCAACGTAGGGGTAAAATGAGACTAGCACTGAATCCAATCCACTACTTCTACAAGTAGACACAAAAAAACTCTTTGTTGTTTTGTGTTTGTTGTAAAGTTTGTCACACCCCTGCATAAGAAAATAGTGGGCGAGTTCTCTAGTCTTCCAGGGTGATTTTGTGGTCCTTGCAGTTCTTTTGCGATCTTTTCCTCCAACGGTAGCCCCAACTTTACAAAAAACTGAAAAAAACAAGTTAAAGACTTATTTTTTTAAGTTGTTGTTGTTGTTAGTTTACATATGAGATTGAACCAGTGTACGTCAGAAAGTAAAGTGGGCGCATTTATTTCCGCAATTAATAGTGACTAGCTGCAATCGTTTGCGTTTTTTGTGTTGTTGAAAGCCATGTGATGTGTTTGAAATGAATATAATAATAAATGATTTATTTGGGTAACATAACTTAAATGGTAATTACATGGATTTGGTTACACGCTTAAATACTAACATGCAAAGTAATGAAGCTGTCCACTATAAAATGACGTTTTTACGTCCATATTTTCTCAATATACACTATAAATAGACATCTATGGGATGTGATACCGTCTCACAATCCCTCGAAATCACTCCAATAGCCACAGTCAAAGACACCTTGACAAGTATCGTAACTTGATCAAACTATATGTAATAGAGAAACCGTGGGCGGCCACTTATGTGTACTACAACCGAATCAGAAATATCTTTTATACTACACCTGCTCGGAAAGTACCTTGATACTTTATCAAATTTACGGTAGAAAGTACGTCATTGCATATCGAACAAATATGCGGGGAGAAAACGCATCTGAGCGGGAGAGAAAAGTGTATGAAAATCCATTTCTTACGTAGTTTTTTTTTTAATTTTGGGTAAGACTATGCGCCGGTAACATAAATATCAAAAGCCAAAAAGTTTTTACAGTGAGTGATTTTATCATAAGCGAAATAGATTTTTCCCTAGACTATACATATAGATATATATAGATATTCATTGTCTGATAGCTTAAATCTTTATGATCTTAATTACGAGGAAGAACATACAAGGTACTGCCTAGTAACAGGGTCGTAAGCGAGCATAGCTCGGTGGTAAAGCGTCCGCCTTATAATCTGGCGCACCTTGGTTCGTATTCAACCTTACACTAATAACTTGTTTTTCAAGTTGTGTGGATTTGAACTCGCTCAAATGAAAACTTCGTGAGTAAAACCGACATGTTTGTGAACTTAGTAATCGGCTTAGGTATCATAACTTGAAAATGTTAATACGTTGAACGGTAATATGTACTTATAGCTATAGGTATGGAAAATTGTACACGTGTTAATACTTGACCTGTTTTTATTTTCTTCCTTTTCAAGATGCTGTGGAGTGTTCCATGGAGGTTGCAAGCCTTCGCAATTTCTTTTCTATGCTACTTTTAATATTCATTTGTTCCAGAACAACAATAAAATAATATTCGTTCACAAATAGTCTTATTTGAAAATATTTAGACAGGTTTTACAAAGAAATACAATGTAATAAATTCACCCATTATTTCTTCACTTCCTTCACTTCATTCCACTACTTTACAAATCATATATGTATACATTAGCTATAGCTGCCAATTGAATTGAATTTCCACTGGTTTAAATAAACTCTAACATATTTTGTACAAAGTCTTAATCTGAGCAGAACAAGAAATGTGCGTATTGCTTTTTTTCCATACGTAAGAACTATTTTCATTACCAAACATCGTAAATAGTAAATGTCGCAGAGTTTTCTATCGGCACAAATCTTAACGCAATTATTATTTGCTCCCTCCTGCGGGCGATAAGGAAAAGTTTCTCCCAATACATGTTGGACACACGCTTTGGTTTAATTGACTGTTTAGTTCCCATTAACAAAGACGAAATGTGTATCTTTAGAGTAAGAAAGATTTATGTGAAAAATTGTACGTGATTAAGAAGAAGGTAAAATAATTAGAGTAACAAGAAACACTGCCATATAATTTAGCGAAAATTTAAACAAACTATTTCAATTCGTTTTCACCTTATATTAGTAACTTAAATTATAGTAAGTATATAAAATAATGCATATCTTGTACATATATGCAGTACACTCGCTGCACTGGCAATGTTTCGTGATAGAAATTACTTTCTTTTGTCTACAGCCCGCCTAATGTTATAGTTATGTCTAGGATTTAGCACGCATGCGTAGAAAAAACCTATTTACTATGGATTTGAAGATTATTGATTGTAAATCAATATTTCAGGACATATCAAACATAAAAATAAATTATATCATCGCCTTAATAAAATAATTCATAATATTAATAACATATAATAATCTTAGTATCGATAAAAAGGAGCATACAAACGAATAAAGACCCAAACAAGCACACTTTTGCTTGTGTCATAAATGTTACATAATGTATTACAAAAAGGGTTTTCGTATGATAAAATCAGTTATGGTGGCCATCTACGGACACCTGCAACACAGGAAGTGTCACTATACGTGATTTATTAGCACAAGGTTGTTTAAAATATTTACTATCCAGTTAACAGCGAGTGTGGCTCGGTCGATTAACTGTCTGGTGTACATTCTAACGCACCCGGGTTCAGATCCGACCCTACACGAATCACTTGTTTTTCAAGTTATATGTAGACTTGCACTCGCTTAGCGAAGAAAAACGTCGTAAGGCAACCGACATGTTTGAAGACCACAAGATCTGAAAACGTGCGTCTGTGTTATCTGTTTGTCTGTTACTCTGGTTATCGGTGCCTCTGGTTGTCTGTTTGTTTAAATGCCCATCATGCGAAAACGGCTGAATGGATCATCATAATTTTTGGTATGTAGGTAGTATGAGGTCTTAGCAGTGTCATAGGCTTTTTATCCTGAAATAATGCTAGCGCGATTAGATATCAGAGCATAATATAGATATCAAAGCATAATACTATATATAAGACTACATCTATTATTTATTAGTGTAAGAGGATATTTAACTGAATTGAAAGTTATATGATATATAATGTGATTTTCAACATTTAAATTCAGGCAGCATTACACCCACGAAGCAATATTTGCGTTCATGGCTGACATTTATATTGATTTCAATTCCATCGTCTCATTCCAAGCATGAATAATGTAATGTTGGAGAATACAATACTATAACACGCTTTCTATTTAAATTTATACTCTGCGTGAGTTAAGTTTCTTAAATCTTTGAGTTGCTTTCATTCCATATTTTCAAAAATTACTCTTTTGTTATTTTTATTTCTAACAAAAATAGACATTCCAATAATTAAATGTTTTGTTGTATGCGTGTAAATATGTTTTTAGCACGGAGTAGGCTTACGTTTGACTACATTGTTATTATTATTAACTTAAATTTATTTTTATTAACTTAATTAGTATTGGTTATTGTTATTAACTTAAATTTGAAATATCATATATAATAGGCGTGGTCAGCTCACTGCTTACGTTATTTATAGATAAAAATGTATCACTTTTAAGACCAAATAAAACTGTTATTTAAAAAAAACATGATCAAACACTTCGTCATACAGACAATAATAACCAAGTAATCGAGTAAGTATATTTTCACATTTAAGTAAGATTTTTAGAGTGGACAGTCAAGCATTTGATAATGATGATTTTCACTAGAATAGCTCACAATATTATAATCATCGGTCACCTTATAATATTACTACTGTGTTCCAAACCAAATTCCCAAAAACCCTATTCAAATATGTAACACACAATCCCAGTCCGTAGAACGGAAAATATTGATCTCTTCAAATCCAACAATAAAAGAAAAGAGCTAATAAAGCTCTTTCGCTCCGGGAAAATTGTGGAACACATCGAAAAGGTTCCATATCCAGCGAGTTTCCCGGAAATTAGAAAGCCTATTTCAATTATTTCTATTTATTTATTTATTCCATATTCTATTTATTTCCTCATTTCGTAGTACCTAACATCAATATTACAAAAAAAAAAAAAAAAATAGGACCCTCACACAAACTCGACTACCTATCATATTTTTAATTGTTTCCATGTTACATACTGGACTATCAACTTCACCAAAATGGTAATTATCAAAAAGGGACGACATGACATAATTATTATATTTTATCTAGCAAGACTATAGCAAGAATAAAATTTACACTTATCAACCTTACTCATACATATATATTATATTATATAGCCATAACTTTAAATTTACAATATTACAAGTACAACCTATACTTACCATAATATATCTATTTACAAACACTCACATATTGCAATACCTATATTTATTTTTTATTTATATGCATATAATAATATACATACATAATATACTCACACTTTCAGTACTATACTCTTAGATAAGACAGGCAACTCTGGCAAAACAGCTGTACTAGGTGCCAAAATTGAAAAAAAAAAAAAAAGTTTATAGCTTCATTCTTCCGTACAAGTTCATGTTTATCGTTCTTGTTTTGTTTTGAATTGATTTTTATTGATTGTAAAGATATTTTTTGTGTGTTTTATGTGTTCAGAAGCCTCTTTTCAACCCTTATGGTTGTGTTCTGTGCACAAACTGTTTTTGCTAACCGGCGGCACTGAATACATAAGTCAAACGGCGGTGCGAACGTTGAACTTTTGTTTTTGTGAGAGGCCGGCCACTGTAAGTGTTTTTGTTGCTAAATATTAGTCAATTTATATAGTGCTATGTTGCGCTTCGGAGTGGGAAAGACTGGATGTCGCAACACAGGAAAAGACCTAGTGTGATATCCAGGGTTTGCCTAATAAGGTACAGTAGGTAATACACTAAGCCCAAGTTTGTACAATATCCTATGTTTCCTCAGCCTTACTGTGAAATCCATGTAAATGTTGGAATAAATGCTTTTTTTTTTATGTTATGTTTTTATGATATTGTTTTTGAGAAATTCTAAATTAAATTAATCTAAAATAAAAAAATAAAATTGTTCCGGCGCGGGAGGTGTCACGCTTCCAGACTGTGCCCGGTAGACTGCTCTAATTTTACTTTTGACGGAAACATGTGGCCTGCTTTCAGTTTTGGCCGGAAACTGGTGAAGTTGTGACGGTCAGGGAGCTTAAAAATAAAGGTTTACTTTTCTAATTAGTTCACCAGCCTGGTCATCACGTAAAATGTATTGAGTTACTTGCACAAAATTGGTATTGTATAGGTATAGTGTTAAGATAAGTAAAGTACACGTTATTAGATTAAGTATTGTACAAGATTTTAAGATTCATGTGAAATCATTCATTCATTACAAATTATAGTGAAACGTACAACTTTTCACTAAAGGCATACACAAAAACAAAATTTGTTGGATTATTTCTAAAAAAAAACATACTTATTACATTTTTTCTAAGGCACATTTTGTTTTGCAAATATTAAAAGTCGTAAAACAAAAATTGATTCTTTTGACGCAGAAAAGCGCCACTAACCTTATACCACTACCATAAGTTAATTACCACTAACCTTGCATAGGTAGTTAAACAAGTTAAATTTGCCTTGCTATATCTGTTATTAATTTAATCCGGCAAACTCCCACCAAACTAGCCGGACCCCCAGCTCAGCTCTACCGTCGAACCGCCCCGGTAATGTGTATAATGGGCCCGCTTTTAGGACACGGTTTGCAGAGTTTCGGCTACATAAATAGCACTGTCGCGATGAATTCACAATGAGTCGCGGTATTATCAAATGAGAATACACACAGATTGCAAAATCCATTTGGATCTTGTAATAACTGTTATGCTATGCGAGGTATGCTAAGGTGATTAATATATAACACTAGAATATATTGTTATATACATCATTTTAAAATGATTAAAGAACTATGCTTTGACTTAGAATTGTACCATATAAAATAGACATTTATTGTAACAAAACGGAGACATCTAAAAGTATATAATTCATTGTCTATTTGAAAAAAATATAACGTTAAATTATGCATCTATAACTCAAATCAAAAGGGAATAAAGGCTATTTTATTTGAATATTAAAACAATGACATTCAACTTTATAATTTGAGCACATTAAGTCTTTGATGTTTCATTTTATTTCATTAATATTTGGTATAGTGTTGTTGTAAATTTATCTACAGTAGTTTACAAACTACGTAAGCTTTAAAAATGCTATATATTTTACAAAGTCTAAATTATATATGTACATAGTACATCATTGTTAAGCCATGTTAGGCCTTTAGGGCGATTAGAAAACTTTTTTTAGAAACAGAGTAGGGCGCTGTCTTAATCTTACTTACCTACGTTATATTTAAGACTAGTGGGTGCTCGCGGCTTCGCTCGCATTAAGAAGTAAAACTTGCATCCCCTATTTCACCCCTTTAAAAGTAGCATTTCCAAAAGGCCTTCCTTAGCGTAATTTCAGCCCAATCCGTCCAGTGGTTTGGGATGTGCGTTAATAGATCACTATATCAGTCTACTGTCTGACTGACTAGTCAGTTAGACAGTCAGTCAACTTTGAGTTTTATATATTTAGATTAATTAATAATATTTTACACTATTTATACTACAAACCAAAATAGACTTGTAATGAAAATCCAAACCCGCAATAAATACCTCGAGCTCATAATCGCGAGATTGTTGCTAGGTCGGATGCCAACATCTCTCGTTACTTGTAACAACCGTACCGTTATAACAAGCTGATGTCCTCGAATACTAGCATCAAGTACTCGTATGACGTATGCACTGTGACAGTTGCAAAGCTTTAGAACACCATTCAAAGTTTTGGGTATAACCGAGGTTGTACTCTGCTTTGGAGATGAAAAATTTATAAGTGTTCAGCTAAGGCGTTCTTATAATATGTCATTACTATTTGTGATGGTTTTTGAATTTATTGTGGTACGTTTGGGGCTTTAGTTATGTGGTATTGGTCACTTTCGTATCCTTATTCTATTACCAAACCAAAAATCTTTACCAGTTACTTGTGGACGCCTGCGGCTTCGCGTGCATTGTTTTATAATAAAAAGTAGCCAAAGTACTTTTCTAAGACCTCGTACCAAAAATCATGATGATCCATTCAGCAGTTTTTGCGTTATAAGCGTATACACAGAGAAACAGACAAAAAATCTAAAACTGCTGAAACGTGTTCTGTTATGGATTTTATCTACACTAATGTTGTAACATTCTACTTATGTTTCCAATACTTGACTTATAATTACAACTGTTATAGTGCAGACAACAAAACACTCAATTTAAGCGATTTGATGGTATAATATCCACATCGATATCGTAAAATCTCATTATAACATCAATAAAACGCGACCAACCTGATTGCAGGGCCAATCAAGTTGGTCGCGTTTTATTGATGCGCGCAGCTGCGCTCTCATTGGTTAGATTTTAATGGCGGCATAATCACTGTGACAATACACGTACGCGTGAATTTAATTTAATAAATTAAAAGTTAAAAATGGATAGCGACGATGATATTTGTACGCCTTCGGATATTCTAGAATTGGCAACAAAAGTAACTCACAATCTTTTGCCAGAAAAATCTAGAAAATTATATGAAAAAAATATAAATAAACTGTTGTCAGCTTTAACTCTTGTTGTTTGATTAATTGCATTAGTGAAGATAAAGTGGTGTATGCAACTGCATATAACACAGGTATTAAAACACTCGTTACTATTATGAAACTCACGCTCGTGTTTTAGTACCCTTCATTATATGACAGTTGCATAAACTACTATAAAGTATACCCAACCATTTCTTTTTTAATATCATCTATGTTCAGATTATTGACCCTCTTTAGCTTTATTATATGTATAGATATAGGTACTTAGATTACTTCTGCTTGTTGTTCCTATCAACGCATCTCACATGTTTTGTACCTTCACGTTTTCCTCCAGATATCTATAAAGTTTAATACGTGTAGTAAATTATTAAGTGTCGTTTGGGGACGTTAACTGGGCCCTTAGAGGGCTCTGTTGGTTCAAGAGCCGTGATTTTATTGTAGACAAGTTGCCCTCAAATTTGATCCTGTTTTGGGTTCGTATTGTTAACGGGAAAAAGGACAGAGACCAAGTTTAGAATTTCATAAGTTTGGCCCTTTGCACGGTGGAAATTATTTGCAAAATATCAGAAAGGTGAGCCAGGTAGCCAGGTCCGGTATTTTAGTGTTCAAATACTAAGTACGTTACTTAAGATGTAATAAACATATATTTTTCAGATAATAAAATAATGTTACAACTCTTTTAAAAAGTTATATTGCCTAACTCAAACTAATTTTGTAAAATATGAAAGCCACTTAATCTCGCCCTCAAAAAATGCCGTTTTGCCCAAAAATCAAACATTTTTGAAGTCCCCGAACGCAATTATAATTTTTTATGGCAAAAGTAAGTCAAGTTTACAGGGTTCAGAGTCAGTTCGGAACTCGTTTAGACTGCTAACAAACCAATTAGAAAGAATGACTTAAACTGCGTCTTTTTTGCGACAAAATCCCGAGGGACAAAGTCGATGTAATCTTGAAGGCCGTAATTACAGGGCCGGCTTAGGGCCCACAATTATAAGGGTGGACTTACTTTGTTAGTCAACACCCACTTGAAAAATGGACTTGAAAGTTTGGACTACTCGACCGGATCCCGAAACTTGAAGTCAGTTTACAAAGAGATCTCGGAGTATTCCCTGAATAATATTGTTTGTTGATAAAGTAATTTGACTGTTTTGTAACAGTTAAGTTTAAAGTTTTGTGTATTTTTTCAAAGTCGTATGATTATTTTGCGAAAGCTTAAACAGAATATACTACCATCCTAACAGTAGATTTTATTATACCTTTCACCTTAAATTTTATCTTATATGATAACAATTTTGAATTTAACATGAGTATGTAGAGATACAAATAGATATCCCTATTTATATTTGATCACTCCTTATTTCTAATGTATTTTTATTTGTAATTTTAATTTTAATTAAGTCATTTGTAATGTATTATTTTATGAAATAAAATTAGAATCCTGTAGGTACTAGAACTTTAATATTTTTCAGCGACATATAAAAAAATATATATATATATATATATATATATATGGAGTTGTTTTGATGCTATTAATAATTCTAAGGAAAACATCAGCAATAATACCACAAACAAAAGTTTTAACCAATCTTCGAAACTTTGCCAAATATTTTCATCCAACACAATATTAAAAAAGAAAACAAACAAAAAACAACTTCAACTGAAATAAATGTCTTACTGCCTACTTAGAAACTCATAAGTATATCAACAAAAAAACACAAAAATATTTTTTTAAAGATTTTATAGAAACAAAATTTGACACTCTAGTTGATGGAAGTATTACTAATTTTGTTGATTTAAATTCTTCTTCTTTTTTTATCGAATGAGAGTAGCCAACTCTGGTGGCCACAGTGTATCAAGCCGCCCTAAAGGCCTCTGACATGGTTTAACGACTGCATGCCGTACTAGACAAGCAGCCGGGACCTACAATTTAACATATTCTCCGACCCACGAAAGCGCCCTAAATATAATGCCACGTTTCGGTCACCCATCCAAGGATTGACCGCGTCGACCTTTACTTAACATTGTTAATCACATGCGTTTGCCACCGCTATTTAAATTAATTGCACCTATTACTATGAATAAATCTTTCAAGAATCTAAATCATAACTTGAACTTGTTACGTTCCGGACAGCTAATTAAGAGAAGATGGCGTTACAAACTAAATTACGATAGAAAATTAAATGAGGTCGAAGTAAAAGCTATCGTTCACTGTTATATCAAAGCAAATGTTAATCGTAAGTTTGTGAATCTGTTTTTCTTACAAAACGCCTTAAACAGAGGAAAAGATCCAAAATATATCTAGCAAGGAGATAGTACTGGATCACAAATTAATATTGTCTTATTTTTATTCCAAAACAACTTGGCAGGATTTGGATAATATCTAACGTTATTTTTATTGTTCATTTCAGATGCTGTTTCAGACAATACTCTTAAAGAGAGAAAGGAACGCAGTGATATTTTTTAAGCAAAATGTAAGTATTGTTTCTCTTTTGAAAGAAACAAATAGATTGGCGCGATAAACACAGTCATTACCAACAACATATCTAAATACCTTAGATAAAAACGGCGCTTAATGATTTTATTATCTATCTAAGGCGTTTGGATCTAAACAGTCATTGCGAGAGTGAGAGTTTTTATATAAATCTTAACTTATACTATTGAAAATAAGCGCTAATTCAGAAATAATTAATTGTTTTATCGTATTGATTTTACCGAGTCCGCACTCTCGCATTTAATCGCGCCTGTCTATTATTTCTTTAATTTGCGGCTACCCTGTCCCAACGGGCCTAATCTTTATTGTGAGCCTTTATGTACCCGTATACACTACCCTTATATACTACCCTAAATGTGCGTATGAATATTAATGCATTAATCCTACTTAATACGCCACTTTCACGCACAAATCTTCTTGGGAAATGGTTTAGAGCTACGTGTAAACTTACAGAAGGACGTTCGGTTTCATTACTTATATATAAGACCTTGAAAACACTTACGAGAGCGCTTACAGCAAAATAACAGTGACTAGAGAAAAGTAAAACAGGGTAAATATTCTAAGTAAATAGTAGTTAAGTAAACCTTAGTATTTTGATTGACTTATAAGGTAAAATAATGATAGATAATTATTTTTTATTGCATGTAACATTATCTGTATTATAGTTTACAGTACATTTATTTATAATTAAATCTAGCGCTGCAAATAACGGCCTTATCGCTAATAGCGATGTTGGGTTATTTTATGGTTATTTACAAATGAAAAGTGTACCAGCTGAAATAACAGGCTAAGTAAACTTAGTAATATTGGTTTCACTATTTTATAAAACTAGATAAAACAGAGGCTGAAACAAAAAGTAAAAACAACGTAACTTGTCCTAATTTCACAGCTACATCTACGTACATTATAACTACGTCCGATAAAAACAAAACATTGGGGTAATCAATCCACGCCCGGACAGAATGAATTGTTTTATCGTATTGTGGGCGTTACAGTAAAACTCCGTGGTTATTATCGTAGAATAATAGCAATAGACAGATCAGAAATTATTACTTTGAATATATTTTAGACGTTGATTTTACTGTACATTGGTTTGTTATTTCTTGTATCAGTTGAGTTTGAAGTACTTTTAACATCACTCTATTGATCACTGTATTATAGTTCCTGTAAGGCATGATGACATGACATGTCGAGCTAATTTTTGACATAATTATTGACGTAAGTGCTAGCCGGTTATTACAACAAAATCACTGTATTGATTTTCAAACGATACTGATCACTGTGCTGGATATCATTTACAAGGTTCTTAACATGTAAGATTTATTGACATACATCATTCAATTTTAAACAGAAGAATTAAAACTAGTTAGAAAAAAGCATAACGACGCCACAAATTGTGATTGTAATTTCATATTCAATAACTAATAACCAAATACGAGTAAATTCCGCAAAAAACAGAAATTTATTGTTTCTATTGTATGTTACACCGGTTTTAGATTTTTTTTCACATTCCAAATGATAAGCACCTAAATTACTACTCTACACAAAACAAATTGTCGTTTGAAATCTACGGCTTTACCATACAGCCGCCATTAGCCAGAATCCATTTGCATAAAATTCAATTAGTGAGATACTTAGTGCAAAATCGTTTAAGAAAGTTGCTGCGGAACAAATAAAAACGAACAAGTTGCAACACTAAGTAGGTCTTGATGAAAACTTACTGTAAAGTTGTGGCTGTTGAATGAACTGAGAGTGAATCAAGTTGTAAAAGTTTGTTCTTTTCGTTTATTAAGTTACTTACTCGAATATGAGATTAATATTGAAACACAAAATATATTGTTATACCTGGTAATTTTATTTTTAATAATCATTAAATGTTAAATTATTGATTTTTTTCTGAAACTTTTCATCTCATACACATAAAACTCTTAAGCCCAAAGTAATGCAAGAAACACTTAAAACTTTTTTTGCGTATTAATAACGTTATTTATATTAAGCAGCAATACATGGGAGTAGAATTATTTGTCTGGTTATTTCTGAGTGTACGAATTTCTTCGTAATCAAGAGCTTAGCGAACCTATTTAGTCTCAAGTATTTGCGCAGTTTATAAATAGCCTTTGAAAATATGTACTTTGAATGAGTTGTTCTCAAACTGTTTTGGATTTGCGTTCCGACCTCAAAATGATCTAAAAGTCCTATGCTTTTGAAAGGACTGAAAGTCGTTGACTATGCTTTTGAACTAATTTAATGCGCTCTTGATTTGGAAAATAGCTCATATTTCTTTCTTAATTACAAACTCCATGAAGCTTTTCTAAGTCAAAAGTTATCTCTCGTAAACGAATTGTACCAAAAAGATTGAAATACAGTAAAACTATAACAAGAAATGATTTGTATCGAAATGACGCGCTCCCCAAATCACAACAAATTAACAGATTTTGTGGAATACTACCAATTTGGTTTATATACAGTTTTTTCTATACAGAGTCCAAGGAATTTTATCCCTCCCTTACAGTGGCCAACTCTTGAATGAAATAGCAATGTCAATGCACATAAACAAACTGTAACATTTCTACATAAACAAACTGTAACATTTCTACATAAACAAACTGTAACATTTCTTATGATGTTTTTTAAATTGAAACAAATGAATGACATACAGAACAACAACTTGCTGATTTATCGTGTATTAGTAGCAACAATTTACGTCCTTTTAATTCCCTAACTGCTCATAACCTCCCCACTTTGATATCAAACATTTCCGTTCCGTAAATTGTAACGACGTAAGTGATACATTACAACGTAGACAAGCAAGGACTTAGGTAATGGAGTTAGATGGTGTTTTTATTTTATAGCCTTGTTATAACATGTATCAATTTGAAACATTGAACCGACTTCTCTCAGCGTCTATCAAGCTGTGACAGTATGCTCTTTATCTCTAAAATAGCAAGAACTATTTCATTTTTACTGTTTCCTAAGCAAATATCCAACTAATTTATTATCAAACCATTTTATCCAAAACGGTTTAAAAATATATTCGGATAGTTCATATTGAAGGCGGAGTAAACAAGTAACACAGACAATAATAAAATTAAACAATCAGTAGAGGTTGAGAACCTTTTTTGAAATCCGTTTATAACAAAAGTAACTTGCTTAAAATTTAGTTTTACATTTTATTCCTTTAGTAGTAACAAAACTAGTTTGAAATAGGTTGAAGAAACTTCAGATTTCTGATTCTTCAGAGATTGTAAGCTGAGAATAAAAAGTAAAAGTTTTTTTAGAAAGTGTTTACTATATTATAAATGTTGTTTCTAAAACACTAAGTAGGGATTAAAAAAATGCCATACGATAAATAAATAATTTCATTTCTTAGTTATATGTTTAAAAAGTTTCCTAGACTAATAGTAAATTCCCAGAGTCCAGCCCCTGGAATAAGATATGATTCTGTGTAATAAAACTAGCTTTTATGAGGTCCACGAGGGCTTGAGTGATGTCTTTATCGATTTCACTGTCCTTAGAGACAGTGGCTTTATAGAATAGTACGGCAAATGATTAATCATTCAAGGCGTGCCACGAATATGTAAATAAAAACAAATATTACAGTAACTTGTATAAATTTATTACAAATCAACGCTGAATTTATTTTTGAATAAAATGTCTGATTACATATGAATGACACAAGAGTTATATAACTTATATCCCAAACAAAAAAAAAGAAATTAAAAAAAAATAACTAGATTATAACGTTGCTTAACATCACCTAAGCCTACCTAAGTTAAAAAAAACTACATTTTTCTTTCCTTGTTCTGTAAGGACAGTGGAATCTCAATTTCTCAAACAGTTTGAACCAGTATTTATCATTCATTAAGGGACCCTCGTGATCATTATCCTCCCTTTTTTAATTCAAATTAGATATTCAAATCCTGGCCATTGATTTCGACCTCGGCGGAGATTTCACGTTAAAACAACTTAAGTCGTTTTTCTTCTTAACCTCGTCGGTAAATTGTAATAACCGCTTCTCAGATAAAATTAAATGCTATTGCTTTTTAAACGAACCTTATGCTGCAGACCGGTGGTTACGGAAACCCATTTTAGTAGGAGTCGAGGTGTAGTTCATAAAATCTTGCTTTTGTTTGGGATAACCGCCTTTAGCTTGTTTAATGTTTTTTGGTGGTTTGTTTTTTAAATTGAAGTTACTTAGTCGGCAATTGATATTACAAAGCATAAATCTTTGCAAATTTAAGCTAAAAAAATTTGTTATAATGTCACTGTAAAAAGTAGTTTCTATACTTCTACATTATAGGTTATACTTATACCGATTAGCTGACGTAACTCAATAAAAATTTGAAAATCTGAAGACACTTCTGGACAATTCAAAATAAAATTTTTGCAATAAGTAATTCATACATGTAAAAGAAGCGTTTCAACAAGATTGTAATCTTAATGAAAATAAGAGGTCAACTTAGTACAAGTATATTTGTTACTCTAATTTAGTACCATTAGCATACTCATATTTGCGTATATGTTCTGTTGAAACAATGGCAATCCACTTAGCCCTACATACGCATAAACAGGTAAGTAAAGAGCGCAGTCATTCGCCGAGCACGAATTATTTAGAAATAATGACTTGCCATTACAAACAAAAACATTCCAGGATCATTATTCATTTTATTTCGTAACCGGAATTCTCCGGGAAAAGGGCTTTGGAGTTTTTTCCTTGAACAACAAAAAGCTGGAAATGTGATCTTAATAAAAGAAAATGCCTATTCTTCAATATTGTTCATCTCATTGGAGTATTTGGTATTTGCCTTGATTTTGCAAACTTTTTGAGAACAATGTCCGTTGTTGGGGTTTGGGGTTCTTGCGTACTTTTCTTATTTTTGTACGTCCTCGCCTAAGTTTAGATGTGAAACGTTTATAAATGTATATACTATGTAGATAAAATACATCTACCCATAATATAACAGGAAATATTTTTTGTTTCAATTCAGGATCTAATTAAATAATGCCTTTTTGTCAAATTTCATTGCTTCAGTCGTTTGTGTTTCGTTGAGTTAAATAGGTATTTTTTTTACCACACCGTAATCAGAAATATTGTCGTAGCCCGTTTAAAATAGATTTTACACAGGCAATGGTCTTATTTTTGTTACGCTCTGTCTTTTCAATTTATACACATAAAAGCACTTTATCAAAGCGGCTTTCTCTCTAAACATAATATGTATGTACATATGTATTATATTATATGTATGTAGAGTGGTACGGCGGTGGAAATATATATATAGGCACTTATTCCATACTACTCCTATATAATGCACATGCAAAATGGCAATCCAATTTAGATATAGAGTTGCAACCACAGAACAACGATCGGACCACATCGCCCCCGCGCGCGCCCCCCCTGCATGGACTTCAAAGATCTGTGGTTGCAACAGTGGTCGTCAACCAGATATTAGGATACTAACTGGGAAATCTGAACGTAAAATTACACCAATCTCAGTAAATGCAATTTAACGTAGGCTATATCGAAGCCTCCATAATAGCTATCTGATAAAATAGGTGCGCGTTGGAATAAGAGTAAAATTTGTAATCCATATTATCCAGATATTAGCTATGTCTTTTTAAATCACAATAACAAAATTTCAATTTGGTGAGAACCGAAATAAATTATTTAATTTATTATTAAAATTAATCGACCTAAATAGTATTTTATTTCGTTGATTAGGTATTAAGCAACGAGAGTGACATCGGTTGTTTTTGATCTCAAAACATAGTTTTTTTTTTAATTACAATATCTTGGACAGGATCCAAGGCAAAACCAGTATAGCTGAAGACAGGTGCAATATAGAATAAAGCGATTACAATAAAAAAGTAATTGCAAAAGCTATATAACTAATATACAGCTTAACTCTGCTACTTCCTTCTTTACGTTTGTGTAAATATTTACACTAATGTTTAGGATTCCAATTACAGTTGAAACGTTGAGACACAGTGGCCCGAGGCGGTCTGTGTTGCCCTAATTACTCGGTTCCAAAATACCCATTTTGTTTGTACGTTTTTGTTTTCAATTAAAGAACATAGCGGCTGTAAAAGGTTTTATATGAATCGATTTTTCCTCGAGGCGCTACCGGTTTCGCTCGTTACGATGATTTATTAGGAAAGGTTGGGGAATTAAAATATTTTTTGATACATACCTATTGTTATAGCTCTTTAATATTCTAACAAAGACTATTATTCTTCAGTTTAATTTGTGTACTAACTATACTATTACAGGGAATAACTGCAAAATCTATAAGGATTGGCATGTTAACATAAGAAAAACTTGTTAAAAATCTTTATAGTTCAAATAGGTACAACAGGTACATCAGGTTTATAATTAATATTTTTTTAGTTTGAGTTATGTAGATATATTTTTTGTATTCAAATAATCGTTTAAAACTCACGTCCTCATCATACTAATCATCTCTTTCATCTGGTTTAATGAAGCACATTTTCAGCGAGATTTGAATTAATAGCCTGGCAACATTACTCGCCAAAGTACTGTCCCCAAATTCATTTGAAAGTTCCCGGACTCCATCAATCAAAAACCAATCTGAATAGGACATACCATACTCGTTTATTCGCGAAATATAATTTGAAATTTTAAACGGTTTTTCATCTCTTTATATCATTTTTATTATAGTATTTTTCTGAATAAGTATTAAATATTAGGTGTCTTTTTACAATGAGTTATTATTGATCTACACGCGCTAAGCACTTTTAGTTACTATTACTGGGGTATATTTTTAATATTTTATTTATATATTAAAGTTTATGTCTCACCTTTTCAGTTTTTTTTCTTTTCGACAGTCTTATCGATATGCAAATATTCTTCTTCTTATCGAATGTGAGTGGCCAACTCTTGTGTCGTGAGTTTTCAAACCGCCCGCCCTAAGGGCCTCTGACATGGCTTAACGACTAAACAAACAAATATATAAATATATAGATATGCAAATAAGAAGCAATAAATATCAATTACAAAACATAAGATAATAAAGTTTGTCCCTGTGGTTTTTATTGATTTAGGTAATATTTTGATAAGAGCTTACAATAATAAAATATAAAAACAAGGAAAGAAAAACTAAACATTCTACTTCTAACTACTACAAATAGGGGCACTTAGAAAATCTTTAGAAAAGCCTAAAGATAATCTAAGTGCTCCAGCCCACTACCAGAGGGCAGCGTGCCCAGCATACTGGCCGCATTACCACGCTGGATGGCAATGCTGATACGTTGAGCCAGAAAAAGGCCAGCATTTTGGTCATGCGTCGCGTCAACCAAGCGCTCCGAGAGGTTTTGGAAAATAGTATGGGCTCCCGGACCCCACGGCCCCAAAGTCTCGACTCCAAAAGGCTCAAATATGTAACCTCGGCCGAGGTTAGCATATTTGCGTCTCTTGTGATGCTCGGCAATAATAGCCGCCGCTCCAGCCCGACACCGTGTCAAAGACAGATGAGACGGCGCCAATGTGTCGACGCAAGTTGCGTCCCACACAAGGGGCCGACCCAACTTCCAGGGCACAAGAGTCATACCGTCAGGTCTTTTTCCATCGTCACGTGCTAGGCCGCTCGGTTCGAGCATAGCTGCAACATTGGCAGTGGAAAAAGCCCGGTGAATGATGTCGTTCAGACTAGCGTGGCGGCTAATTCTACCAGCACTCCTCGAACATGAGAGGCCGTGGTGCCCGAGCTGGTCGACATCAGTACCACACTGGCAGCGATGCGGCTCACAGCTCCTCGCACCCAAACGCAAACTAACCGCGAGTCGAAAAGCTGTCGGGTCTAAAAGGTTTCCTGTATTAAAAGAAGGCATGGCCTGCAACCAAAGACCGGATTCCCACACACTGACCGCAAGGATACGGGCGCGATCCGCGAAACTAGTACACGTATCGAGAAGTGATTTCCGTGCTAGTTCGCTGATCGGCCGATCCCACAGTCTCTGGGAACGAGGTGTTGTAGGGAAATCGGTGTTCGGACAGGCCAGGCGCCAAGCATTTTTAGCTTCGTCCGTATGCGCAACTACAACTACGCCAGACGGGCCTAAAGCGGGTGCGAGGATTTTTTGGACCAATTCGTAAGTACCGTGGACAGAAGCCAAAAATGCTGGTAAAGCAACACTTGAAATTTTGCGGACACCCAAACCTCCTAACCGTACAGGTAAGGAAGCTTGCGACCATGTCCTGTCATCCATGTCCACATTCAAAACCGAAACTAGTGTGTCCTTTACGATGTTGTCTAAGCTCGAAAGGAGCCCATTGTGTTGCCACAATGGACAACATCGTAAATAGTAGGTGAATTTTGGAACAAACAAACAATATTTGATAATGGTAAAAGCCATATGGGCGTTAATTTTGAGCAGACGGCCTGAAGTGTCCCTGAAATTTTGAATTTTGTCCTCTACGAAAGGAGAAAACGACTCATCTAGAATCGGTGAACCAAGAAGGCGAAGTGAACTTTTGTCTAGAATAGAAATACCCGGTGCCAAATCATTGAATTTAGATATGACTGAATCCTTGTCCGAACATGAATCGCAAACAAAAAGTTCGCACTTTTTTGAATTTAATTCGAGACCAATATGACGAAATTCGTCTACCAAAATTTTGAAATACAATAAATCAATTAATCTAAAAGCATATATAAAACTCAAAGGTGACAGGTCTGACTGATATAGTGATCTATCAACGCACAACCCAAACCACTAGACGGATCGGGCTGAAATTTAGCTTGCAGATACATAGATGTTATGACGTAGGTATCCGCTAAGGAAGGATTTTTGGAAATGCCACTTTCAAAAGGGTGAAATAGGGGATACAAGTTTTACTTCTTAATGCGAGCGAAGCCACGAGCACCCACTAGTAAAATACATTATGCAATGTAATGTGTAATGCACTCCTTACACTTACTAAATTAATACATTATGAACGTAACAAAGCAAGCAATGCAATTGTATTCTCCGAACAATGCCAAGTATCACAGTATCAAAGGGACTTAGAATACAATAGCATCTATATTAATTGCACTAATTCTCTATAAAGCTCATTGAATATTACCAACTCGGGAAAGCTTTATAGTAAGTAACATGCAAATAGTGGCCGTGATGTTTAAACTATTTGAAACAACATTTAAGGGGGAATAGACTGTAGCGTTGCTGTAGCGGCGCTTTTGTGGAGTGGTTACGGATTTTTTAATTAAAACGGGTTAGCACTTGACCATAGTTTGCCTGTTGGTAAGCAAAGGCGATGCGCTCTACACTGTTGTACCTAATAGTTACGTTTGACTGTATTTATTGTAAAATTTAAATTTTTGTCTTAAATTTGTTGGAGATCTAATTTCTATCTGTGTCTATATCAATTAATTGTTGTGTACCTAATGGACATGCGTTTTTATTTTAACTTTACGAACACATCTAGGATTTCAGTGTTTGATTTTTATTATAGAAACATGTACTTACACTGAATAAACTTCTGAAATAGGACTTTCATTTTACAAATTTTAAGTGGCCGAAAATTTTCAAAAATAGCACAAAACAGACATCTATGTGACATGAAGGAGAAAGCTTATGTCCAGCATTAGGTCAATGAGGATGATTATGAATTTACACGAGATTAATCTTATAAAGATTGCAAAAATATAAAATAAATACAATTCATTTTAGCATAATGCTAAAATTCATTTTAGCGTTTGTTTCACCCAGAACTCAGAATATTAATAAAAATATTAATACTATACTATATTCAACAGTAAATATCCGCCACCGCACCCGCATTACGACCGCATTTATAAATGCCTGCCTCAGTTGTGAATGTTTCTCGCAATAATATTTCTCAAGTAGATAATAATGTACTTCACAATGAAATATAAAACTGCATTATAGAAGCTGGATTAAGTTGTTCGCGGACGATGTAGCAAATGTTACTCATAGAAAATTATTTATTCACTCAAAGCATTATATTAACCGTAAACGAATAGATATAGAGTTACAGCTATCTTATTTATAAAGGTTTGTTTGTGTTCTTGTGAACAAAAACTAAGATAACACTAGTGTCGCAGTTGCCCCATGTAGACATTTGCTAGTAGTTTTACTAAATTAAGGTGGGGTATTACTGTGTGCAAAAAAATGACATCAGGATTTACCGGAACATTTCCAAAAATAAGTAAATAAAATATATACATATTCCGGGACATTGCACACAGCGTCATCTAGCCCCACACTAAGCAAACGTTTGTGTCGTGGGTACTAGATAACGGATGTAATACTTGTATACTCTTCTTGTGTAAATACATACTAAAAAAGTACTTAGTTTACAAGCTGTTTACATTAAAATATTGTTTCTACCAATTGATACGAGCAAGACTTGAAACTAAGTATATAGGTACTACATGTTTTGCCCATCTACTTACAGCAGACATATTAACATTCCAAGCTTTTTATTTTATTATGTCAATAAATATTTTCTTAGAAATTCAAATAACTTCAGTGCTGGTAGCAAAATAATTGATTGAAAAAACTATATTTTGCGTATGAAATTGATTAGTTAGGTGATAAATACGGCGGTGTATTTTATGACCGTATTGATTTAGTATCATTAGATATACCTTATTAGCTTTTCATACATAAAGTACACAAATCTATTTCAAAATAATGATGAGAGATGATGAGATGACACGTTAAATTGTAGGTCTCGGCTGTTTGTCGCTAAGCCACGCCAGAGGCCCTTGGGCGGTTTGATTAACTCTCGACACCAGAGTTGACCACTCTCATTCGAAAAGAAGAAGAGGAAGATATAAAAATTGAGACGCCATCTAAATTTGTTTTTGTGCGCATATGTATGTAATTACAAACCTCAAAGACAGAGGAAATGACAGGAGTAGAAATGACAGGTGTAGAAATGACAGGAGTAGAAATGACGGGAGTAGAAATGACAGGAGTAGAAATGACAGGAGTAGAAAATCTAGTTCATTTTAAACTTTATCCTACTTATTGCGTACTATGAAAGAAGTGTATTTTTGAAAGACTGTAGAAATTATCAATAAGAACTAATCACGAATATTTTTTATACTGTTACATACCTACTAGTCTTATTTATGTGAAAAAATATTTTAAAATATCCTAAATCCAAGTACCTATATCAACAATAAAATCTCATGGAAATAAAGCATAAAAAGCTAAACAACGCTGTAAACACTAAAAAGTGATTATTGCTTTATTTTTACCCAAAACAATGACGCTATTGTAAAAGAAAACCTTTTCATAGCGTAGATATATTTAAATTTCTTCAAAAGATAAAAATCTTAACAGCAACGCTTAGCGCCATCTATTCTCAGAGGCATAGCGACTTTGGCAAAAAAACCTAAGAGGGCACAAACACAACGTACTTTCATAAAGTTTCATATTGCAACAGTGCTGCCGCGGAAAATTCATGAAATAAATAGAAAAGTCATGAGCAAGTCCTGGTAAAGTTGCAGAGAAATTCCGCTGTGTGGCGCTACACGTAAAACAAAAACATTTTAAGAGAGCAATGTTGTTTTCTAAGATATTTTTTAGCCATAATTTAATTCTCGAGGATAAGTTACAGATTTATTTAATTGACATAGTGAAGCCATATATAATTGTACTTACACACCACTTATATTAATATTTGTCACTCCGGGGTTCATCATGATTGAACGATGGTTAACTTTAATGTGAGTGTCGTATAAAAAACAAACTTGTTTTGAATAGAAAGTTAGGAATCATCATCAGTCATTAGTTTTTGTTCGATAAAAATTTACTGACAGTAAATAAGAAAAATCTTGCATAACTTACCTCATTATCCTTGTTATTTTGAAGTTGTCTAAAAATACACACAACTGATTTGCATTTTACTACAAATTGGCTCATAAAGGTTCTGTCGTTATTTATAGATTTACTAAGCATCTTTAACTCAAAATAATTTGAAAATATTTGACTTGAAAAATAAACTAAAAGAAAATCAGAACGTAGCTAGCCTTATTTTTAAGCTGTTTAAATAATATCATATCGAGCTCAATAAAAAATTTCTTAACTTAGAATTTAATTATTGAGCTAACATGTAAAGAATCACCTTGGAAAAAAAAATACGAATATGTCGATACTTTCAAATTGTTTTGATGATAACCGTCAAATATGTCTATTTCAAAAACTCCTTCCAAATTAAAAAAACTAACATTGGTGTATTGTTTCAGATGTACAAAGTGTTTGATGTGATATTATATGTGGGCATTACCTTCAGTTAGTGTACTGTACCCCAATGACCCGGCTTCAGACATGGCACAGTCCCCTTCGCCTCGGCTGCGCCACTACAGGTCCCCGATTCGACTCCTAGCATGGGAAATATTTCAGTCGATTTTGCATGGACATTTTGAAGTTACAGGATTTTAACATATCATATATAATGTAAGATAAAATGATAGTTCACCAATCTTACTGATTTCTATATACTTTTAGAATTAAAAATAACTTGTGTAAAAATCCTGAAACTTAAAACGTTTAAATTAATCCTAAAATACACTTGTAATGTGATGCTTTAAAACCTCAATGCATGTACAGAATCACGCTTAACAATGTGCAACCCACCATAGTCTGCTTTTTCTACAGCGTAGATTCTTATGACATAATAATATGCTTTAGAATTCTTTATACTACTCTGTAAGCCTAACAAAGAAAAACACTTGTAAAATATAATATAAACACAACACATATGTAGATAAGTATCAAGGTCAACAGTGCAGTTTAGTTTAACACAATTATTCGTAGAATACACACCAATAGATTTGACAACTCAGTTACATGTAGAACGCACGAATTTGAATAAAAATATAATATATTAGAACCGAAAAATTTATACAATTCATGGTTTAAAATGTAGAATTAATTGTATTAGAGTAGACAGACACATTCAACTAAATCTCTATGAGTACTTATAATCTAACACGTAGAAACTAACGCACGTAATTAAATAAAACCAGTATCACATTATCGCTTCAGTACCAACAATTGAATTAGTAAATCGATATTATCAGACGAGTGTCAGTCGCTTATCACGAAATGCTCATTCTATTGTGCCACTTATCTACGCACTACGCTGCGGATTTGATCCTTGGAGGGTAGGCAGGATTATTTCAAACAGAGTGAGCAGATTCCGAGATTCAGTTGTTTCCACTTCAGAAAATGTAGGGAGACGGGACGAGACTGTGTCGCGGGCGTGACTCGCTCATCCGAACACCCACGATACGAACAGAAACAACATGCCGACACAACGTAATAACAATCACACGCCTATCTCCCGATAAACGTATTAACGACGCTTGTCACCAGACAATGTGTCAAAACTGATACTGATAATTCCATAGTCCCTAAACTCCCACTTGCTGACACTCGCTCCTCGCTTCATTGATTGAAGGAAGCCAGCGATAGTACAAGCGCTGAATACGACCTTTCTAATATCAATTGATTACAGATAGTGTAATACATGTCAACAGCCATGGGAGTGGTTATTTAATATCGGTAGTTTTATCGAGTCAGCGGTGCGAGCACTTCCACGATATGTTGCTCCGCGTGTACACACGCGCGCCAAGTAAGCTGCGAAAATCTACAATCATGTATCGCGATACCAATTTTCGTAATAACAAAGCGTGAGTTGATGAAGCCGTTATCGTGTCTCTGACGGCCACAATTTGAAGTGTGAGCTTTTAGTAAAACTTTTCTTTTTTCTACAGGACTATGACAGCAATATGTTTCGTTTGCAACCTACCGATACTGTCGCACCAAGTGGGGCTGGTGTGGGCTGGTGGCAACGGCTGGGACGAAATGACCAGGTCCACGCTCGAAGAAAACACCCTGCGGCAGAGACTGGGCAGCCGCCGGGACTCCGCCGCGCAGGTGTCCTGTCTCTCACCACCGGAGCCCGACGTGTCAAACCAGCCTCGAGGTATGTAAACTATTCGACTCTTTAAGAGAAACGTAGTCAATTCCTTTAGAATTTAATTTTCATTGGTGTCTTTTTACCCCCAGGTGGACCTCGCCGACGTCGATCCTCCCTCGCTCAGCTCACAGACATACTCCGGGAGTGGGGTGGAGGCGGCAGCCAGCAGCAGCGCCGGCAAAGAGCGCCGCTCTCTCGGCGGGAGACACTCGCTGACCTCGCCCGATCACTACCTTGGGCGAGGCACGAGCCACCGCCTCGGCGCAGACGTGATTCATCAGCTGATTCAGGAATAAAATCGATGCCTTCCAAGCGCAGAGACTCCAAAGTACCTCAAGATTTTCGAGGTGACTTTCCAAACTGGGACAGAAAAGATTCTATTACGGCTATCCCGACAAGAGAGCGCCGCATTAAAAGACGCGGTTCAGGGGAAGATCCAAAAGAGCGCAGAGACTCGGTAGATGGACACCGCCATAGACGTGACTCTGTAGCAGCACCGCCACGTATAGTGGCAACTCACAGAAAACGGCGCACGTCTCCGCCAACACCTGCTGCGCCATCCTTTGTGGACGCGTCATCTGATCCAGGACCATCCTCACACATGCCCTCGGTAACGGTAGTAACTGTACATGAACCAAGCCGATCTGATGGTGAATGTCAACACACCTCCATGCCGATGCCAACAATTATCACATCAGCTGTCACTCCATCACCTACATCACCTACTACTCCAGGCACAGGCAATGCAACTCAAGCTGTGCAAACAGCTACGTGTGCCACGCAAGCTGCTCAAGGTACACAAGTGACTCCGAGCGGTCGTTCTCCACCAAATCTTGGAGGTAGACGTGATTCGACGACACAGTGCGGACGCGCTAGAAGAGATTCCCGAGCTGCTGCTAGTCCAGAGCGACGACTAGGAAGGTTGCAGCGTCAAGCTACTGCATTTGATGATCCAAATGGCCCACCTGGTACGAGGCGTAGAGATTCAGGACCTTCCCTCGGGCCAGATGATGAGGGTCGGGCTAGACGCGACTCGTTAAGCCCAGATTCTGCAGTGAGGCCACGCCGTGAGCGATCACAATTGAGTCCTGATAGAGCTGGCGGTGGAGAGCTGAGTCCATCTGCCGCCAGACGCCGCAGCCGCTTGAGGAGACAGGCATCATGTGCCAGGATGGGCCGCGCCCGAAGCCCCGAGTCCAGTTCGTGCTCAAGTCGTGACCCGAGTCCAGGCGCAAGGCCGCCGGAAGGAAGAACAATGATCAGAAGGCAATCTACTACGGAGGAAATACTAATAGCCCGTGGTTTCCGGAGACAGTCTACCACGGAGGAAATGATCCGATGCCGCAACTTCAGACGCCAAAGTTCGCAAAGTGACGACGCTTGTATGCGAGCTCGAGGTCGACGTGACTCGTCCACACAAATACTAGACGGAACTATTGGAACCATGACGGTGGAGACAACCAGCACCTTCTTTGATTCCAGTACACAAACTGGTGAGTAGAAACTTTGATTGACTCCTATTTATTTAATTTTATGCATAAGGAAAATTATTAACGATGTCTTCAAGTTTGAATGAATAGCCCTACAGTCTTTGCCAATTAGCCTATTTCAGGAAACAAGTAAAACAAAAGCTGAATATTTTTATTGCCGCCATTTTTAAGTACTAGACTCTTTTGTTATTTATCTGTAGATAACATTCGATTCGATTAGAAACCAGCAGTAACTTTCAGTGCTTCATCTGTATAAAAACAGTCATAAAGCACACTGTAATTAAGCATTAGCACTGTTTCTTCGATAAACACGCGCCAAAGAGCCTTTCAAGTACATACGTGGAGCGAATTCCAACGGTAAAGTTAATTGCAATACGAGCACTATTCACAGTAACAACATGAGAAGCCACGTGTTTGGTCCCCGCCCCTTTCCGTCGGCCAATCGATTCGCGCTTAGCTTTTCCGTCTCGCTTGAACCTGCTTTATCGACACGGCTCGGCGAGAGGACGACAGGAAGGCTGAGGCTGAGGACAGTGGCGCCATTGCCCGCGAGAGCAACGGCCGAGGCGGCAGGGTGGCAGCGAGCATGGCTGGCCCGCCGAGATGAGACGGAGCGAGCCTCCGGCGCGCAGCCTTGCCCGCGCCCTGTCATCTGTTGCCGACCCCTGCCATGTTTACCGAACCAAAGTGACGTGCCGTACGCAACGAATAACCTCAATAACAAATACAAAGACACCCCAAAAATCGCAATAGTAAAGTCTAAATAAACCCCCGCGTGAAATCAGTTACAACGAATGTTATTTTTCGATTCAAAATCAAATCAGTTTACAATTACGTATATTTGAATGTGTTAATCGTATTTTTGTAATTTATCGCCTTAAAAAACAGTGGACGGTATTTTTTTGAGACCATTTCGATGGTGATGTGAATGTGTTATGGACGTGGTGAATGAAACTCTTATCATATGGGTGGGACTTTGAAGGACAACAATATTTACTTTGCAAGTTCTAACCTATAAAGTAGTGACTTATCGTTAAGCAAAACACCAAAAATAATATTAAGGCAAATATTTAATTCGATTTAATATAAGTAGTTTTTTCAAATTTTCCAAAATAAATAATGCTGTGGTTTTAATAAAATAAATTAAGTACATATTAAATTGGGCGCCATGGTAAGTGTAGGTAAATACATCTTTCTGTCTTCTATTTTAGTAAAACTTAAGCTGCAACTATTTTTTTTTTTATTCTTAATTTATTTTATTATTGCTTTAGACGTTAAAATATTCATGAACAAAAATCATTTTGATTTCGTCTGTTAGGTAACAATTTATGTAACTGTTTTTTTTTTTTATTTCATTATCTATCTAATGGACGCTTTTGTAATATTGGTGTAATTATTATTTATCTTCGATTATTTTGTAATAAAATATAAGCTGTGCATATCGTTTCGTTCTTTGAAATGTTTTAAACATATTTAGTACCTAGCTGTGGTACTTATTTGATTAATTAGTGAGAAAAACGTTTTTCGGAACGTTTAACGCATTATATCTTACGCTCCATTATATGCAATCATTTAAAATATCTCACACCAGCCTGCCAGATAAAAATATTAATTCTCAAATAAATTTATCTTTTATTATTCAGTGAATCGGTTCTTATCGGGTAAGCACGCTCCATCTTAGGCCATAGCCTTTGCTTGCTATCAGGTAAACTATGGCCAAGTGCAAATCCGTTCAAGTTAAAAAAAAACAGTTTATTTTCTTGACAGCTTCTTTTCTTGTACATTGCTCAGTCTTTGTTCTTGTCATTTACTTCCACTTGTTATATGATCGTTTTGTATTATACCTCCGAAGGTTGTCCATAAAATGAAGAGAATATTGAGACTGTACTCATATATAGCTCGTAATCATATTACTGCCCTCCGAAAATACTTCGCATGCTATAAAAGAGGCCCACTTATTTTCCGCTCACTTTATTTCGTCTTGTACGTAGATATTAATTACGAGTCTTCTTTTATTACTTTCATATTATTTTCATTGGATTTTTGTGTCTAGTAATAATGAGTTTTTTTTTTTTACGTGGGATAGGTTTACGTTTGACTACAGCCTGCCTGATGTTAAGCATTGCTGCAGCCTAGGGTGTAACACGTTTACCTAGAAGATACCTATTAACTCTAGATTTAAAAACCCCTGGATTGTAGTTCGCAGGAAACACAGCTTCTGGTAAAGTGTTCCAAAGCTAGGCCGTCCGTACAATAAACGTTGAAGCAAAGCGCTGTGTTCGATACTTCGGTTTGGTATAATTGGGCCGAGAATGGAATGTTTATTACTTATTTACAGTCGTAATGGTCCTTCTAACGTTTAATTTGTAATGTAATATCGGAGAGTGTTTTATTGAATACAATTTTATCCAAAAACCACTTTTTTAAATTGGTTACAAGTGGTCGCCAATTTTTGTATGTTGAGCATCTACATATATTGCTACAGTTGAGTCCCTTGTCTATTTCGATTATAATTCTTCCTTGAATTAATAGATTCATTCAAGTTTTCTCATCTTTAACCAATTATGTGATAACCGAATTTGGATAGCATTGTAATTGTGCCACTCTCTGGTTTTAGGTGGTCTGTTTACTATTTTTAAAACCAATATAAGCTTATTAAAAATAATTATTGTTTTTAGCTTGATTCGAGGTTTAAAGTAGTTTATCGGGTCAAATTCATGTAATCAAATTTTCGACACACATGTAATACCCTACCAACAGTCACAAACGTTATCGTTCATAATAACATTTTTTATCACAACTTAAAGTAAAATAAATAACGGAGAAATTGTGTAACATACCCATAAAAAGCTTTCAGAAGTCTTGATAACCTCCTTATTTGAAGCCGGTTAAAAAGAAAAAAGTTCTCAATAAAGAAAACAAAATAAGAGAGTCGCGTCGGTAGGATGAGCAAACCATTAATAATGCATCGAGTTCGCAAGTAAAACTGCAGTACCGTAGCGTTGGTGGTTTCACTCAGAATACCTAAGTGCTTGTCAGATTGTCACTCTCTAAGGACCTCGTAACTAATACTTGGAATTTGAATTTTCTTACCAACAACATAGTAGTATACTAGACTGATCTAAGCAATAAATTTCGTTTAAAAAATAGAAAGTCCCGTCACGATACACGTAGAATCTCGGTCGTTCATGTGTGTATCTCCATATCTTTTGCTGCTATTTGACAATATATACATATAGCTGTCTTGCTCGTACATGCCACTAACGGCAATACTTTTGCGTGTGAACAACATTATACAAGGCACAAGACACAGGTCAACTTATGATATTTCATTTGTTCGAAACTTAACCATCAGATAACTTTTAAACTGATTGATATTTATGTGATGCACGCTTAGCCCTGTCCTTGACTGTTATATGTTGATATATCTTGGCAACTTTCCGAATCGCTTCTCGCCCTTTGGCTACAATCCAAGTGAAAATTCAGCTTTTGTTTTCTGAATAAGCGATTGGGCGAAACTCTGGACAAGCTTTATCTTTTGTACTTTTATGATTAAAGTTAGGGCGTTTTGCATAGTTTTAAATAATAATTTGCTGACTCTAAAAATGTTGCGGTCAAATGTTCAACACTGTTTGAAGCTTGGTTGCGTCAGTCGTATCCAACTCTAAGCAAAACCGTCATATAGTTTACATGCAAAAATGTGTCTGATTTTAGTCAAATTAAAATAATATACCTACCTTGGTTTTTATTTTAAGCACATAAAGTATAATAATTAGTCGAATTGACTTCAAAAACGATCATCTTAAAATTTTATTATTTTAAATTACAATACTGGTTACAATATAAAAAAAAACCGGGACACTGCACACAGCGCCATCTAGCCCCGCACTAAGCAAACGCTTGTGTCGCGGGTACTAGATAACGGATATAATACTTATATATACTTTTTTTTGTAAATACATACTTAATATACATATAAACGACCAGACTCAACACAAGTAATTATAATTTTTTAAAGTTCGTAAATACTTGTGTCATGCGGGGATCGAACCCGCAGCCTCTAGATCAGAAGGCAGAGCCAGTACCAACTAAGCTAACAGGCCAGCAACTAAGCTCACAGGCCAGCAATATCAGCGGTTTGTTCACAAAATAATTTATTCCCGTTACATTTCAGAGCCATCTCCGCTGTACGACAACAACCACTACCACGAAGAATGCCTGCGCTGCAACTCCTGCGGACTGAACCTCACTGGACCAAATCAGGTGAGACTACACTTGGAAAAACTAAATCTCAGCTTAACTTGAAGTGTCATAGGCGCTTTTCAAACAGTCTGTAGATGAGAAATATGTAGTGCATTATTGAAACAGGAACAAAAGCCATACACTAAGGCACACTGTCATCTTTATATATCAACTGTATTATGTTCTGTTTTCAGTATTTATCTTCTAATATTTATTTTAAAAAAAGATGTCATTTACTACATACTCTTCATGTAATACCGGAATAGATAATTTTTATCTTATATATAAATAAAAAATGCACCAAAATGTTAACTAAAGAAGAAAATTCTAAACTTAGATCTACTTGTTAAAAACATAACATTTGAATGTATTTGTCACTGTCATTGACAGTGACATTTCTGAGGATACATAGATATTCTCTTTGTGAGACTCTGTTTAGATGGCTAAATAAATACCAATAATCCATAAAACAATATTTTATTTATGGGCGACATGCCCACTACTTACTGCTTATATCTGTTAATCTATCTTAAATCTGTCTGTGAAACTTTACATGATTACAAGTTAAAATCATTAACTAGATCCTTACCATCGACCCCTATTAAGATATCAACACTTTTTCATTACAATTTCCACCGCTAAATATGAAAATTACAAAATGTGTTTGTGAAGTTAAACAGACCCCACCTTTATTGGGTGATAACGATAGAACGACCCGTATCGGTCGCCCATCTACTTAATGGCCTGTTCGACCAATGATTGAATTTGAGGTGTTCCTGTTAAATTGGGGCCGGATAATAGCGGATAATCTATATATACATTAGTTTACATATAGTGTAGAAACTTAATCGGTAGATTGGAAAAAAATCCTTTTCATTTGAACATGAAATTGTGTTTTCAATATTTTTGTACTATCAAGATAGTGGGAATTTCTACAATTTCAATTTAAGCCTACGTTTACATACCTTAAACCATATTCTATTCACCATATCAAAAATGACGATGATTTTTTATCTCTCTATTTCGTATCAACATTCACGTTAGCAAAATATAATAGTATTATTACAATTTATATTATTACGTAATAAATACTAACATATGTATGCTTTAACTATAAAACCTGTATGGAAAATAAGTAAATTGTCGTTTAAGTAACCGATTCATTTAGTTACTTAACAAATCATTAAATCACCATTATCACATTGGTCGTTTCTATGTATACAAAGTATGTATTTACAAAAGAAAAAGTATATATGTATTATATCCGTTATCTAGTACCCATGATACAAGCGTAAGCTTAGTATGGGGCTAGATGGCGCTGTGTGATATGTCCTGAAATATTTATTTTTATTTTACATTACTTACATCATTCTCCCGTCAAGAGGCTTCCCAGCTACAATCAGTTCATAATGATAGGAAGAAACAATCAATGAAATTAAGCACAGAGCAGAGCAAGGCCGCCCTCTCTCGATGGAAATTAATCAATGGCGAGCTACTGATGCATGGAACTAGTAACTTCATAGACTGGATAATCTACTAGCTCAGTTGACTGCTATAAAGTACTCTCTCTATCTCTCTCTCTCTCTCTTGAGTTGTATTTTCTCATGATGGAGGGTCGTGACTCCCCCGCAGAATTAATTCGTTAGCCCGTTCATCAGACACATCGTGGTGGGCGCGCAGGTCCTTCCACGAAATCATCAGGACAATCCATGAAAAAAAAGAACAAAAGAGCATTTTTTATTATATAAAGATAAAGATAACAAAAGAGCATTTATTTATGTATAAAGATGAAGATAAATTTATTGTAAAACAAATAATTGGTTACATATTACAAGTAGCACTGCCTCTTACAATAGTACATAACTGTGTCGTAGAGAGGCAGGTTCTTCCGGAGGTTCTTGTAGAGATTTAGTTTGGTAATTATATTTACACAGCTTGGTCCATATTAATAGTCATCAGTTGATAAATCATTATTAAAGTAATAAACAAATTATGTGTATCAGTAGTAATGTATTACTCATAAACGAGTCCATAGAAAAAAAATAGGCTTAAAATAGGTTTACGTTTGACTTGAACCCGCCTTATGTAAGACACCACTACTTTACGATGTAGCACGTAAGCCTAAAAAAACGATTTAACTAATGTTTCGGTTGCCCCTATAAATTTCTTAAGTCTGTGTCAATCCCGCGGCGGTTGGAAGCCGTGAAGTCATTATTGGAGAGAAAGGAATCAATCGCGGCGGTCGCTAACAAACACAAAGAAACTATTATGTAACTAACTTACCTCTCTATTCGGGTGTAGGGCTAAGGATATTCCATTAAAAGTTGGAAAATATTTTAACCGAGTACAAAATAAGGTGCTTTTAACTCGGTCTTGTAACTTGTATATTTGTATAATGGTTTGTGAAATTTATATAATTTTAAGTAGGTGTGCTAACATTTGTAGGTTTTTGATTACAATTATTATATCTGTATCATCATCACAAGTTTAAGGGCAAGGCCCTTGTCTGTGGAGCATATGCCATCCTTCCCGATCTTCTGCCGATTCCTTGGCCACCTTATACGACATGACGAAATTATGAAAAACATCATTGAGGGAAAATTGGAAGCCCGAAGAGGAAGAGGAAGGCCGAGAAGGTCATACATGGACCAAGTAAAATAAAATAAAAATATAATCTGTAATGGATACCAAAAAAGAGATATAATATTATGTCTATATTTTTGCTTTGATGCGTCTATATTTTCGCTTTGACGATTGTTTTTACCCCATAAAAAAATATTCAGGCAATGACGCTCAACAACCGAAAACGAAACACGAGTTTGGCCGCTTCTCAAGGGCATAAATTTCAAACATCCCGTTCTCAATGCGCTCTGTCGACTCTCAATACTCACAAGCGTACAAACTGACAAAAGCTCATCATGGTCTGCCAAATATTGGCCGGGAAACACTTCCGGTGCCAAAATAAATATTTGCACTGAATAGCGAGCTTAATATCCGGCGGGAAGCGGTTTCGATGTTTGTTACATTTAATGTACCCACGTTTATTAGTTGTTATTATTGTCAACGTCTAAAATATGTGGGTGGTTGGCATAGAAATAGTACATACTTGTCATATGAATCGTTGATTCTGGGTGTCTGATTGGTTTAAACGAATAAGTTGTATCCACGCAACCAAATTGCATTTTTATAAACTGTAATAATGAGCCCTATGATAACTTAAGGCACCAGAGTTCGATTCTATCATTTGAAATTAGTCGTTTGTACTCAACGATATTAAAAAATAACATTAATAGTTGATAAGAGTTCTATAAATAGCATACTTCTGGGAAATAGAATAGCTTTAACATTCTCCCAAAGCATCCAAATTAAATGGAAATTAATTAGTAATTGTAGCACACGCACAAATATAGCAACGAAGTAAGTAGGTGTAGATTAATATAATCTTAGAGGATTTGGAGAGGCTTTAGCCATCAGTAAGTTTGAACAATTTGATACCTGCCAAGGCTTTGTAAGCAGAATCCTTATCAGCCATCGCCAAATTGTGAAGTGGTCCGTTGAACATCTTTATGAACTGAAGTTCGCCAATTTTCCTTTTACTGAACTCAATTTATTTTCTAAGGTTCTTGACCTTATCGATTGTTTCAATCATGTTTCTCTTGTCTAAGATTTTTCGACAGCTTTACAGATGTTATGTTAAAATATGAATTTGAGGGTCATTTTTTTACTAAACATTACAAATCCGAGAACACCAGTAAAATGTTTTAGTGAATGTAATAAAAGTAAATAATAAGAAAGACGTATGTTATGTGGCATTATTAAAACAAATCTATTGAAATGTGCTGCTGCAAGTAAACTTAAAAATATGTATACTAAAAAAACTACTGTTTAAAAAAAAAACTCGTTATTTTTAAAGATATTGACGTATGTACGACATGTAAGTTCATACGTTGGTTCGAAATTAGAAAACCTTACAAAATCACTACACAAAACCCGAAAACCTTTCCATGCTGAATCAGTTATCAGCTTTGTCCGAGCCTGGCTGGCTTTGTACTAAGCATTACCATCTAATTGGCCAATGAAACGGATGCAGCTATTTAGCCTGCATACTAAATCCCAGTATATTTGCGTTCCGAAACCTGTGTCCATTGAACATGCATGCTGCCCGTAGCCGGCGGCAATGCGAATGAAATGACTTTCAGTTTGCATCCGAATTAGGCATAGTATTTGGACATGTAGGCAGTAAAGTTGGGGTAATGGGACAAAAGCTATTTTAGTTATTTTGCAATACAGTTTCAATCGTGACATTTCCAGAAAAAAAAGAAAAATTTCAGAATCTTTTAAGTCTGCTATACATTAGGATTAAAATATATGATGATATGTTTGACACTTCTTTGTGATATAAAAGTGACACAAGAAGACAACAAACATAAAAACAATTATTGTGCACAGTTAAAATGTTTTTAAATTTCATACAGAGAAACAATATATACTACGAGTACCTATTTAGCTTGTTTTATAAAAACTGTCCCCACATAGCCACATACTCTCAAGCTCTGTTAAAACCACTCATGTTCAAAGAAAAATTGATAAATATGAATCCCTGGAGCCTTCAAAGGAGTGCATTAAATTCCCGCTCGTAAGCGAACAGATTAGTTTGTTATTTCACTTATTTTGAACCTCGGTGACAGAGTATGGCAAAGAGATTTTGTGAGAAAGGTATGAGAAAACCTTGAAAATAATGTAGTCTCATTTTTCTCCTTGTATAATTTTATACCTGTATTATTTTTATTCTGTCTCTCTCTCTCTCTCTCTCTCTCTCTCTCTTGAGTCGTATTTCCTCATAACTGAGGGTCGTGACTCCCCCGCATAATTAGTTCGTTAGGGGAGTTCTCTTGGGCAGATACATCGTGGTGGGCGCCCAGGTTCTTCCACGGAAGACACATGTCCACGGATATTGTGGTCCTCAGACATGTCGGTTTCCTCACGATGTTTTTGTGTTTTTTTATTTACTTGAAGAAATATTGTAATGGTGGATAAATATTTGACTCACTTGTATATTTTTCACGAATATTGTAAACATTCAAGTAAAAGAATATCGGTTAAAGCACGATTAAAAGTCAATGAAGTATCAAAAACCAACCACCAAATCTAACTGTTTTATTAATCAAAACCTACGTTTAACATAAATTACTTGAACTAACAAGAAGCCATAACAAGAAGTAAAGCAGTGTTTCAACATGGGGAGGTAATAAATAAACTTTTTTAATCATCATTAAAAAGATAGCCGTGTCTCAAAGCCAAGCTGGTACCGCCTATTTATGGTTGCTCCGCCTTCGAGTCTTAGCAATTTTTCAGCTTTGCCTGTAACACTGAGTAGTTAGTCAAAGTTTTTACACTTACCGTGGATTTTTGTAAACCAAATTTGATTTGATTGAAAGTCGATTGAATAAATATGTATATATTTTTTACCTTGGCTATCTGTTACAGAGATCTATTATTATCTCCGTGGTCTCCGGACACAAAATTATTTGTTAAACAGATTAGCAAACGTTTGGTCCTTGCCACAGGAGATCTCAGGGCTGGCAGCTATTTTTCTCAACGATTGAGACTTTCTATTCAAAGAGGAAATACTGCCAGCATCCTGGGATCCCTGCCGCACAGCGACAACATGGACGGTGTGCTGAATTTTTTTTAAATATCTGTTTGTTTTTTGTTACTTTTTCTGTATGTTTAAGTCTTTTTTGTATATAGTACTTGTGAAATATATGTAAATATTAGTTAGTTATTGGCAATAAATAAATCTTTTTAAGCTAGAAAAAAAAAATAAGAGAGCAAAAAATATAAATATCTGTTACATATATCTAAAATGTACTACAGGTACCAACCTACCTAAAAAATATATATAATTTTAATATACTTTTATAATGAAATGTTATTCTATAAAGTATCATTTCGTAACTTCGTAGGTTTCATCGTAGCACCAATTAGTGCTACGACCGTAGCATTGCTACGAATTCCAGAATAATGTATTGCCTACTTATAATTAATTGTGTTTGTATAATATTTTTTCATCAGAGCTTACCACACTCATACAAACTCATTTACTACATTTTCTACCTTACTTACTGTTACGTATGGTTATTTTAAATATTATTATTTTGTTCTTCAAACTTCTATATAAACGATTCTTGTTGTGTTGGTGGTCACCACGCATTCTAATATCAGTTAGGATACAATCTCCTTTAAATAAACAACAAAACAAAGAGTTTCTGCGTATATAAATATATTCAAATTCAAAATCATTTATTGCACTCATGGGTTGCTTTGCAGATGGTAAAACATAAAAATACAGGAACATTCGCCACAAGTTTACCTTTCGGTGTGCAACTAAAGAAGGTTCTATCACTATACAAAAAGTTTCTACACCTCATTAACTATGCAAAGAGGTTGTACATTATGTTTAATATCCTAAGCTTGTCAGGTTTATATACACTCTTGCTACATCTCCTACCTTACTTACAACAGCATCTAGGTACAGCATGAAACAGTTTACCAAGCTTCTATACAAACAGTCTTGTTGTGTTCGTTGTCACCACGCATTCTAATAAGAGTCCGGATACAATCTCCTTTGTGCGGAACTCGGAACATCTGTTGACTCTCCACAAAGAGCTGGGGAAAGAATTATCGCTTACACAATAGAGGAAGTGAGTAAATGTCTTGAATGTATGTTATTTGATACGATTATGTGTAAAATGTAAGATATAGGTGCATTTTAGTTTTACGTATAAAATATTATACAGGTAAAAGATGGACCTATAAAGTGCAAAATGGTGATCGAATCTAATAATGAGTTTTTACTTTGAGATTTATATAATTCTGGGAGTATTTTTTGTCGTTCTATAGATAGGTGTTGTATACATAAAATGGTCTACGTTTACTTAGCCGACAAACTTTCTTTAATGCCTATATTGTAATACCCTACATACAAATTTTATGAACATACATACTACATACATATACCTACATACCCATATTATTAAGAAGTACTGCAAATGAGTGGAGTTTTACTCAAAGGCAGTATTCCTGTAATATTCATCATCGCAGACAAAGTTTTGAAATAAAATTGCCTTTTCCAAACTCTGGAACAACTTGTCTCACAATAATGCCCCGTGATACCTCGCAGTAAAGTTTGAAACATCGTGCATGGATATGACATATGTGATGATTAAAGGCAGGTATACATTGTGGCGGGAAAAAACGAGTGAGAGAGAGTTGTTTTTTATCTAATCAATTAAAACGACAAGTTAACATTATTCAACTAAACTTGACCAATTTAGATCATTATACCCATCCTGTGTTCGATTTAAGCGGAAGAATGAAATAGAAAGCTAGAAATTAGAACATAACCATATCTTCATAATACGAGCACAATTGTTTCACAATTAAATTATATTGGAATCGACCTGTAAACTACATATTACTCGATTTTGGATATAATAAGTCATCCATTCACCTTAAATATTACCTATTCTTATTTCTTGTATAGTCCGGGTATTGTAGAATCTATACACCTATACACATAATAAAGCTGAAGAGGGTTGATGTCTGAACATTGACGATATTTCGAAAACATGTTTGGAGATACTTCAAATTGATCGCAGAACATGTTCCTACAATTTCTAGAAATTTTGACTGTTCATTTGTTTCTCTGTTTATATAAACGCTCATCACGCAAAAACGGGTTAACGGATCATCATGGTTTTTGGTATGTAGGTAGTAAGAGGTTTTAGAAGTGTCATTGGCTACTTTTATTCTGAAATAATGCGAGTGAAGCCACGTGCGTCCACTAGTCAATAATATTAGTAACTGTACAATCAAACCTTAACTTTTTATTATGTATCATACCCACCACACGATGCTAAATTTGGAACTTTACTCAAGCTGTTCGGATTATATCATACACGTACAATGTTTTCTTTGTAGATTTTAGTAAATTTGTCACCTAAAGTTTAGTTTATAAACTTGTGTTTTTAAAAAATAATCTTTGGGTAACAAATATATTTTAATTTAAGCAATGTTTAATTGAAAAAATATATTTTTTTAAAAGTAATGTACTTATAACATAATTTTAATGAAGAAAGCATATTTCATCTTATATTCAACCACCTAACTTATCAGTACAAGTAATGTTCAAGCATGCACACACTGATCTACCAAGTTTCATTATCCGAGCTAATAAACAATCTAATAAAATACCTTCTTTGTTCGTAAAACTAATCTAATGAGGATTACTTGCCTAAGAGTTAATAACTCCCCGCCTTTGTTCGTCTGGTCTAATAAGAACCAATCATTTACGTAGAGATTGACTGAATGATGCAACTTATTTTTGGGAAAATAACTTAATTTAGCAGGGGCAAGTAATGATTTACTTCGGCGCTATTTTGTAGAATTGTCTGGATAAACTCGCTATGTTTAAGATATAAGTGGATTTTGAAATACTTAATTAGGCTATTATTGTTTCTTGGACGGGAAGGCTAGGCATGTATATTTAAAACACCATAAACACATTGTTTTCTCTCTTTTCTGGCTACATTTGTATTTAAAATTTTAACATACATATATATATTTACTCCAAAAGCTGCAACTAAATTTCAATGTATAGTCATGCAAATATACTCGGCAACAACATTTTTTTCAACATTTCATTAGAGTTAGTGTAAATGACTATTCATTCATATGCCTTCTAAGTGACTAAATTTTGATGCTTTTATGTTATCATTCTTTTCATTTTTCATTAAAATCTTTTAAATCTACTACATGAAAATCCAGTATCAATTATATTCACAATAGCAATATCATGCAGCTATGAATTGAAAGCATTATTAACAGCTGTAGAAAATTCACTCATCTTTGCATAAGATAATGATAAATGAATCTATTATGACATCGTATGTAGGTACTGCTTTTTGCAAGTCATGTGTTTACGAACCACTGAACTGGCTATCATTAGTCCAAGTAGGTATATTATTCGTTTTCATTCAGGAAAAAAACTGACTGATTATAACGTTTGCATAAAGTTTTAAGAATGTGCTCTGATAAAATATTTTCAAACTTTTGGATTGAAATAACTATTGCTTCAATAACTACATCTGGTAACAAGATTACGGAAAAAAACAGTATAACTTTAAACTTTTTTTGGAAAATGAGCGAAAATAATCAAACCAGCAAATTATGTTCACTCATGTTCCAATAAAAGCTTCAGTTAAACAATCATATTGCGGGTTTAGCACTTGACAAATATAACAGTATAAATTGTTAGAACTAAATATCCCCATAAAAATTATTCAATGAAACTAGAAGAAAGTTTATTCTATGCCACCTAAGTGGCACACAATAAAAACGGTTCAAATTTAAAATACGAAACACTATACTATTCTATTTGTTCTTATGTCTCAGTCATTCTGCAGGGTGTCTCTTCTTGTCTACTTCAACGAACAAACCAAATCATAATATATGAATTAACATTGTCTAAAACCAACACCAATCTTTCAATCATCATCATCATCAGCCTACAGTCATCTACTTCGGGACATAGGCCTCTCCCAAATACACGCCACTCAGCCCGATTTTGTGCTTCTCGTCTCCACCTACTTCCTGCTAATCTTTCAATGATAGTCCCAAATACAAAAACAAATACTAACTGGACGGCATCACGCAAGTGCTGACTTAGTTTGTCGTCCAGAGTTCATCTGCTGTATAGTAACCTTTAAGCCCTAGTTCTTAGCATAAATTACAATGTTCGCTTTACTATACTAACCTTGTGAAAGATCAATTAAACGTTTTAATTATTATTATTAATAATTCAAAATTATATCACAGAAACGCGCTCGCCGCTTCAAGAACCAGATCCTGTGCGACCTGCACTTTGCTGACGTGGCGCTGATGGAGTGCAGTGACTTCATGCAGCAACTGCGGAGCTTCAAACCGCAGTCCCTTGGCTGTGCCGTCGCCAGGAGAAAATCTTCAACTACCCTCATCTTTCCCCTGCCACCACAAGCATGTTCAGGTATGATTCTATTTTACTAGGATCATGATAGTCTTATTATTTAAAGAAAATAGCTGACGTAGTGCTAATGGAGTCAAGTACTTCAACCAGCATGTGTCTAGTAATCTAAAGAAGTGATTTTTGGTCTAAAACACCGCCAATAAATGCTGAAGTAGCGTTTATGAAGTGCTGCGACTGTAATAACCAATTCAAAATGAAAAGAGGTTGGATTGCGCTATTTATACTGTTGCATCTGTAATTATTTTGTCTCCATGTCGAAATAATATTATGTAATTTATTATTGTGTATAAGTAATGTAGCGTGAATTCTAAAGTCGTAAAGTCCTCCCTAGTTTTGAAATTAAGAAGCACCTTTCAACCGCCTACTAAAATAAAGGCAAGAATTTAATAATGTGAAAATCAAGTAGAAATATGACACAGACATATTTAATGGAGTTCAGCCTAAAACTTGGATCATTTTAAATTCAATCAAGACAGGTATTTCATAAATCTCATTAAAGGTAATATATATAATAGATACCTTAGCAATATTATGTTGTTAATATTATATAGGCCACGAAAATCTCACTCGCTCAAAAAGTCGTATGATGGATAATATTGATGTCACAAAATTGTATTATGTATTAAAAGTAATATTGCTTACTTATTGCATAGAAATACGTATTAGCATTATTGATTTTGGGTAGCATACTTTTATATTATGTTTTCAGTCTCATATGTATATGTAAGCATCAAAAAAATACCAAAAATAAACAAGCAAATAAAACGATTTAAAAAAATCAAAATTAATTTATTCAGTAAAAAATTTTCTTGTTCTAAGTAAAACAGAAAATAATCCAAATAACATTAATATTCAATACCGTTTCAAGCTTAACACCCTTGCATGTGATTTGACGTAGAACAGACTGCACCTTTTAGTTCAACGTCTTAAGCCATGCACACACTAAGCTAGGTGTAAATTCTGCGAGACATTTTCACTCTTCTTTAAAAAAATCGTAAGTATCTTTTTCAGGTGACAATTATTACAATAACTTATATGATTATGCGCAAATCATTATTTGGTTAACTTCACGTGTAAACGTGATCTACCTTTTGAGCGTGACGGAAAAAACCACCCATTTTAAAATGTCTCTTTTATATGTGGAATTAAAAAAAACCAATGAATGTGATAATTGTGAGTATATATAGTAGGTACTATGATTTTAAATTCGTGAAAATCAAATAATCTATGTCTTTTAATGTATACTAAACATAGTATTATCGCATCCTCAAGTTTGTGATTGTATTACGAGTACTTTCACCGCCTAGTGGGTTCACATCTTTCCCGCCGAGCGCCATGACATGTAAATTAGGTGCTTTGTAATCAGCTCAACCCTGAATTGGCTGAATAAGCAAGACGTTGCATGTTGTAAGATGCTTGCATTGCTTGCTTGGAGCATTGCAACTGTGTCTGAGGATGTTTAGTTTATTGCTGGAAATTTGGTTTGAATGTTAAGTTAACGGCTCAGTCAATGTTTTACGTTTTGGATCTTGTCTTGCAATGTTTATAGAGTTTCTTTTGTAATATTTTTGTAGTCAATAAAGTAAATAGTATTAAATTATACTAATAAAAAAAAATGTTCAATTCACTCACATTTTGAAACATAAAAGTAATACCAATTATTATTTTTATTTTAATAAGTCATTTTGTATGAAATGTTTGTCCTTTATAGCACGTTATATAAGTTTACGAGGTAAATAAATGAAAATAAAACGGAAATAATTAAGAGCTACAAAAAATTATACAATTCCTTATTTATAACAAGTTTTAGGAGTTAATCTTGTACTAACCAAACCATATATTATAGCTTATTATGTAGATACGTAATTCAATTAACTTCACATTTTACGTTCTTCCGAAATATGATTGACAACTTTCACTAGTAAAAAAGCCTGTCATGTCGGCTACTGCGTTAACTTGATAATTAGTCTACCTAGCCAATATCGAACGCTCAAAATTTCCGATAAAATCTTTATAACAGCGTGTCCCAGACTTTGTCGCCATTCCAATTTTCTGGATAATTGACAAGATTAAACACTCCAACCATTCGCTACTCCTTTTAAACGTTCCTAAACTCACAGAACGGAATAATTACGTTCAGTTTTATATTCATTCAAATGAAGATTTTATGCCAAGTTTCCGCAGGATCGAGTCTCGTTTAGAGAATACTTCAGCGGCCATTTTAATATTGAAGTTTCGCTTTTACATGAATGAACCTTGTTCAACATATTTTTTCAATTGAAATTAATATCAATTGTTTAACATACCCACTCACAGCGTTTTAAAAATGAGCTGAAACTCTATGAATGTAAAACGCGTATCAAATTGCGCTTATTGAGTTGCTTTCATAGCTTTAATTAAATTTGCTGGTAAGGGTTTGTTAATCAAACCACGGGGTTGTGTCCATTCATGAAGCCTGAATCGTTAACTAGGTGAAATTCGCGAAATATTCGCCGGGAAGGTAGCGTCGGCAGACACCCGGGAAGTCCAGTCAATAACTGTCAACATCGGATGGAGAATACATGTTACCTGACGACCGCATTTCAACCAGCGCTGGGTTTGCATTTCACTCGCGCTCATTTGTTTACTTGACAGCTTTGACAATGGCACAACTATACCTGTAGGGACTTAGGGACTTGCTATTCTAATAGTAAAATTTACATTACCCAAGTTCCTTATTTTAAAAAATACATTTGTACCTAAAGGTATGTAAGTGTGTAACATAAACTAAGTTTTAAACATTTGTTTAGGAGATTGTAACCTCAACAAGTATTAAATCATCATACATCATTTTGATGCAGTGTGATAAAATTTATTTTGATTAGTATTTATTACAATATCATAACACCAAAAAGAAAAACACTTCCATAAAACAGAGCCTTATTTTCAAACCCGAACAAATCCCGTCCCGAAAACACGCGTCAATCGAGAATCGATGGCGTAAATCTTTTGAAATCGTTTAAGAAACCGCAACACAAAGAGTTCAATCTGTATTATTGGGTCCCGGTGGGAGTTGTGAGAGTGCTAGATATTTATTGCCGGTCCCACACGTCCATCAAAGTGGCGGGACCATGGAAGTGGCGAGGAAGTTGGCGACCGAAACGGGAATGATTGCTGGTAAAAAAACGAGTAGAGCGATAGGCATATATTAACCTTTTGTCTCTGTCTAATTGTGATCACAACACTGATATATTATGCAATGATGATATGCATATTATAATAAGATTAAATTTCTCGCCTAAATTTCAAAACCCATTTAACATTCAAATAATACTTTAAGCTATCACTAACAGATACTGTAGAGAATTAAAAGTATAATTTGAAGGTTAAAATACAGACAATATGTGATATTTACGCTTGTGTTATGTATAAAAACTAATCAAACCTCATTAATATACTAGAACTATTATGAAATCTTTAAGATAAACTGTTTAAACTCATACATGTAAAGTTATTGTTAAACTAATGTACTTACATTTTATAGTGTCATTCCTGTTTGCTACATAACTTCCTGATCCGCTCATTTTTAGACGGGTCTGTCGGTTTTCAGTTTGAAAATGCCTGTCTTTATTCAGCAGGCATGAAATGAAATGCAAGGAAACTCAATTTCCGGCGACGCACTCTGTTTACGTCGAGAAAGTAAAAACTTTCCTAATAATAACGTGCGCCCGACCGCAGATCGTACAGGAAGGGTCTGCGTTTCAAATATTTAGGGACTACTTCACGTTATTTGCATCAACTTGTGCGTATACTGGATTTAAAATTTAAATTTTACCATAAAAGCCACTAACAAACAAACTATAATATCCAGTGAAAAGTTATTGATACATAATGTTTGCTATAGATAATTGAGAATAAACGCTAGATATTTATCAGATTTTATGAATAGAACCAGTATGTAGCCCTTGCCTTTCAGCTGTTTACGAATCTTGGCAAGTATTACACGTAGCTCCGCTACGAAAAAGTTCTACGAAATGTCTACGCGTCGTAGCACAGCAACAATTCTACAAAGTTACTTTTGTTCACGTAAAAAATATTCTTTTCTCTGATTTTTCAGATCCATTACAACCGCGACCCGTATTTGATCACACCTAGCAACGTGGCAAAGTTTCAGACCCTCATTTGTAACTTGTATTTTGTTATGCATAGCGTCACAAAGGAAACATACTTGACCTTACCTGAGACAGTCTCTAGTGAGCAAATTTGGTAAAAAATGTGTACCAATTTGTAAAAGACGAGCTTTGCATACCTGAGTCCTTTATTTATGCAGCAGAAGAAAATAATACGAACCCAGCATTATTTATTTCGAAAGCACAAATAATGTTATGTTGGTACATAAGACTCTTTGATCTTGGCAAAGAAGCATTGCTTGCATGTTTCTATGATCCTTTGACATTGTATTAGAAAACAAAATTCTTGAAGTCTAGCAGCTTGTTCCTAGTTTTTTGGGAGATATATTTTTTTTATGAGAAAATATTTATTTAGTATATCCTATTAATAAAAAATAGGCAATTCTTTAAACATATTTGATGATTGTTTTTCAGCATTTGATCTTATTTTATTTACTGTCCAAATGTCGTACCTACTCATCTTTTGTACTTCTTTATTTCCACGATTCCCAATTGTATACAAGAATATTAATTCCTGTTTCCTTAAACATTATTCTTGGACCAGTCAATCCTAATAAAAGTGTATTCCAATCCTTCATTACAATTCAAATTTTCCTACAGAACCAGTTACACGGCAACACTGCTAAATAAAAACAAAAACTTACCAAATTAACATTGCATATCAAAAAAGGTAAACAAAATCCCGCCTTCAAACATACTGTGCCAACACAATGCTGTATTAAAATCCCAAAAAGGATAGCTTTGTAATTCTCTCAGTGTCTGTTGGTAGCCAAAACAAACATTGAAATAATAATTAAACCTCAAAACGGACGATAAAGCACGGAGTTTGTAAACCACACACCTGTATAAGCTCGGGTAAGATTATTTTTAGTACTTTTTTTCATTACTTTTTTTCAACATATTATCAGGGTCAAACTAAAACTATATGATAGCTTCTTTTTAACATTAACATTAATTCATAATTTAAGAACGATGCTTTTGTTTGTGGAGTATGCGCCATTCTCCTCGTTTTTCGGCCAATTCCAACCTCCTTATACGACATGACACTTGCCTTCTCTTTGATTAGATCATTAACATGATATGAGTTAATTTTACAATGAATAATACAAATTAATTCTAAATATATTACACGCATCTCGTAATGACGCCTTTTTTCATTATTTGCAGGTACGCTTACTGTGGTAGCGGGGACATAAACAAACACCCTTTATTATACCCTGCATGAGGCATGCATTTGAGTGACAGACGAAATTACGGCGTGTCATACAAGATTAAAATTTTGACACCGCCATTACACCTCTCAGAGTAGCGAGCAATATAAATGAGAACAACTTGTAACTTTTACAATTTCATTGCTGTAATCTGATCTGTACAGCCTTTTGAGTGGGAATAGAAAGTTGTGTCAAACAAGATGATGTTAAATAAAATGTGTGAGAAATTAGACAAGACGCTTTTCGATATAAAATTTATGGATCAAACCAGGCAAAGCGGTTACGTCAGCGCAGTATTTTTTTTACTCAACTTTATCATTTAAATAATTGGCAATTAGTATCTATCGTTACGAAATTTAATTCCGTTGGTATTTTTAATTTAAAATGTTACTGCTCATTGGAAGAAACATTATGGACTTTCGACACATAAAAATACAAAGTAAACGGCTTGCAATACAACGCGTACAAATACAGCGAAGCTATTTGTGATCCAAACGATTGGCTGAGCCCTAAACGTCGCAATATTTGTAAGCCCAGTGTGTCTCTGCCTTGCTGTAAACGTGCCTACAATACATGTTCATAAACCGAATCATGTACTCACAGCTTTTATCATTTTCCTTTTTCTTTTTACACATGTGGTAGGAATTTTCCCCGGTTCTGTGTATACTTTTTGTCGTTTACAGCAGTTTTTGTCCGTAAAGAGTTGTGCATCGGACGTTGCCAACAAAGTAGGTCATATGTTTTACTCGTATCTCAAAAAGGAGCTAGCTTTATAGGAACTCTTTCTGCAAAACGGAAATTAATATTTCTTTGTGCTCTTTGATGAAGTGAAGAGATAGTGGGTCACCAGATATTTTTGTTGTGAGAAATGGAGCTCTCTCGGGCGACCAATTTCGCATTTAATACTCGAAATGGAACGCTTTTACGAAACCAATTTTACACAAAATTTTCACTCAGAAATGTTCTGTTCAGTAACAATTTAAGTAGTTAGGTAATACTTTGGGTAATATCTGTGACTTGAAATGTTTTAGAGGAACAAAGGTAATTTGGTTCTATTAACCATATGAAACGCAATGAAAGAATTATCTATTATACTCGTATTTGTTTTCAAAAATATAATCGCCGTATTCATGTATAAATGATCTGATGTAGTACTAAGGTGTAAGCCTGTATCTTGAGAGCCCGGTTGATTTAAAGTTTATTGGTGTACATTTCTATCAGAAGAGAGAAGATAGAGAAGATGTTTTACGAGTGTGCGGTCCACTCTAAGTATGGACGCCAAGCCTAATCAATATAGTTTGGTGTTCTACCTTACAGTGAACTGCAACTCATAATGACTCCGCAAAGAAGAAAGAAGAAACATGAAACGGAACCTTACACTTAATTTTAAAAATAGTGTTCATTTTATAACATTTACTTGCATGCCAAATTTCAGCTAAATAACGTCCAGTGGTTTGGGCTGTACTTTAGTAGGTGACTATATCAGTCAGTCAGTCACCTCTGAGTTTTATATGTTTAGATTTTCTAAACTGTACTGTCAAGCATTTGACCTTCACGTAACTTGAAGCAACATCCGTACAGATAAATAATAATAAAATACCTACTGTTATCTAAAAGAGAACATTTTTTTGAAAATACTTGTTATGGTGTCTTGGTACCGAGATTAAAATAAAGATGAATCTTTGCAGAGGTAAGAACCATGTTTGTGTATACTTTGTATGTTAGCATAGCATTTTGCTGAAGAGACTTGGTACCGTATATTATAAAGCACACATTTAGAAATCAAATTTTAATAACAATCAATATAGGATGATATGGACCTAACACACATAACTTGAAAATACGTCACAAGTGTAGAATCAGGACGGAACCGAGGGGTCGCGGATTTTAAGCCGCAAGGTTTTTTACTAATCTACTATCACTTTTTGCTTCTTAGACTATTTAACACCCTTTTTCGTATTCTTGATTCTATTTCTAAAAAAAAGTAGTGAATTTCTCCATGTTGCTCGCTCGGTGAGTATTCAAGTGTACTTACTCCAGCTCCCCTGATTTTGCGGACGCAAGCCTTCTTCCATTCGGAGCAAACCGCCATGTAAATATTTTATTCAGACCCTCGACCGTTGGTAGTAATATCACTAGCACAGGACCAGATTTTCTTGGCGAATGTAACTGCAAAAATTAATGGAAATGGAATCTCGTTTTGTGTGTATTTTTGTGACCGTGTGGATATATAATAGACTTTTACAGTGTATCTGTTTCAAAATAAATACTTAAACATTTGTATATACATTTATATATATGTGTATATATTGCTTATTATTATTGAATAAACTGCTCGATTCTTTCAACATTTGTTAATACGAGTATGTTATGAATAAGATCTTAAATTTATTTACAAATTGATTTAAAGTCTATGTTTTACGTCTACAGTTTGTATTAATTTGTAATTAATCTAAATTAAATTTCATTCATATTAAAGATATTTTGGAAAAGTCTATGGTTCGACGAGAGAGCTTGTTTTTTAAAAAAAACAATGCATTTGTTAAATAATTTAGGTAAAAATTTAAAAAAATACTAAAACCCGTTATAGCTTTAAAAAAAACGACAATTTTCAAAAGTTTATCACCTGTGTTGTAAGATTCACAAAACTGTCAAGAAATAAATTCAATTGCGATTCAACTGGGGATTTGTTTACTTTGTTTGCTTGACATTCAATTAGGAGCAAAAAAACAAGGTCCGATCCGTAACACGATATTCTTCTAGCGACCATCGAATCTGTCCTTATCCCTCCTAATAATGTCTATAAAAAGTATTGGCTCTGGGTTTATCCCTTTTTCTTAATAGGTTTTTTCTATAATTAGGCTGAGTATGTTTAAGCAGAAAAAAATGGAAAGGGTTAAAAAGGTTTTGCTGTTTATATTAAAGTATATCGTGCATTAGGGTTCATAATATTAAACGGTCTTGTACAAACATACTAGCCAATTGTAGGTATGAATATAGTTATGTGTAGATTTTCATACACGATACAGAACACGTTTCTAACAATTTCTAGAAATTAAGTCTGTTTATCTGTGTCTCTGTTTGACTGTTTATTTAAACGCTTATCACGCAAAAACGGCTGAACGGATCATTATGATTTTTAGTATGTAGGTAGTATGAGCTTCTAGGAGTGTCATAGGCTACTTTTTATCCCAAAAAAAGGGCGTCCACTAGTAAACAATATATATCGCCATTTACAATTGCGTTCTCACGTGTAATGCTTCTGTAACTCTCTGTTTTAACAAATATTGGCCAAAGATGATGATCAAACCATGTTTTTTTTCCCAGATGAGTTCTGCGAGGAGTACCCCCACAGCCTGATCCCGACGCCGGGCTACTGGATCGAGTGCTCGCGCCAGAAGATCGCCACCGACACCATCTGGGACGAGTCTGAGTCCGAGCACGACAGCGGGCCTGACAGAGATAACGCTGATAATGGTAAGGCTTACTTTTGTTTTTGTAAGTAGGACTATGACGAGGTTTGATAATTCCCGAAAATTTTTCTTGTTAGTTATTAATGAATAACATTAGCTACATCACGTACCATTTTTGACAAAGCCCCTTTACAGCTGCTTTATTATTAGAACTATTACTAATGTATAAAATTAATAATTATTTAATGTGGTGTAGTATAAATGTATAACGAACTTGACGCGTCTTTATGAACTATTTATTATTTTGTAAACCACTTGTAATAAAATATCACATAACTGACAATAAAAAAATCTGAATCTGAAATCTACAACAGCCCTCGATTTTACCTAAAAGAAAAAAAACTAATTCGGTCAGGTAGGTTTATTGTAGGAATTAGATTCTTTAAACTAGTATTTTAAAAAAAGTGGTGGCTTATGTGGCGCATCGATAGAAAAAGTAATATACTCGTATTGTAGCTAGAAAGCAAGAGTATAATTAACTAGATCTTGTACTTGGATAGCATCTCTTATGTAATCTCGTTTGTAGAACTACTATGTACATTATAATTATGTATAGTTCTTCATAATATTATGAAACAAAATTTTTTCAACACAAAAACACAAATAAGGAACTTTCATTTAATAAATTACAGTTAAAGGCTTCAAGATAGTCGTACTAATTACACATATTACCGAAAAATTACAAAAGATTTGTACAAAGAATCCTTAAAAGTCCTAAGTAAACATTTTTACTAATATTAATTGAAGAGTCTTCGGGTGCTCTCAATATAACTAAGTTAAACAGAATATTACTAAAATTCATAAAAGCGGGAGGAGATTAAATAACATAAGCCTATTTAAGTTGAAGTTATGAGAAGGTTTCTCTAAGAGTACTCCGCCAAGACTTGACTTTGCAGATTCACTATCGCTGGAAAGTAGGCTTTTGAACAGTATTTACTGCAGTTTAAATTACGCAAAAACTGCTGAGGAGAAACTTTATGTAAATCTTCTTTAGAACGTATTTAACAAAATAAATTAAGGACTAAAAAAATAAACATATTTAAAGCTGTAAATAAGTTGGTTAAAGTTGATAAACAATTTTATATAAGAATGTATTTTAAAAAATACTTAATGTAAGACCGTGCGAGGCTTTCATAAAATAGACGAAGTAAATTTAATCATATCATCTCGTGATGCCACCCCTGTCTTGTCAAATTATATGTGAAACAGGGTGAAAATTTCAAATGAAATTAAAATATTATTATTAGAAGTCAAGTTGGAAGCATTTTTATCAATTTTTGAGAAATTTGGAACTCTATCATTACAAAAATAATATAATAATATGGTAATTTGTAACTATTAATGCATATTGTGGTCACCCTTTCTTTTCTACGCTCACGTGAGTAAAAAAATATATGATCTCGTTTACAATTTTGAACCACTATCTAACAACGCCCATATTTTATTTCAATAAACTGTTTAGTACATTTCTCTTAAAGCAAAATATATTACTCTCTAAATTGACCCATAATATTGCTTAACGCTTTTTTCATGGTTTTCATAAAGTAACCAACACTGAGCTTCATAAATCAGGCATAAAAATACCTGAATTATTCGTCTGCCAGATCAGCGAAAAGTAAATTAAATCGGTATGGTTTCGGCACATCGTTTCCGGGGCCAGGTAAAAAGGGAATCAGGGCAGGTTTTTATAACGTTTTGCATAAACGTATTAAATTAATCATACCGTGAACTCTGCAGTAAAATACGGACGTTGCGTATGATTCCTATTTTGTTTCCTCGAAGATTTGTTTTGTAATCGTTGGCCATTGACTATAGAACGGAATATTGACTTGTAAATGTTTGCTGGTGTCTTTTGATTCGCAAACCAAAGTAACATCTAATTAGTGTATATGTCACCGAAAAATAACAAGATCCGTACGTTTATAAATTTCCTAGGAAATTTATAAACCTGCGTAAGATTCTAAACGGGAGATAAATTGTATTATTTTACGTCCACTTTTTCGCTAATTTATGAATTTACGTCATGTCATGGTAGATTTATAAACTAACGGATATCCATCAGTAAGATTCTAAACGGTTCGACCAATCACAAAAGAGATTTTAATTTTACGCTTCTTTAGAATACGACAAATAACACACTGCTCTCAGAGTGGCCGATGTCGACAGTGACAAAGTTTATGTCCATAGATTTAAGAGGAAGGAGAAGAAACACGTGACTTATTCAACCAATCAGAGTGTACATGGTGGTTGGTTATTCTTTACTTATTATTTTACGCTTGAGTTCGGTAAGCTTATCAATCAGCGAAAATGTGGACGTAAAATAATACAATTTATCACTAGTTTAGAATCTTACGAAGGTTTATAAATTTCCTAAAAAATTTATAAACGTACGGATCTTGTTATTTTTCGGTGACATATATAAGACTAATTACATTTGGAAAATGAGTTCACAAGACAAAAAATCATTGTAATTTAATCTCTCGTTTGTTTTTATGTACATAATAAGATTGGTGTTAATGCTATACTGTTATAAAAGTGAAAAATGTCTTCAATTTCAATTAGTGTCCAAAAAAACAAGTATCTCAATTAATTCTAACGATCTCGTACTTTTCAATCATCAAGCTCTTGACTAAACGAATATTGGTAAGTTGATAAATTATGATTGATATCGCTCTAGCGCTCAGAATAAATAATAATAATAAGATAGAATAAAACTGACCTGTTGACTGGCCTGTTAGCTTAGTTGGTAGTGGCTCTGCCTTGTAATCTAGGGGTTGCGGGTTCGATTCCCGCTTGACACAAGTATTTATGAAATTCAAAATTTATAATTACTTGTGTTGAGTCTGGTCGTTTGTATGTATAATAAGTATGTATTTACAAAAGAAAAGTATATAAGTATTATATCCGTTATCTAGTACCCACGACACAAGCGTTTGCTTAGTGTGGGGCTAGATGGCGCTATGTGCAATGTCCTAGAATATTTATTATTATTTATTAAAAGATTACAATTTAAAGCATTTTCCCAAATTGAGTTTGTGAAGCAAATTGCACAAATACGAACACTCTTTATTTATTAATATCTGCTACAAGATATTTCAAGCCGATTTACCTCTACTAATAGACTTTCAATCAATCAATCAATCAATATAGCTTTATTGTACACCAGAACACAAAATACAAAAACAATTTACAGTAAAATTATTTAACCTAGGTACATTGGGCGGCCTTATCGCGTAGAGCGAACTCTTCCAGGCAACCTTAGTAAAGATCGCTGGGAAAGAAACATGTAAAAGTCGGTGGCGTACAAACAACAACATAACAGATACCTTAACAAACAAACATACCAAACACTAAATAGACTTCCTTACTGAATAAATATTTCCACCAATTAAATGTTCGAATTATATACATATGTTAAAGTAAATAATTAATAAAGAAATCACTCACATAGTTACTATATATAGCGCCCAAATAAACGGCCCTTGTTTAAAGGAGTAATGAGATAGTAACTGTACCATACCTTTATTAAAGCACAAATATAATAATGTTGTATTTTTACGTAAAAAGTAAACTAGTCTGTCCTATTTTTAATATGTAACTCAGTCTTAAAATATAACTACTAGTCATCTACTCTCGGTCGGCAGTGATTGGATAAAAGGAAAACAAATGATAACTGAACTATAATTGAAGAAATTCATATAAAAGGAAAAAACTGATTGTTAAATTGTGAACTGAAGATATTGATAACAATTATTATGTTCGTCAGAAATACTGCTATGAACAAACAAAAATTAAACACTACAATATTCAAATTCGACACTTATTCACCGTATTTTTTTCTTCGTCACATTTTTCTGCATAATTTGAATCGCGCATCAGAGGTGAAAGTATAGCCCTAAGGCAATATTTAATAGACACATAAAGTAGTATTCCAATAATAATAACGAGCCACGTAAAAGGAAAGGAACTCGACCGTAAAACGAGATTTTGTACAATGTTCTATGGAGGATCGTTCCAAAACATTGAATCGACATGGCTCAATAAGGGATAGGCTTTTCCAATAAATTTTCTTCGCAAATAAAGCGAAGTGTTGATGGAAATAGGACCATTGGATTTTTTTTTCACTAGGCAGTCAGGCATTTACCCTCTTATCATAAGGTAAAACCGTGAAAAGACGTGGCAAAAATCCAACATTTGGCGCTTAGCGACAGATTTTATATTATAAAAATAGTCGCATGAGTACCTAGCCTGCGGTTACCTAACGAAACATAATAGGTAATTGATACACTCTCTCAATATTTTTACAGTTGTAAGTGCTTTTGCGCTAGCAGAATGTTGTATTCAAGCATAGTAAACACAGTGGTTCAGGCTAGTCTATTACTGTTTCATGACGATTCTATAAAGGACTGTTCGAAAACATCGGCAGGAGCCATTACCGCAGTATTGGCGAGGAATTTATAAAAAGTAAAATTACCTATTTTATGGCCGCTGCGGAACATTGTGATAAATGCTTGATACTTTAAAGAACGATATTGAACAGCTTTTTGCATCTAAATTAAAAAATATATATATATTGTTGATATAATTGTTTAAATGGCGAAGGGATATAACTTTAGCAAAAAATATTATTTAAGCTATGAATTGAATGTGTTAATGAACTAAATATTAAATCATTGATAGTTACGGAGCATAACAAACTCTCCATAATAAAATAAAAAATAAAAAAGCCTTTATTCGCCTGGTATTTGGTATGTTAACACATTAAAAATAATTGATTAACTAGGCACCCAAATACGGGTATAGGCCTCCTCCTCGTGTTGCCATCTCGCTCGGTGTTGTGCCGCTCGTGTCCAGGTAGCGCCTGCCACCTGCTCGATGTCGTCGCTCCACCTGGAGCGAGGCCGTCCTCTGCTGCGGGTCGTGTCTCGGGGGTGCCAGTGGAGGATGCGCTCACTCCACCGGCCGTCAGTCGCTCGGGCAATGTGACCTGCCCATTTCCATTTTAATTTGCAGAGCATCGATGCTGCATCTAGAACCTTAGTCTTTTTTCTGATAAAACAAACTCTCCATAGTGATATAAAAATAATAGCTTAAAAATACTAGTTAACATTTTCACTAACGTTTTATTAATATAAAATAATTAAATGCAACTAGGATTGAAATAACATGTTTTTTTTTAATAGTCTGAAATTAACGAATATGTAAATATATTATTTCCTTCCTGTTCTCTATACAGAAAATCAATATGTATGATGTGTATAATAGTAAAAATAAGTAAGACGATAAAGGTAAACTAACAAAGGTTAAAAATACTCCACCAAGAAATAGCGAAAGCAAAGTATAGCTCTCTAATCCAGTTAATCCGTTTCCTCACATTTTCCTTTAAACACAACACAATTGCCAAAACAGTATAGAAATTTTGTATTATTTTACTCTAAATTATAGAATAGCCTCTGCATTGACTGGTGTGTTTTTTTACCTTTATAAATTAATTTGAAGCTTTACAAACGAGATGCCATTGGGATTCTTTTTTTTTTCAATATTGGTTAGCAACGGCGATGACGGCTCTGGCGATCACTGTCAGTCCAATGGAGCCTAAAATCTATTTCTTATAAAAAAAATATATAAAATGTTTTTTCTCCAAGTTCTACTGTCCGCAGAACTAACATTATTCCCCTCGAAAGCCGGCAAACATGTGAGGGCTGTGCAAGCGATGTCCATCGATGTCTTTATTCGGCACACGTTTTCAATTTATCGCCATTCTCGTCGTTGTGTGACGGCCCCGACATCAGATTCAATAGACATCTCATGGGGTTCGAAACGTATATCTTTTTAACTTATAGCTTAATATGGCAACGCAATATTTATAGCTACGTAATGCAATATTTATAGCAACACGCAATATACATTACTGTATGATACTTAGCTCGTTATTAAGGAAGTTTGCTATGATCGTATGCTAATTGGCGAAGGCGAAGGAAGTTTGAGGTTAAGATATTGATCTGTATCCGTTTGAATTTACCTGATTTGAACAGAAAGAATATACTCGTAGCTAAAGCACTATGCATGGTGGTTTGACACACCATGCATAGCGCTTTAGCTATTATCTATACTAATATTATAAACCTGAAGAGTTTGTTTGTTTGTTTGAACGCGCTAATCTCAGGAACTATTGGTGCGAATTGAAAAATTCTTTTTGTGTTGAATAGACCATTTATTGAGGAAGGCTTAAGGCTATATAACATCACGCTGCAACTACAAGGAGCTATAATTTATAAAGCTGCAGATGTTGTTTGCAAAAATAAATAAGATGTTGTCACTATTCCACGCAGACAAAGTCGCAGGCACAGCTAGTATTTTATAATAACAATATGGTAGTAGTTAGGAGTCTTGTGCCATATCGTCTATGCAATGTTGAGGGCTGGCGCCCGCCGTGGCGTCTCCTCTTATCGCCAGCTCTATTCAAAAGTCACGTCGCAAGTAAATGTACACCGATACCGTAATGGCATGGTGTTGGTGACCCACTCTCGGATTCTACGCTCTGTCTATTGCTAGTACAGATGTGATTACATATACCCGTAGAGATAACCTTTGCATATGTCTCTAGCTGAAATTACAAAGCAATTAACACAGGCGTTTGCTTAGTATGGAGTTAGATGGCGCTGTATGCCTTGGAATATTAACTTTATCATCAGATCATCAGTTTTCAAACCTAGAGTATGTTTTTTTATTATACTCTAGAAGCAGAGATGCTTATCATCAAGCAGTTTGAATTATAAAATAAATGTCTTTATAAAAATTATAATGTTATGCCTTAAAGATAATTGATGGGTTTCTAAACATATGTTTTTGGTTCAATTTATTTCTTGTTTTAATATGTACCATTTCAAGCATTTTGCAGTGGATAGGTTCTCTAGAGAATATAAGTTCTATGACTGAGAGTGAACGGTAGCAACTGAAATAGGGCTATCTTGATTGAGATGGACATTGTTAGGGCTTTGTTAAACTTGCAAGGTTTGATTTACATTAGTTTTGTATGTTACAAAGCGTTACGATTTTTAAAACTGTGTCAAAATTTACGTGAATTAAAAATAGTTTATAAATATGTACTTGTCCTCGATTCAAATCATATTCTTAACTTGAATACATACTTACACATAAAATATAAAAATATGATAATTTAAGCAAGCAGCTTACAAACTCAGAATTTTCTCAGTTATTATTTAGCAATAACTAAGCGGCTGCTTACTAACATTTATGACTATCAAAAAATACATGGTTACAAGATATAGTATAAGTACTTATATCTTATGTTTCGTTGGAGCTGATTATTTATAATCCTATAAATTCACGCCAAATAAAGTTCCCTCTCAAAGCCTTATTGATATTTTATATGCTTCATAAAACTGAAGTACGGTTCCTTGACAGGAACAGGCAAAAAGTTGTTATTTGACTTCTCACAAATAACGAATGCTCATAGACTCCTTTTTAGTCCGGTCAATCTAGACTTTGAATAAAAAAAACCATTCAGGGGAAAGATGGGGAACTTTCAAATTTTATTTATAATCATATTTTTAACAACCTTTCTGATTTTCAGTTTGATGGAAATGTATGTAGCTTCGAATGTTTGAAATGACCGGACTTTTTCTCTTGCTGTTCTTAGTTTTTTTAATTCGCCAATTAAATTTAAAATTACAATGAATCTAAAATATATTTTCTTTCTAACTGATCATTTATTGACTAAAAAGGTCTACCTACTTATGTAAGTGCTGATCAATTTGAATACATATATTCATTCTACTACCATTTGAAACTTTGGGGCCCTGTCATTACTTGGTAATATAATTACAAGGTAGTTCATTGAGTTTGAGAACTTAGATATATTGAAGGTTAGAGAGACAGATGATGGACTAATATGTAGGTATAATATAAACTCACGTTGCTTAAAACATTATTTTGTATCAATTCGTTGCGACGCACCAGAATTAAGATCAAACAGATTAACTTACCTTTTTAAATAATAATAATTTAAATGGGTTAAGATGTTCCATGCCAGTGACATGAAAGTACACTATTAGTTCGGAATATTTCACAGCGCCATCTTGCCATATGCTAAACAAACGCTTCTATCATGGGTACTAAATAATGGATATTTTATATATACAACACAAAATCCATCCGTGCGTCGACTAGATTACTACCCCAATCAATCTACCATTTGGCGAGCAAAACCATCTGACGTCCGTAATTCTGTTAGTCAATATTACTTCATCAAGCTCTATCTGGGTTAACTATTGTTTTAGCGATTAAGATATAATAATTATATTACCAAACGATTTAAAGTTAGGATTTCAATAATTTTATTTCGAAATAGTGGACGCCCGTGGTTTTAGCACGTATTATTTTGAGATGTATGTGTGTTTAAAATGTAGCCTATGACACACCTAAGACCTCATACCAAAAATCATGATGATCCGTTCAATCGTTTTTGCATGATGAGTGTTTAAATAAAAATACAAACACAGACACACAGACACATAGAAACAAATAAACAGACAATAAATTGTTGGAACGTGTTCTGTTATCAATTCTAAGTATCTCCAAAAATGTTTTTAAATGACATCAATGTTCAGTCTTTCGACCTTCTTCAGCTTTATTATATGTTTAGAAGAGGTATAGATGCATTGATGTATAGGTTAAAATCAAGTAGTTTAAACTAAGTTCATTTCATGTTTCTGAGATTGCATAAAACGTACATCCGCATATTCAAATAACAGACTCGCGTCAATCGCACACTATTGTCAATTTTACTCGTAAATATTGTAATCTCTTTTGAGTCATATTTCCTCATGACTGAGGGTCGTGACTCCCCTGCAGAATTTATAAACTAGGGGATTTCTCTTGGGCAGATACATCGTGGTGGGCGCCCAGGTCCTTGCACGGAAGATATATGTCCTCGGATAAACATTGTAATACTCATAATTAAACACTACATTTATAAAGCTACGAGTCTACAACCGTTCTACGCCGTAGTATGATACGTAGACTAAGCTATGAGCTCTCGAAAAGAATTTCCACGCGTAAATTATGGCTACAGTTGATATAGCATGAGTCTATCAAAATGTGATATATCCGAGTTCAGCTAATTATTGCTAGCCTGGTGTAGTGTAAAATATAATATAATGATTTTATATTATTTTTACTGGGCATCAAAAAACTTATAACTAAGTTACAACATTTGCTTGTTAGTACTATATTTATATTACTATGTTAGGATGAATTACAAATGATGTGATCTATGTTCCCCACACTAGGTTCCCTTGTGTCGTGGGGTACTTTGTAAGGACTAAGATAAAAAAAAGGTTTTATTTTTTAAAAATTAAGCTTTTTTGTAAATACCACATATCTACAAATGCCAAAGTTTCACCCTATCTGATAAAACGAAAAGTATCTAAGCCTCATTCGATTAGAATGCATAATACGTGTATAGTTTTCAATCTCTACACTAAACGTCGTTTATTATTAACATAGGTTACGCTCACGCACACTTACATAGGTTACGCTCACGCACACTTACATAGGTTACGCTCACGCACACTTACATAGGTTACGCTCACGCACACTTGGCAGATTCGTTGAGTAGCCAAAGTTGTCAATATCATTAGAACTTTCCCGAAACATTAACTGAAACCGATACATAATAGATACGTTACAGGGAGAGGTATCTGAGCAGTTACATTGATGTGTTTGGAGTAAAATTGGTGTATTTAATTTTGTCAAAGTCTGAATTAAGGTTAATATTACAAATGACTTTGAAGACGTAAGATTTGTCTTCAACTAATTGTTAATTCTATAAAAAGTTTCAAAGTTTATTACGAAAATATTTATGTAGGTATAAATCCTACAAACTACTATTTCGTATAGTACCTACACGTTTGACTTCATTTAGTACATTATCTTCAGTTTATTTTCTGACTCTCGTCAAATCAAAAGTCATTATCATATTCAAATATGCATTGTATCTTTTGTACTTTATCCATTCCCGGAACCGTGCCCAATAATAGACTTCCCGGTGCCAAGGTTTGTCCCATTGAGGGAGGTAGTCAACGTAAGTGGTTCTGGTTCAATGCTAAAGCCATCAGCAAATTGGAGAGCGTATACTTCTCAGCTTTTGTAGGAGTCTTCCGGAACTCATCAATCACTCCCGCACACACTTGGCGAAGACATCATTTGATGTACGATGTGAGAAACCCATACTGATTCATTATTTATTAGCCGAAAAGTTTCAATTGACGGCCGTCTATCTCTTATCGACGCCAGACAGGCGGCTTTAAGAAACACAGCTCTTGTTTTATACGTCTTAAAATTCCCATCCGCACAACTAGTTGTGCGGAGCAGTTGTGCGCCGGGGAAGTCACGTTATTTTTAAGTTTATCGTTTTCGTATTCACACGTTCTGAGCCTAAATTGAATTTATCGAAGAAATGTGTGCAGGTGAGTTTCTTCAAACTCGCTGGAAAGTAACTTTTTATTTAAAAAAAAGCCTAATTTTTGGGTAATAAACATAAAACTTCTCGCATACAAAATGTAATGATAAGTTATTTTTCTCACAAATTCAAATTATGGCCAGAAAATATTATTCTGTGTCGTCGCGCCGAAGAAAGTGCTTGGTCATGTACAAAAATATCATTATTCATAATTTGTTCTGACAACCCGTCGCTTCACGATTGCAGACCCAAGTTGGGAGCTCACGTCTCGACGTTTTTACTGAGAAGTTACAAAAATCCATATTCGCGATACTCGGCAATAAACGTCAAGATGATATCAGCTGAATATTGCATGACTTTTGCTCGCAAAGGCTTTCGCGTCACAAATACCTGAAAATATGTTTCTAAATAAAATTCCCCCCTCTCAGCTCGGTACATTATTTGATGTTCAACGAAGTGCAAAAGGCAGCTTAGACGTGATAGCGGCTGTACCTCGCGATGTGAATGCGAGCCTCGGATTAAACACAAAGTATGGACTCACTGATTATAAATTCAATAACGCTCCGAAATGAAATTGAAAAGCTGTGATTAAAAGCTTAGATTTGTACAATATCACGAGCATTGCTACAAAACAATTTTGTTGCCAACTGTTGGCTCCTTTCATTTCCTTGCGTCTGTTTTTGATTTTAAAACGTTCCCTTCGTTCTTACTAAGAATTTCATGAATAAGGTAAAATCCAGTTAATTTATAAAACTCACACAACATTTAATGATCGTGATCAGTCATGTTTTAAATTAAAATTACTAAGGCACCAAAATTAGTACTTTACAGTTGCTTAATCGTACTTATGTATCTAACTCTAGTACTAGAATTTTCAAACCAACTTAGAAATCTTTTACAAGCACACATAGATTATTCGTTACGCAAAGCTGTATATGAATCCCCGCAAACATTTTTCCAATCAAGACACATCATAAACAAACGGCGTCTAATTTTAATAAGCAATGGATTCAACATCTCATTATTACAGGTGGATATGTTTGCAGGCAGTTATTGTGTTACTCAGCTGTCAGGCCCGTCTGATAATAATAGGCGGAATACCCATTACCCCAGCCTACCTACTGTTTGCCCGGATTGTGTTTCATAGCAATTTGCCTTCGTGCTGTCAACTCCATCGCTTACACATAGTATATGAGGACAGGCTGTGACAACAAGGCCTACCTGTTTTTTTTTTGTACTGGAATGTGTTTGGCCTTGACTATATTTCACCTGTGGGTATAGATAGTCATCATAATAGAACGTGAACGTATTATAAAGATGAAGAATTCAGGTCATTTGAAATAACTGAGTTTGATCCAGTTACAAAATGATGAGCTGAGTTTAGTCTTTAACTGTTGTATGTCACTGCTCCACCGCAGCCATATTTGTTGTAGAAGGTACGGTTTTGCGTTTCTGCGTATACATTTTATGAGTATGGTTGCTTTGGCAGGCATTTTGAAGGAAAACTATGTGTTTGTGGTGCATGTTTGGTGTGAAAGGTATGTATAATGTAAAAACAAATGCTGAAAAGGTCTTAAATCTTCAACATTTATTTATTGTTTTGAAAATGTTTTGTGAAGTGCTTCAATTTAGGGGTCGTCCATTAATCACGTGAGGCTCGAAAGGGGGGGGATGGGTCCATAAAAAAGTCACGAAATATCACAAGGGGGGAGGGGGGGTGTAGTGACATATCACGTGTATTTATTTTTTCGACTAACGCGCGAAAAGCAAAAACAATCTGCAGGTCCTGTAACCTTTCTGTTTACCGCTAGGCATTATTGTAATATTTAATTTGAAAAAAAGTAGAAAATTAAGATTCTTTGTAGGTCTAAAAATACACGTGATATTTGGCGGGGAGGGGGGGTTAATCATAAACATCACCATGTATCATCACGGGGGAGGGGGGGTTAAAAAATGCCAAAAAAAACATCACGTGATTAATGGACGGCCCCTTACCAATAACTGTAATGTCTTTTAGTAAATTAAACTTTCCCATAAATACACCGTAATCCTTTATTATTAAATTATCGTCAATTTTTCAACTTCGATTTTACATTCTTAACAGAAGGTATTTAAGTACCTATATGATTTATACTGAATCCCGTAACCAGTCTCTGAATAACGGTGATACGTGAATTAGCAATGAATTCAAAGAACGCAGAGAAATTGTGATAAAAGCCTGAATACTATATCTTGTTTCGTCAAATATGTTAGCTTGGTTTTTTCCACGACGTGTGCTCGGCTCCAATCTAATTGTTTATTTAAAGCGTGAAACTCTAATGGAAAAACTGTGTTTTCATAGACTTAATAATGTACACTGTCTCGGATGGAAGCGCTGATTTTTATGCGTGAATTACTTATTAGCGTGTGTAGGGGAGTGTTTTAGGGTGTTTGGAAGGGTAACTATTTATGCTTGGTGAAAGGTCAGTTTAATAACTAAATAAAAACTATTGATCGGAAAATGGCTATTAATCGAATCGCAATTTAAATTGTGTTTCTAACAGACTACATCATATCAGGTTTTAAATTCGGTTAGTAACAGCACACCACGACCAATAAATATTATCTGGCTTTGATAATCGCGATTTCTAATATAAATTTTGACAACATTACAATTATAAAAAACATTTATTTAAGTACATAAATACAGTTGATAATAAAATCAATGCAAAAAATAGTTATTTTAAAGCAAAAAAAATATATTTGATTAATGGGTGAGCAGCAAATTGCTAATGTGCCCATATCACACTTTGTAAAAATTTATTTGTATAGTCCACACAAAGTTCTCAATTATACAGTCCACTGGTGCAATGATCACAAGTTAACAAGATATATTTTGGTTTTCTGTAATGAGCCATCAAGACGATATATTAAAAAAGTTTTTTTTTTAATTATAAATTTAATAGAAATAGTAACGTAATATGCAGTGTTCGCAGACCGCCACCGCTCGGGCTCGCTGGACGAGGCGGCTGAAGACAGCAGCGACAACGGAGGGAGCACGCCCAAGAAGAAGACGGCGATCGAGGAGCAGTGGGAGCGCTCTGGGGGGTTCGAGCTCACTTCCGTGGAACAGGTATACGGAGGATATTTGTACAATAATACACTAGTATCATGGTATTATTATTGCTCATATACATATGTATATGGAATTCACCCGAAGATAGCAGCGATAACGGTGGAAAAGCACGCCTAAGAACAAAACATTAAAAAGAATATCAAGATATCAATTTGAACTAAATAACAATTTGAAACACGACTTATTCTGTGACTATGTCAATGGTCAATGTTCGGTACCTACTAGGTAAAGTCTTTATACATAATAGCTTTGTAACATTTTACCTAACTAGTATACCCTTCAAATAGTTTTTACGGTGATTAAAGAGGTGATTATATATTTCATTCAGGAGACGTACGAGAAGTATTTCTACGGCACAGAGCACTGGAACTACTTCACCAACGACGAAGACCTGGGCCCAGTCATACTGTCCATCAAGCAGGAGACGTTGAATGGACGGGACCAGTTCAGGTCAGTACATACAATAATGTAATTACTTCTATACAAACTACAGGGTTTAAAGTCTAAAGTTGTATGACAAAAAGTTCCTGGCATAGCCGTTCTGGTAATAAAGATTCCTTTTAAAGAGATCAGAACCGGGCTTCGGTATATGTAAAGTGGGACATACCGCCTACGCATTTTCGTAGGAAAAATTAAATACTGTGCCTAAAAAATAAAAATACTACAACCCGCACATGTGCAAAAAGTCATTCCCTAGTATCAATTATTTATATATCTTTATTCAAATTGAAATTCAAAACATTTATTTACAGAACATAGGATACATAAAGATGGTAACAGGTATTACAGAGCGCTACGTTCTTACCTATAGGGTGTGCAAATATTATCTCACCTCTATCTAGAAAATAATACAAAAAATGATTCCGAGCAACCTGGCTGCTATCGTCATCATCATCCATAACCCTTGGTATCCCACTGCTAGGTATAGGCCTCCCTCTGTATGTGCCATCTGCGTCGATCTTGTGCAGACGCCATCCAGGTTGGACCCTCGACTTTGACGATGTCGTCTGGCTGCTATAATAAACAAAGTCTACTAATCGTTCCATCTTTACCAATTTATTTTAACATCACTTACAGTTACATCAACCTACTGTAGGTTCATCAACTTACTGTACTTATTCGTCACTTGCCAATCCTGCTAGATTAGCCGTGTAGTCTACTTCCAAATGCACAACGATTTGAATGCCCTACTAAAATACATCCGTAAGCATATCCCGTGCGTTTACTTCTCCTTGGGTCAAACATAACTTACTTAATACTAAACGGCCCGAATAAACAGAGATTAACAATAAATACCGTGTTAGGGCCAACATGAGTTTATAGTAACTGGAGTTTATGGTATCGTAACTTAATATGGTTGGCCTGAGGCAGTCTAATACTCTGATTAGGTGACCGGTTGCTCGTGTTACATGAGAATTATAATAATAGGGGGATCATATTAGTTTTGCTAGTGGCACAATGGAAAAAGTTAAGGATTTCTGACTTAAGATTTATAAAAGTATCGCTTCTGCTGTTGTCGCTTCAGGTGACCTGGTTGCAAAATTTCTGACTATCAAGTGTAAGGAATTCAAAAAAAAATATTCATCTTCTTTTCATAGTTTTTTTTTTTGTTTGGTTCTAAATTTTGCATGCTTAATGCCAATATATTATTTGATATATAATCTCATATCAGAACTAAGTTGGATACCAAATAAATTAGAATATTTTTTAATAATTGTCATTAAAATATGTGTATCAAATCAACACAAATTTACAGCGAATTTCCAAGGTTTATTCCATCAATATATGTACGTTATTTGCTCGTGTAAATCCCTCATCAGAGTGTCGAAGCAGCGAGGCATTGAGCAAACGCCGGTATTCAGCTGGAGACGGAATAATCCTTCCAAATATGAGATATCACGTCATTTTGGAAATCGGCAATGGAATTTAATTAAATACAATTATATTAAATCGAGTTATCCGGTGCAATAACGCGGTGGCAGGCAAATATGAAATTCCTCGAACAGCTATGCCCGGTCGATAATCGACTAGAATACCTTTATTAAAATATTGTTAAATGAACCACAACTGGAATGCGAGCTTTATGAGCGGTAGAGACAGGAATTCATACATATTTTTCGGCGGAATTCTTTGTCTCGTTGTACGCGGTTTAGCAAATGATTTTATACAAATAGTGGACTATTTTTGTGGACATATTTTGTCCAACACTATGACTCTATTGGATAAAAAAATCTTTCTTTGTCGTGAGATAATTATCAAATAAAAATAATACTCAAATTCAAATTCAAATAAAAAAAAGCAAAAAAGTATTTAAATCTGTTTGTAAAATTTAAAAGTATATGCACTCATTCATGCTTAAAACTAATTAAATTTGGTACCTTTGGTCCTTTAAAATATTTCTGATTTATTATGAAACTAGTGGACGCTCACGGCATCGGTCGCGTTATTTCACGATTAAAGTAGCCTATGACACTCCTAAGACCTCATACTACCTACATACTATAAATCATGATGATCCGTTTCGCCGTTTTTGCGTGATGAGCGTTTAAATAAACAGGCAAACAGAGACACAGATAAACAGACAAAATTTCTAGAAATTGTTGGAATTCGTTATGCTATCAATTCTGTATATTTTTTTTAATTTCTGCCATGTTCAGACTTTGGACCCTTTCAGCTTTATTATATATAGGTATACATAGATGAAATGTTTAATTTAATTTCATAATTATGTGCGAGTAAAAATGTAATAAACATTTTTATGCTGCTAAGAAATTCACAAAGGTATTTTACGCGATATATGCACTTATGCTTAAGGTCTCAGCATAAATATTTTATTAAATCTGGAAGATACCAGTATTACGAACTTTTAGCGAAAATATTTGAGGTAAAATATTTTAATTACGAACGTTTCTGTATGTAATGAAAATCTTGTATAATAACATTATACATACGGAGTACTGACAGTTATTTTTGATTAATCTTCCAGCTATCGTTAAGAGCTTTCCTAATAATTTTTATTCTTTGAATTTTTAAAATCCACTGATTTTAAAAAACCTTAACTAATATTCTCTATTTATTTATTTGTCTTTGTAGGGTTGTGACCCAAAATTAAAGCCACCTGTCCCCTTTTCAGTTGCCTGTGTTCTAGATAATTCGGTGATATCTGGTATTTAATAGGCCGTTAGAATGCCTATAGAACGGTTAACCTACTTCCAAAACGAGAGGGAGGATGTTAACGTGATAAATTGTGATCCAATATCTATTATTTGGAGCTCTGTCTCTAATTACCTAGTTATGTGGTATTAGTAAGATAGTGTTCTTGATGTCTCTTGTTGTTAGTAAGATAGTGTTCTTGATGTCTCCTCTTGTTGTTAGTAAGATAGTGTTCTTGATGTCTCCTCTTGTTGTTAGTAAGATAGTGTTCTTGATGTCTCCTCTTGTTGTTAGCTTTTTATTTTAATTACAAAATGAGATACAAATGAAATAAAGGTATTAAAAATATCCAATTTTCATAGATTGTATAAAAACGCACTGTGAACTGGATTCATGTCTACTAAAAGGAAAATCATTTTATGATTAAAGTAACGATCAGTTTTTTTTTTACTCTTAATGAATATAGGACTTATATCATATTCAAAATACGTCCAAAACAAAACAAGCAATTTTTGGTACAATTTGTACATGACTCATCGTAGAATATGTAATAAAATGTATAATGAGAATATATGTAGCAACATATACCTATATTGTCTATACCTGAGTGTACACCCTATCACCACAACATCAGTATCCCAGTCATAATTAACTGGTCTCACCTGACATCACTGAACATAAACTCTGCATTTCATTTGCATAATGTGATGACACTTTGCGCAGCCTTTACTTGCGAAAAAGAAGCACGAATTTTTTAAATCCTTACAAATGACTAGGCTAATACTATTGTTGAGCGCAATTTTAATTTGAAGTACTTACTAAGTACTACTTTTTTGGTAATGAATAATTATCAAAACATTATCTTCATATACATATACGTACATATTATGAATAATATACATACTTATCACATAAAGTGCTATCTTTGGTAAGTTGTCAAACAGAATACAAATTAAATTTGTATTACCTAAAGTCACGGCTAAGTAGTATATCAGTAGTTAAACCATGTCAAATGTCTCTAAGTAGGGTACAAAACTCTCTACAGTAAATTTTACTGTAATTGCCCTCTCTCTTATAGACTTACTTTCTGAAAACAACAAATTACTTTTAATAATTAAAAATAGTATTTATATTAAAACACAGAGTAAACAAATCATCAATACAAGTTCTAATCATAATAATAGCTGGTTCGTAGAATCGCTGCCCTGACATTATATCAATGAAGCCATACACACAGCCAATATAATTCACGCTCAAATACATGTTATTGGAAGCAAAATATTAATTACCGACATGTTTACGGCGTGTAGTGTACGTTACATGCGTTCGTACGTCAGTACTCCATAACATATCCCCTGTGTGAAATTTATGTAGTACCTATTATGGGTGTTAACGTCTTTTCAATCGATGTTTGTGATTATATCTATGATATAATAATACTTATTATTACATACTAAGGGCTATGCTCAGCAGTGGGCAATATGGGGGTTATAATAATAAGGATTGTCTATATATATAAAACTCAAAGGTGACTGACTGACTGATTGACTGATATAGTGATCTATCAACGCACAGCCCAAACCACTGGACGGATTGGGCTGAAATTTGGAATGAAGGTAGATGCTATGACGTAGGCATCCGCTAAGAAAGGATTTTTGGAAATGCCACTTTCAAAGGGCTGAAATAGGGGTTGGAAGTTTTACTTCTTAATGCGAGCGAAGCCGCGAGCACCCACTAGTGACTTATAAAATACAGAAAAAAACAACTGGGTACTAGTAATTTAGTAATTGTAAAACTGTCCTGAAGCTTAGGAACTCAAACTTGCACATACTTTGCAAATCAGCCCGTCAAAAATCCATTTGCATACATATATTAAGCATAATATCTCTCTCACATACCAATTTGTAATACACTGCTCTACATTTAGGTACATTTTCGTAATATTCCAAACTGTATCCAAAATTCCGAGTCCCATGGGCAAAGGTTTCAAATAACCTCAATGTTCGGAGCACAATAACTTTATTACAATTGATATAATAGTATTAGAAACCTCTCTGTGATATTAAAGGCTCTATATTCACTTTTATGATTTCCTTTTGTAGAGTTACGTAGCGTTTTTATACTTTTTCATTTCAGTACAGAAATATGCTCTATCATGCCGTAGTAGTTGTATCGTTGTTAGTGATTTCAAACAGAAGTGCCCATAAACAATTCAAATGAACTTTAATTGTTGTAAAAAGGTCAAAAGATAAACGTGCGTGTATTCCTTTGAACAAAAAGGATAAAATAATCTACATTAGCTCGTGATCTTTTGATGTCGTACAAAATTTCATATAAGTACTCTATAATAAAACAAACAAATAATTTTATGAGATTAAGAATTTTTTGTGTCAGAAAAGCAAGTATTAGAGTGGACAACTCTGTTGTCTAGAATTTTGAAGCCGCCCAAGGGGCCTCTGACATGGCATGTCACAATATACCTAGTATGTATAGCAATATAAATACTCCATGCTCCTCTTCGTTTTTTACATATATTATTTGCAAACATTTCTACTTGACTCGCTTTTCTTTTTTCTTTACAAGCATACACCATCATTCACATAAAAAAACACTCATAAATACTGGAAAACTTTCCCGACGCCGTTAAGTTATGTAAAACGTTTCACCTCCGAAAAGTGAATTGGAAACCGACGTGTTTTATATTAATGTGGCTTATAACACAGGCAGCGTGAGGTTCTCCTCCTGCACATTTAAACATAATGAATAAGCAATGATTGTCGCCCTGTGACACGACTTTAAAACGTCTTGGTAAATGGAGCCTCTTAATTTTAAATGGCTGTGAAAATTTAATAGTCTTAACACAATGATTTTGCGTTTAGACGTTCAATTTCTTAGTAAATATACTTGAAGATAGACAATGAGTTATCGCAAGTCAGTTTTGAACCTATGAACTCTTTTTACATCTGACCACACCACCGAAGTTTTTATTACCTGTGAAACCTAAAACAAGATATACCCGGGTTAATATCTAGCCTTTAAATCAAATGAGAATGACACGTTGTTAAATTACAAAGATTTATGCAAGCCTTTCAGGTTTCAGAGGTCAGGCTACGATCGTGCTAGGTACAAAATCTGTGAGGTCACGTAGACCGAAAACCATTTTGATACCATTTGGGATAAGAGTAAGACCCGTGACTTTGAAAAAACTAGAGAGATAACTTTTTGATACATCTGCTTTGGTAATCTATACATATAAAAAAGCTGAAGAGGGTCAACAGTATATTTATATACATTAAATATATTTAAAACAAAAATTGTAGATACTTCGATTTGATAAAAAAAACAGGTTCCAAAAATTTATATAATTTTGTCTATTTAAATAAAAGCTTATCACGCAAAAACGGTTAAACGGATCTTCATGTTTTTGATTTGTAGGTAGTATGAGGTGTCATAGGCTACTATTTAACCCGAAATAACGCGAACGAAGCCACTGGCAGCCGCTAGTATCTTATAAAATATTTTATAGTTTATTAATGAATGCTTAGTAGGTACTAATTAAAAAACAAAAATAAAATTTAAAAATCGAAACAAACAACGAAATCAGTCTTTATAAATGCAAAGATACGTGTACAGAAATAAATATAAACGAGGTGCTTCAAAACATCTCTTGTAACATACAAATGGGCCTCAGTTTTTCAACCCACATAAACCCCCGTTTTCATTATTCCTTCATAGCGGCTCCACAGAATTGATAGTAGTGATATACGTAGATAGGAAAAACCACATAGGTATCATTTGACTTGTTCATAATAAGCTAGAATGGATTATGGATTCCTTCTTTTTCTTATATTTCTATTCCCGTCTATTCTTTTATGTAACCACTACGACGTTGTAATCACTTTACTCGCCCAACGTACTACTAATAAGTACTCTGTATTTTAACTTTCTATTTATATATTAACCTAGCATCATGACTACAACATTCATTACATATTTCTAGACGTAATTAGGTGCAACAATACCTTTACAATAGTACAATCAAAATATTAATAATGTCTGTCAAAATGTCTCTTCTATCACATTATTTTATTTGCATTTCCGTTCTCTCCAATTAGAATGTACGTAATAAAGTAAACCGAGTCACGGCGGGACACGGGAAATTTAATTAAAAACGCCTCGATGGCCGAATTTTTAGCTTCAAGCTGTGAGACTAACGAATTTGGCACCAAAACGTAGCCTGGTTAGAGGAGGGAGGCAAACAGGTAGATTGTGTTAGGTGATTTAGCACTCCGACTGGTGCCGGTCACTTTTATGTATGTATTCGTCATACGCTGTGACGGTATTACTACAGCAATTAAGTGTTATTAAGACCACTGTAAAGAAACCTATTTTTACTAATAATAAATGATTTTGACTGATTATTACTGTATTTCTATTTATATATAGACTGTGGTCTCCTTTATACGTTTAAAAATTTTTGTTCATGGAATTAAGTGAGATAGGCTTGAACTATGTAGCTATTAATTTAAAAAATCTGTACATATATTTATATACATCACAGACTAGCAGCATAGTATTTCTTAAATGTTTAAATTCAACAAATATTTACTTAAGAACTTATAAGTTCTTCGAGTAATGAAAACGACTTGTTAAACTTCCCGACCTTTTTTCCTTGACTATTTGTTTCTGAATAGGCATTTAAAAAAGGCAGTCCTTTTGCTGGCTCGCCAAGACAAAATTACAGATTACAGAGCATAGCTAAAATGCATGATTAACATGATTATAAAGAGTAAAAAGTGAGTAACAAAATATTATATACTTGATATTTAAAGTCTTCGTTTGAAAAAAAAGCGTTACTGTGATGCAGTCGTTAAACCACGTCAGAAGTCCTTTGGGTATATTGAAAACTGTCAACACCAGAGTTCACCACCCTCATAAAAACTTACTTACCATAAAACAGTTTCATTATACTTTGTTGTACAACGGAGAAACGGGAATCTGCTCATATTCTTACAGTTCAAACATAAGCTTTGTGTCCAAAGAGTCGATCATAGTAGCTTGATTTTTTGGCTAACATTATATACTGTAGTAATGTAGACTCAAAAATTAGAAAAGGTTGAGAGATGAATCATAATTAACCAAAAAACAAAGAGCTCGCGCTTAAAAAATCGACCAAGTGAGTTTTGTGCACGGGTTTACAGATCCATTTCCTGTTACATAATAAAAATAAGTTCAAGGCCACTTGAATGCAGTGCATATCAAAATCGTTTTTTTTAATTGCGCGTGATAAATTAAGTGCAGGCATTTAACAAGTGCAAAGCGTTTTCGCTCGGTACTTAGGTAGTGGGACAAATGTTATAATTTTTATGTGAAAATCTATCGCTGTCTCGCTGAGCCTGAGAGCGAAGGAGCTTTATCTGTGTGCGTGAGAGAACTGTGCATGTGCCTGTGTGCGGTGGCCCCCCGCACCATTCTTCCGTTCATATTTTTTGGTTAGAATAATCAAAAGTATTGTGATCATGGCCTGTTAGCTTAGTTGATAGTAGCTCTGCCTTATAATCTAGGATTGCGGGTTCGATTCCCGCATGACACACGTAATTATGTTTTTTTAGTAAGTATAGTAATTACTAGTGTTGGGTCGTTTCTATGTAGGTATAATAAGTATGTATTTACAAAATAAAAGTATACAAGTATTATATCCGTTATCTAGTACCCACGACACAAGCGTTTGCTTAGTGTGGGGCTAGATGGCGCTGTGTGCAATGTCCTAGAATATTTATTTATTTTTTGTATTCATTTTATTATTTTATTCCAGAATCCTAGTCCGAGCAATAAGCTACACGGTGCACGGCCTCATCCCGGCGTCGTGTGTGTTCGCGGACCGCTATAACCGCGAGGAGGTGGTGCGCTCTCTCGGCAAGGAGGTCAACATCAACCCGCCGCTCATGCTCGGTCAACTGCCCGACACGCCCGAGGAACTGCTCAAACTAGACCAGGTAAATCTAGAGTTAATAAGTATCTTCTAGGTAAACATGTTACACCCTATGCTGCAGCAATGCTTAACATCAGGCAGGCTTTAGTCAAACGTAAACCTGTCCCACGTAAAAAAAGAGGTTAGATAGTAGAACCTTCTTCTCATCGAATGAGTAGCCAACAGTGTCGTCGAAAGTTAATCAAGACGCCCTAAGGGCCTCTGATATGGCTTAACGACTGCCGCACTATGACAAACCGCCAGGACTTACAATTTAACGTGTTATCCGACCCACGGAAATGCGTCGACAATTGCTTATCATTGGTGCTCGCATGCGATTGCCTCTGCCAGCTGTGCTACGGGCGCAACGTAGAACCTAGTCTTTAATTAAAGGATAATAAGGAAGTTCTTTCCTAATTAAGAACAAACTCAAGTACGAGCCTAAAGAGCTGGTTTGATTACACCAGGTAATACAGGAAAGTTATTATTTTCAGAAAATATGCAAGCTCTGGGTCATATATGGTTAAACATTGCGAAGAAAATTAGGCAGAAATACTGGCATAATCTGGGCCTCAAGTTTGGTATATAGATATTCTCATAAAAATTGCTCTTAGTCTTTCGAAAATATTACACTACTCGTACGCGTATTCCAACACACACAATACAGTTAAACAAGAAACAAACTATAAACACCGGGATTATATAAATACTATACATGTATATCAGACTTATTTCCAACCTCAAAAGCAATTTGTACCTAAAGAACAAAAGTTCTAGTGAGCCTCGACATGCGTAGCGAAGTTTCCTTTTCACACCTTGAAACTAGATACATAGGAGTACTTCACTTGACCTGATTTCCTAAGGACGCTGCCTTAACAACTACAGATCGTTTGTCAGGAACTGGTGAAATCTCTCTTGATGGATAGCTCCAAGTAAATAAATCTTAGCGAACAAATAAGTACAAATAGGTAGACAAATGCCTAGTTCTGTCAGTTCATGCTTCAAGCTTAGCGTGGGCAGCCATTGTAGGTGACATCGCCAGCCGGGACTATTCGTGGGAAATAGGAAGTAGGCTGGATGAGCACGTTGTGAGCGGTTCAATAAACAAACAAATAAATACATACGATAGCATAGATTGTACAGCTAACTGAATATAATATTATTATCTTTCATCTTCTAAATCAATGTAAACTATTGTTACAAATTTAAAATTTAACAAGCAATTTGGACGTGGTTTTTCAACTCCATTTTTACACAAATGTGATTCTGTGAATAAGTATAATTGTGTTTAATTTGCAAGAACTACAAAATTCATGTTATATAGAGGACGTACAATAAATCCTTTAGTTTTTCGCTTGTTTAAATAAACAACAGAGTGTACGTGCCTTGATGGCAATTCATTCCCAATGAAATAGCATCACACCGCCTCGATTCACTCATGATTCCTTTATTCAGCCGACAACAAACAACCCCTTTTTTCAGCGGCACAGCAGTAAATTGTCTAACTTATTCAGCCGCGTTAGAGATCGCGATGTAACATATCCGCACGAAAACACCGTTTATTGTACTCGTAGGTAGGGAGGTACAAATCGACGGGAATCCAAGGGTTTATCTCATTTTTGGTACCTTGCAGACTTCGCGATAGACTTAGATCTAGCAATGAATGGTTGACACCAAAAATATTAAAGATAGAAATTAAATTAGTGACAAAAGAAGTAAACAATTCATTGAATTAATCTGTCAGTTCATGTGTTCATGTTTGTTCAGATTTTACAAAAAGATAAGATAAGATATGTCTTTAATGCACACCAAAGAAATTACATTATAAAAAGAAATTTAAAAACTAATTTAATGCACATTGGGCGGCCTTATCGCCTTAAGCGATTTCTTCCAGGCAACCTTTGGATGGAAAATGGTGTGAAATCTTAAAACTGCTTTCTAGTTTAGTCGTATTTGAAACCTCTAATTCTCAAATACATTTTATTATTAGTTAGTTACAGAATCGTTAGATGATTGATTAAAATCACACCTCCATACGAGCGTCTACCTCGTCTAATATTCAACTCGGCGCAAACTCGGGAATCGCTTCTGAATTAGTCGTAAAGCCTTTTCGCGTCACTGCGATTGTTTTTTCAGTTTCCAATTAGGATTAAAAAATTTGATATACGAGAGATAAACATTTATGAGACTACGTTATTAAAAAACTATTGTAAAAAATATGTCATACATTGCTATAATAATTACAGAAATATTTTACCTAAGTCCAAGCACATAGAAACGAATCAGGATAAAATTTATGCGGCAAGTCTTTAAGTAACAAGTTCTATAGCAAATTTTCTTCCCAGTTTTTCTTAGGATTCCTTTACTTATTCATGCAATAAGCGCTGCTAACTATCTTACCACTTTATATACTTAGACGTTCTTGGTATATTAGCTAAGAGTTACTGAGAAAACAGATTTGTTTTGAATACCTAGAATGTTGGTCTAAGAAGATTCTAAGAAGTTTGTGACTACCTACATATTATAAGACTTGCAGAAGTTTGAGGGCGCGTTATAAAATATTTAGGTTTTTCGATTGTCAAAATATACTTCATTGGTTAATAAATAAATGAAAAGTCAATTGCAGTAATTTTAACTAGTTTTTTATGTAGCTTAAAACTGATTTTTCAACGATTCATAAATGATGCGAGCCGAACCACGATATCATGTTAAAGATATTTATTTCTCTTTCTGACAATTAATAGCATTAATTTATACGTACATACTCAGTCTGTTACATCAAAATAATTATCTCAAATCCTTTCTCTTCGCAGCACAACTAATCACGGTAATGGACTAACTACACATCACACTTCCACTTACATTTACTCAACAAACTCTGCTGAAAATGTTGCTCCGTTCCGTATGAAAATAACGTGTGTAACTTTCGTGCCAAACTTTGGATATGTTATTACTTACCGTGGATCTACATAGATCTGCCCAAGTTTGATGGAAGTGAAGGGAAAAAAGATTTCTTATGGCTTGTTTGTGTATGATCTATCTATACCATGTTGAAACTATGACTGCTCGCAGTGCCTGCCGTGGGCTTACAGTGCATTCACATATATTAACATTATAGTAAACCTACTTACTAATTTTCATAGAGATTACTACCAAATACTATATTTTCATTTTTAAAGTACCTAACTAGAAAACTTTAATAGAAGTACAAAAACCTAATTTAATTGGTTCTGTTGTAATCGTCACCGGTCAAATTGGTTACTCATCCAAAAGCCTATCATATTATAAGAATGGGTGTTTAAAATCACACAGATTAACAAGACCAAAACTCTGCTACAGTCTAAATGAGAGACGTAAAGCCCCACAAACATAACGTTGATAACTCAATGTTGACCCAATTAAAATTTTGCTGGAACAGCAAAGTTTCGCTAATAGAGAAGTTTACATTACGAACTAAATCATTTTGCGAGCGCTGTAATATTGTTGAGGTCATAATCGATAAAGTGGGCTCTTAGTTCTTATGTTACATTTTGGTTGCGGTCATTTTCATAAAGCAACCCATCATTGTACGGTAAAATGTTAACTGGCCGCGGAGAGGTCCGGTGAAAGCACATTTGGAATATAAAGACTCTTCTTCACCGGTTTATAGGTAAAGTTAAAAGCTGGCTCTACTTCATATCGTGGGATCGGCCGGAGCTCGGTGCTTTTACGAGAAAGTTTATTCGATTGAGCGAGCTGCCAATTTTCATTAGGCTCCGTCAGAGGTACGGATAATATAAGTCGGAACTTTGTTGAGAGCCATCCCTGCCCGTCCTTTGCATTTCGAATTTGGTAACGTCGGATTTCATAAATACGCCGCCGACTGGTGACCCCGCATGTGCGAATTTAATCCTCTAAAATGGATTGAGATTGTTTCAACTGAAAAGCATTTTTAAAACGTCTGTCCCGCGCGAGGGCTTTTGTTAGTCATTTTATCATCTGTTCGGAATAAAATGGCAGCGACGAGTCCTTTGTTTCATTCAGTTGTCGGTATTTTTAGAAATATTTGTACATTACGTTGATTGAAATAGTTCATATGTCGAACAAAATAAAAAAACAAAGCTTATAAAATAAATCCCATGGGGTTAAATCACAAATAATAAACTTTCGCCCAATAATCCACTTCTCCAGATTGCCTTCTATGCCGAGTCACAATTTACAGCATATTTTCCTGTTTCATGCCAACACAATGTGATCGAAAACGACACGACGTTGGATACCTAACTATCGCCATAGTTCGGATGGTCTGACAAAAAATGACATGAGATTTTCGGCCTCGTTCTTTTCGTTTAGTTAAGTTATTGAAGGTTTTTGGCGATAGGCCTCTTACATTCAACCCACACATTACACGTACATTTGCGGATAAGATTTTCTTTGTTCGGTTCTCCGCTGTCACTTCATATAGAGATTGGATACCTGAAATAAGGTAAAGGTGTTTAGACACGGCTGGCTATCTAATCAAGATATTGTTTGTACGACGTTTTATTACATTCTATAGATTAGGTATATATATATTCTACTAAGGGTTATACTATTTCTATCAGTAACGTATAGTGTGTTATAAATTAAACGATTACTATTGCTTAAGGCGTGATGAAATTGTTTGAACTGAGTTGAGTGTGTCTGTGTACATCTGATTCAGTATTTACCTATATATTCATGATATTTCTAAGGAATTTATTACCATTTTATGTGAAGTATCTGGAGTAGCCGAATACAATTATGTGATTTATCATACGTTAATTAAGATAAAGTTCCTAGAACATGTTATTTATATTAACGTATTGCTTTAATTAGACTTAAGGCTAGGGATTGATAGATAGATATAGATAGATAGACTCTCTAAATATACTCATTATACAAAATTACTTACTCTTCTTTGCCTAAGATAGAATTCTGTACAAATGTGTATTCAAATCACAGAGCGCCAGTGAGGTAGACATAAAACAACAAAGAAATAACAGTTAAGTACCATTTTATACCTTCCTCCGTAGCCTACATTCGCTCACCTTCCCCAATCTTATCGTCCGATTCCTCTCTCCATAAAACTTAATGATCCTGTAAAATGTTTTTTATAATTGTCACAATGATTGTGTCGGGACACATAAAACGCCCAACAACTTTTTAAACCGTATCTGGGCTCTTTTAAGCGAGAGCTCGTTTTATTTCTTTGCTGCATTAATATTTCAGTGCTGTGTGTGGGTAGGGGTAGTAAAAGTATTCTTGGGTCAGTAATATGGGAGTCTAGGTTGGAATGGTGCTTTATGCCTTGTTTATTAGGTTGTGGAATGGCAGTAAACTGTGTTCTGAGACGGAATGTCTGTCAGCTGGCTGCTATTGTCAAGGCTCTAATAGAGAAGAAAGCAGGACGTGCGTTCTTTATTACCGCGCGGATGCCTAGACAGGTCTCGCCTTAAACAATATATCTTACGTAGTGTGAAACGATAGAAGAGCAAAGTCAAATATGATTTTATTTACGTTTTGATATAAAATTTTGTGGAACAAAATTTACTAACTTTGCTATATCTACATACATACAATGAATTTTAACGGCACCTGACGTAAGAGAAGACGATGATGTATTAAAACTATTCAGTAGTCAAATCAAATCATTTATTCGCCTTACAGCATCACACCGTACAGGGCATAGGAAAAATCACATTTTATATTTTAAAATTAGTCTAACATTATTCTATCTGTATCTAATATATAAGCTCACATAGGTTCTTTCAGAAGAAAAAAATGAAGTCTTAGTTATTGTTTAGATACTACGTCTATCTACAGATAAAGTCTTTATTACAAACGAAATTGATAAGGAAAATGTTTGCAGCGATCACTTTACTAAATAGAAACGTTCAAAATGTAATCTGTCAGACACAGGGACGTACCTACTCATGTTCTATACTCGTACCATTCTACTGAACAATACAGAAAGTGGATTGTCATGTCGGCCCAATTTTGTTTTTGACATGATGTCGTTTTAATATTTCAGTAGTTCTGTCTATCCCACTAAAGTAATAATTGCCACTTTACCACGCGCCGAATCAAATATTTAACTGATTGATCTGTGATTAGAGGTTCTATTCCAAACAATTCGTGGCTCATTCTGTTTGGTAATTAAATTTTATCGTGAAACGTTTAGTTTGGAGCTATCAATTGTGATAGCTTTAAGTGTCAGTGTTTAGTTAGTAGAACGAAAACGATTTGTCATTGTATTAGTATTTTTGTAGTAATTATATAGATTAAATTCAATTATTATAATTTCTACAAAATACGTGTCTAGCATAAACGTTCTCTATAAAATAGATGCTTGGTGATACACGTGTAGGTACTCGTACCTAAAACGAATCGAAACAGACATAAATAAATATAATAAATTTAATATCTGTGGAAAAATAATTACTATGAATTTTTATATAGGATACTCTTTACTTTATTGCCTAACTTATCAATTACCCTTTTATTGTATTGATCTCTCACATTCCCTTCACCCTTAGCTCGCCAACGTGCGTTGTTTGTTTACCGAACAAATCCCGTGTTTCATTAACTAAGTTAGTTTGGGAAGGTTCTTGATCTGTAGCGATTTGGAGGCTACTTTTATTACGAGGAACTGAGAACTCGAAGAGATCGAAAGATAATGAAGTTCGTCCCAGGGGCATTTGGTTTATTCAGTTACTCGCACCAATGGTGACTCGTCCCATATCAAAGTATTTTCTGAGTCGGTGTCAGGAAAGTATCTCGTAGTTACCAGGTAGTCTGCTAGAATGTACTCTTCATTTTAATATAATACATGATGTTATACCCTTGCGTAGTGGATTAAAAACATCAAGCTGTTACAGTAGGATATCAAAATAACGCGAGAGACATTGTGATCCACTGCTTTGCTAGGCACCGAGATTGCCTATAGCAAGTTTAATGCAGGAATGCAGTACCGGTATTTTAAAATATATTTACCTTTATTGATTATATTAAGAATGTCATTAACCAAGAACAATGTATAATGCGTACGTATTTATGCAAAGTTATAGGACGAGTAAATTTTAGTACAAGTTCATACAATATCGACTACTTCCAGTGAAGCTAGACTACGACCACTACTTCCAGTGAGCGGCACACTGCCACATCAAAGTCTCAGGATAGATTGGCTCGCACCTAATACCGTCGTAATAAGCTGGCGATATGAGGAAAATATTACGCCGCTTATGGAGGTTTTTGTCGCCATTATCGAGCCCACTGATCCCGGGTATTAATAGGCAATTCCGAGAGAAATATTCGTTTAGGAAACATTAGTGTTCCTTGTATAGGTAGGCAGACAACTAGTGGCATATTGCGGAGCTTCACGCGATACTTTTTTGGGATAAAAGAAACATTTATGTGCAGGGTTGCAGGTTGCAGGGTAGCAGATCAAAACCAACACCATTTGTTTTATAACTTTTCGAAACTAGCTCAAAAAACCTGAGTTGTTTCTTACAAAATGATACAAAACGTTACATAAGCACACATATGTTAAGGTTTTGCTACTAAAACCGCCCTTTATAAGATACTTAGATAAGGTTACGAGATAGTAACTAATAATCTTCTATACAGTATAAATAGATTGCCAGACTACGAAATCTATGCCAGAATTATAGATTACGTAGAATTTTATTCAACTATTTAAACATTAAGAAAACAAAATGTAGACAAGCATACATACTGCCGCCTACATAATACTTTCTAGTAAACTCTAAAAAGAAGGGTTTTTGAAGTTTTTCTCAAGTTCAGGGTTTTTGTCAATTTTCTGAACCTTGTTAGTAGATGTTGGTGTTTTCGGGAAATAGATTAGTATTTTAGGCACCGAGTTTTTTTTGCCAAATTCTTATTTGGTATTGGTAGACTGACAACGCAAAGTAAATTGTGAATAAATTCAATCAATTAATATATCATAATTATTTTTATCTTTTGTGAATCAAACAGTAAAGGCACAGTGCAGAAAAGCAAAAATCCTTCACAATACATAAAACAACGATTACATAGATCATAAAACTCATTTATGTAATTATCTTACGATAGTTGTATGATTCGCATTTTTGTTTGGATCCTATTTTAATAGATATTTTGCTAATATGACATTAATATTTAATTACGGAGAGTTAATGAGTCCTATGCGGTGTTTGCAATGAATATTGACGCTGAATTTATAATACTGAACGTTTTCGACCATATTAAATTAGCATTTGTCAATGCAGCGAAATAACGAACGATATATTATATTTCAGAAATAAATGGAAGTATTTCCAATTCGATCTGTAGTAAATGAAAACATTATTTCAAATTATGCTCCTTCGTTATTATCTTCCTCGTAAATATAGAACAATTTAGAACTTTAAACAAAATTGTGAGTCAAATTATATGTATTATGCATGTACCTACCGTACGTACCTTCATATTACATAGGCAGAGATAAAGTCTAATGACAATTTTGAAACTAGCTTTGAGAAATCCGCTGTTCCATTTCCCATTCTCTTATCAACCCCATGCTAAAAATCACGATGAGTCTCTCAATTGCAAATTTGAAAGAAGCTCAAACAAACCCTACTCAAATTCTCTGTATGAAGATTATAAACAAGTCTCTAACATTGTCATAAACCTAGTCTCTGTAAAACGTTGCAATAACCCCTTGTATCCCACTCTTGCCAAAATTGGCGGTTCCCCGCTAATTTGATGATGCGCAAGCTGGTAACAAATGCGTGCGTCTTAACAACAAATTACTTTTAATACAACGGTGCGCCGCAACAACACCGCAGCCCCTATCTCGTTAGGCTGTGCCAAGGAACCAACAATCGGTTTGTTAATTTACTCGGTTGTATGTACGTACATAGGTAGGAGTGTTTTAAGCGATTAAAGAACCCTTTAATCTACGTACGCATTGTACGACGTTGTTGTAATGTGAATTTATTTGTTGTTTCTTGTAGAGTATTTTTAAACTGGCTTGTTTAAAGGGGAGGTTATTAATTACCTGTGCTGTGTTGATTTATTTTGTTTCCAAACTATGTATAAATGTATCGCCATGCATATTATATTGCTCTATAGCGTACAAGACGTATAAAACCACCACTCAGGCTATTCTAAGAAGCCAAGAGCAGTTTTATTGTTATAGTCCATTAACAACTTCGTCAAATCTACTTTATGTCCAACCACGGTGAACCACGGTGAGTGCATTCATTGCGGACTACTCGTAGATATGACTAGGTACTTATGTATATTGTGATTATATCTCCATGACAGTCGAAGCAATCTTATATTACATTGAGAACATGGTTTTAGCCTAGTGAAGCAATCGATAGATATGCCCTTTGATATAACCTTTTTCGTAAATATAGAAATATATTTTCATATATTTTTTATACAAAATTGTGTCATTTTTGATAAACTGAATAATTTGAACAGTACATAAATCACCTTATCGGATATCATCTCGAGCCTTCATTGTACATATCTCCATCACTCACATTACATTACATGCTGCATGCAGCGCCCCATCTGGCATATAAAAGTAGCTTATGCTAATTATACGTTTATTCTATCACAAAATTAAATAGCAATCAAATCGGGTTTTGAGCCATTTAGAAGGAACCAATACTCACTCAGATCCACATTCACAAACTTTATCTTGGATTTCAAATGATTAATTTAAAGACAAAAATATGTGCCTGCTTATTATCGTTTTTATTTTACAGGCAGTTTCAGCAATCATTACACTAACTAACCATAACCTTTTGTTTCTTATAAACAGCTTAAGCTTGGCCTACGCAATCAAAATGTTGTAAGTCTTAAATTATAACATATATTTTCTTAAAATTCCAGGTGTTCATAAAATCGGAGTTGAAAGTGGGAGTGATCTACGTGAAAGAGAACCAGTACACGGAAGAAGAGATCCTTGACAATAATGAGAACTCACCCATGTTTGATGAGTTCTTGCAGGTCATGGGCGAAAAAGTTAGACTTAAAGGTAAGTTTTTTATTAGATTCTTTTGAGGCTTAGTTAAGGTATGTTATGTTTATTCCTTTAAAAAGAATTCAAACGGCTACAAAAAAAGGAAGTTTTCACTTCTTCTAAACGTGTTTTTATGTAAACTATTTTTATGTACAGAATTTCATCAGCCTCATTTCGAAGAGAGAAAGAACTAACTAACAAATTAATAAAATTGTGCATAAAAACAAAGTAAAATAAATTTCAAGTGAAACATAAATAGGTCGGTAGGATACTCACTATTCTCAGCTATCTAAGACAATCCTAGATAAACCTTGTTTATTGGTTAAAGACATTCGTATTCGTAGCAAATGCTACGACCAGCTTGCTACCAAGTAATTCGTAGAAAAACTACACAGTTTTATGAATCCTTTGTTGTTACATCTTAGTTTTGTACTACATAATATATATAAATACATGATATTATAAATGTATAATAACATTGTCTAGGTGCTCCAAAAAACAACACAGCTGAGGGTGTTTTTAATACAATTTATAACAGTATTTTAAAAATAACAAATAAGTAATTAAATCGCATATAGTTTTCAGTCCTTATTCCGCCCATCAAAATTCAACTACAATTTCTCTTCACAGGTTTCGACAAATACAAAGGAGGTTTGGACACAGTTCACGACCTCACTGGTTTATACTCCGTGTACACCAACTGGCGAGGCATTGAGATCATGTTCCACGTCTCCACACTCCTGCCTTATGAGAGGCATGACCCTCAGAAACTGCAGAGGAAGAGACATATAGGGAATGATATTGTATGCGTGGTGTTCCTTGAGGCGGATAACACGGCTTTCTCACCAGCGTGCATCAAGAGTCACTTTTTACATACTTTTATACTAGGTAAGTCTTTATTTTTTTTTACTCCAAATGACCTAAAGAAACATATCTACCACACTCATGTCCTTTGAAAGATATGACCCTCAGAAACTTCAGCGGAAGAGCCATATATGTTACTAGTGGGTGCTCTCGGCTTCGCTCGCATTAAGAAGCAAAATGAATCCCCTATTTCACCCCCTTAAAAGTGGCATTTCCAAAAATCCTTTCTTAGCGGATGCCTACGTCATAACATCTACCTTCATTCCAAATATCAGCCCAATACGTCCATTGTTTGGGCTGTGCGTTGATAGATCACTATATCAGTCAGTCAGTCACCTTTGAGTTTTATATATGTATATAGACTAATGCTATCAATTAATTAAATTTAAATGCATTAGTAAAAACTTATTACTTACTTACTTGTAACTTACAGAATGGGTAGGATATTAAGCTAATTACATGTAAACACGACCATTTTACAAAGCATCTAGCTTGACAAGATAGCATTGCCAGAGCTCGTTTCCACGTTTTACCGGCAGTCGGCACCCATAAAAATAAGTAGAGAAATGGCACTGAAACACTAGTGCACTTATCCGTCGGCGACCATCTTTTGTCCTCGCAAAGAGGAATATTTCACCGTCGTGGCCGCCACTTAGCGCAAAGTTGCGCAAAGCTGGAGATCTTGTTTGTCGCACTTTGTCTTGCCATTCAGCTTTGTTTGGATTGCCAACAAAGCCTGAATTTTCATTCTAAAAAGTGGCCAGTTTACTACTGTCTGTCTGTAATTTAATTTTGCACTTCGTGAGGGAAAATGCGAGGTATTGTTTGAGCTTTAATGATAATAACAATGGCTTTCGTTTGCGACTTTTTTAAAGAACTAGATTGCAAATACTGCTGTTATAAAGAACACAAATATTTTATTTTTACGCTAGTCTCTTACAAAACGACTAGATGCAAAATTATTTACATTGTTCTTTAAAATAAATGAAAAAATATCCTGAGAATGCTAAGGAATATGAAAATTGAGGAACAGTCTAATTAACGTTGTTCTTTAGTTAGCACTTATCACTATCACTAATCCAGTATACGATTGCAAATATACGAAATAAACATGTGCCAACAAAGGAATGTAAATTCACACGTAACTTGAAACACAAGTCCCTTCGAACCAGGGCGCTGCGTTAGAATATTATACAGACGCTTCTACTTCCAACCCACTCTCGCTATTAATAAGTCGCATAAAAATCTAACAATTAATTTGTTCCTCTCATTCCAGTCCGAGTATCAGCAAAGATAAAGCGTCGCCCGACTCGCTATGAGGTATCAGTGGTGACGCGCGACGAGGTGGGCGCCTACAAGCCGTACCTGTGGGAGCAGAGCGTGTTTGATAAGGGACCTATGTTCAGGTAAACAAAGGCAAACGAGTATTGACTTGTAATAAATGTTATTAAGTAATAAAGTATTGTATTGTTCTGTAAATATTTGTTAGTCATGTTTACTAAATTACTTCTCTCCATAAATTTTTTTTCATGTGCGAGCAAATTAACATCCAAATTTATCAAGCGTCAAGCTAATGCATCGCGTGATATTTATTCGTCCCATTGAGTACTTAGGTTTTAATAGTAACAGGCTTACATTTGTCCATAATTCGCCTGGTGTTGTTAAGCAATCATTATAGTCTAGGATAAAAACGGTTCTTTCTCGCTTTTACAAACCATACCAATATGTGTTCATCAACTATTATACATAATGTATATGTTCTTATATCTATGCGAGTGGAACGACTTCGACAAGGGACCTATGTTCAAGAAAACTCATCTATTCTCATTTGCAAGCCATTCCCGCGAGATTTCATAAATAGGCCTGGCCGTTGTGGCTACGTAAACTTTTGACTAAAAGGAGGCGCGTATCGTTGGTATCGTTTGAATTTTTGAATAATCATGCAATCATAATTTTATCACAAATTTGGAAATATATTCTGTCCGCGATATTCAATGTTTTATAATATTTGGGAAGATCTTAAAACTAGATTGCTGATTTAGTACCGTATTTCAGATTTGCAATATCGCTATGCTCTACACTTGACTCTAATTCACCTGATAGTAAGCTACACCTAATTGTGATCTTAAATCGGCATATACTTTATGCCTTTATTTAATAACTGCTTTTGGTCAATGTGAGGAAAGTGGATAATTTGTATCTAATACTTTCATTACATGAAAAATTGTAGTTTGCCATTACGAAGGAAGTGTTCTACGTAACAAGTATTACCGCTTAGCGCTTCAGTTTACCAACAACCCTAGAACTAACCGACAAACTAATCTGCTAACTTGTAGTCTAATTCTCGTTAGTAGATTCACACGTAAACTACTTTGTGGTCTGTGAAGTGGCATTTGTTACTAAGTAGACTTAGGTTAGCTCTTGCAGCTGTTGTAGGAAGTATTGGTCTGTTTTCCGTTATAATAATAATATGCTTTCAAGTTATAAAAATAGGTTTGTCGTTATCACACTTATTACACGTGATAATTGCGTTTGAGCACAGAATACGGGTTTGAATACATTGTACCTACAGATATGATAAATTTTGAAGCACCTGACAATCTCCTTAATTATTAAAATTATAGTCTTGTGCACAGGCACAAGACTATAATAAAATTATGTAGGTGGCTATGCCAGGCAAATTAAAAATAGATTTAACAATAAGCTATCATACATTTTGTTAATTTGAATTGGTTATATCATAAATTATTTTCGTTGAATGTCTTGTCAAAAGCTTTTTCATAACAAAATTCATATATTTTTTCCAGAGAATGGTTGCTCACAAAGATAGTGAACGGCGAGCGAGCGTCCTACTCCGCTCCGAAGTTCGCCAGAATGCAAGAGCGGACTCGCAGCCAGATGTTGGAAGACATCGTGGCCAACCTGCAGAACCACGCTGAAACTGGCCAGATACCGAAACCTTATAGAAGAGGTATTCTTATTTTTATTCACCACACTGCCGATGGTAAGCTTTTACTTCTGTGCGATGCTCGTGAATCAATGTGGATTGGAACCCGTTGTCATGGACCCTGGACCTTCAAGCATGGAGTGATTGGTGTTTTGGAAAAATAGGCATTTATATTTTCACATTATATCGGTGTATTTTGACTACTTTGAGTAATGAGAGATGCAAGTATCCAAGCATGGTGACAGCTGATCGGTCATATTAGTTTGAGAATAGCAGACTGAATGTTAGACTGTAACCAAAGCACGGTGTGGGCATTCAAATTTAAAATTCTTCTATTTAGTTTTCTGTCATTTTGTTTATTAGAGAAAATCAATCCCATAGAGGCAATTTAACGATCTTCTTTACGTTTTCAAAGTGGATAATAAATAATATCATTAACACATTATTAAAATTCAGAAAATATTTTAAAGAAAGTCATTTCATTACTCAGAATAATAACAGCAATTAAAACACGTGACATATTATTTGTTTTCTTCACGTATCATCTCTAACTTCCAGGTTCCTGGCGCCCCATAGGCCACATGCGGCCGTCCTCCCCCCTCCTGGACTCGGTGCGAGACCAGTTCGAGGACTACGACCAGCTCGCAAAGGACTTTACTCGAGTCTTCCTCAACAATGAACTGAACATCGCCACCAACGCACAACTGTTCGATGTCGTCTTCCTTGTGGGACAGTCTAAGCAGAAAACCAAGTTTATCGGAGTTAGAGCTATTCTCGGTGTTAGGAGCAGGTATACACACTTAATTTCTTATTTATTCAAAACATTTACAATCAGTATAAATTTTGCATGTGACGTTTCTAATAAACCGAACATAAAATACAGCGCCTAAGCAAATGTTCAGCTAGAAAACGTCTTTGACTCATGTTTTTTTTTTACGTGGGATAGGTTTACGTTTGACTACAGCCTGCCTGATGTTAAGCATTGCTGCAGCCTAGGCTGTAACACGTTTACTTAGAAGATACCTATTAACTCTAGATTTGGAAACCCCTGGATTGTAGTTCGCAGGAAACACAGCTTCTGCTAAAGTGTTCCAAAGCTTTGCCGTCCGTACAATAAACGTTTTGAGGCAAAGCGCTGCGTTCGATACTTCTGCACTTCCACGATAAAACGGTGTCTACCTGCGGACTTTCTGCTTGTTCGGTTATAGTTCGGTGTTGAGGGAAACAATGGTGAAAAGACGTTTAAAAAACTTATTTATCATGTTTTGAGAGGGAAAGCAAAGTCCTCCTACTCTAAGTCATTTGTAACTAATGTTTTTTTTGTGCCTGTAAGTCTTTCATAGGTAGGTATAGAGATGGTATGCCAGAAGAAATGAAGATATTTTATGGCCGATGAACTTATTATATGGGGCTGCTGATATATTTTAGGCGAGTCATAGAACAAAAGTAGTTCGTTTAGACGTTCTAACTTAAGCTACTCTTAAAAGTTAATGTGTTATTTACCAACACCACCCGTGCATGCGTTTCAGAATACTCTTTTATAGATAACTAATGGGTGCACGCGGCTTCGCTCGCTCGAAGTAAAACTTGCATCCCCTATTTCTTTCCAAAATTCAGCCCAATCCCTCCAGTGGTTTGGGCTGTGCGTTGATAGATTACTATATCAATTTTATATATTTAGATTAGTTCATGAAATGAATAATCCAGTTAGTAAATTTCAAATTCTTTTGATATAACAAACTATTTATCTATCTAACAACACTTAAACCTAGCATACGTTGAAAACGAGAAAACTGGCGCCAGACAAGGTTCGCTCTTCAAATGTGAATCTAATGAACAAATGTCACGTTCCAGGGTGTTCCAAGAGATGCTGTACGGCATCCAGTCCGGGTTCGGTTCCCCGCAGGTGCCGGTGGCAGAGCTGCTGGCTCGGCCTGCGCCCACGCTGCTCTCACCCACCCCCAAGCAGAAGAGTAGCAACTTCTTGCAAGTGCCTGATATTGAGTCGCCGAGGTAAGATCATCATTGTTAAGATAATTGTCTTCTTCTAAGTGGTAGGTTCTCGTTTAGAATATGATTTAATTGAATCCATCAATGTCAATTTCTAGTTAAAAATCTGTCCCAAGCATGGAATTAATATAGGTATAGAGAGAAAGAGAGGGATGAAATGAAAATCCTTGGTCCCAAGACACGCCAGTCATCACAAAATGCTCTTATCAAATCCAATCTAGGAGTCTTCAAAAATTTCGTCTCGTTTGCAATTCCAAAACAACAACATTTGCTACGATGGCATTTTTTCATTCCGTCTCCAATCTATCAACTCTGAAATATAGTTTCATCTGAAATAACTCCTAGATCAATCATCATAACAGTCGACAGATTGAGGGTTTGCTATAGCATATAAAGTAGGCGCAAAAGTATTATTAATAGCAAGCTACATTTGTAGTATTAATTTCAATAATTTGATGATAATTAGTAGCACTATCATGGTGACATTACATCAGTATATTTACACATTACTTACCGTTACCTGTTACTTAGGTGTAATGTTCAATATTGGTAGGGAATTTCATCAGTAGATAACAACTATACGTAGATACCAATACCTACTGTGTACAATAAAGCATTTTTGTTTGTTTGTACACCACTATTTTTCTCTCTATTTGGCAGGCCAAAGAGCGTGCCCAGTTCCCCGATGGTGAAGCGCGCGTTCTCCCGGCTGGGCACCATCACGGCCGGCTGGGGGCGCTCCATCCGCAAGCAGCACTCGCAGCTGAACGCAGATGATAAGAAGAAGTGGTCCAGCTCACAGGACTGCTCTAGTCAGTATTGATTCGTGTTTAATATCAGAAAATTATAACCCAGGGGTCTTCAAATCCAGAGTAAATAGGTTTCTCCTAGGCAAACGTGACTACAGTGGTGCATAACATCAGGCAGGCTATAGCCAAACGTCAGCCTATTCCGTGTAAAAAATAATAAAAAAATGGCGTAGTCATATAAGGAGATTCTCAGTTACTATCTCCAGCAGGGTAAGCACGGCACCGGTACTAATAGTCTTTCCACCATTATATCCACCTGTCACCATACACCAAGTGCATAAAATGGTGGGAAATACTACTATTAGGTTATAAATTATAGTCCCCGTGCCGTGTTTGCCCTGCCGCATCTTCATGACTAGTTGTCTTTGGCACCTGTACGTGATTCCTCGGTCCTATTGGGATGCCTTGGATAATAAAAACTAGTTTAGTATGGCGTGAGTGGACTGTATTTATGTATATACTGATTGCGCGTGCGGTGCGATAGCCGGGTATCGATGTTCTGGTTGGACGTCGACCTGTCCCGCCGTTATGTTGGCAGCGGGATGTGACGCTCCAACAGCACCTATTATAATGACAGATACAGTAGAATAAAAATTAAGTGTATTCTTCAACCTAGTACTACTACCTGTAGTTTCACCATTAGTCATACGTAAGTCTGTTTGTTCCGTTTTCATGTTACGGAACGATATATCATGTAGGTACATTTTTGATATGGTGATGTTATGTTGGTTATATGTAGGTCCCTTAGACACATTTTCACTAGTTCCTAATAAGTGTTATGTAGGGCTGAGCGTTTTAGTCACTACTTATAAAATACTAATTATGCTTAAGTACATTTTTAAATTCTACTTAAAAAAAATCTCTGAGCAACACGCATGTGTGGGAGAAAGTATGATAAAATCGGACAAGTATAGATAGAGAAAGTATCTATGTAATATATATTCTATATGTGTTTTAAATAAACCACATATTATATTGTGTTAATTTTCAGATAAAGAAAGCAAAGACAAAGAGAAGGAAAAGAATGCAGCGGCGCTCGCGGTGCCGAGGTTGTCAGTGTGTGCGGACGCACAGAAAGTAGACCGTGCCAAACTTGCTCAAACTGAGGTAAACTGTCATAAATTATTGCACCCGAATACATTCAATCGAATTAAGAACCTTATGTTATTGAAGTCCGTTAAAGAAGCGATTTTTTGATTATTAATAGTTTAACTTCGAGAAACAGACGAAGTATGGGTAAGTAAGTAGTTACAATTTTTACTGTAAGAACCATTATAATATAATCGTACTAGAAAAGAAGCTCAGCAGTAGGCGATAACTTGCTGATGATGTTGACAATGTACATAAACGTCGTTCATCTCATGTAATATGTAAACCCCTACTTATTAGTATCTAGGTACGAGTTATAGTCCAAGTTTAGAAATAGGCTACCCAACCAAATCAAAACACATCATTTTTTTTTTGGGTTAACGTGAAAGAGGAAAATACATGCTACTCATAGAAATTGTGTGTATCTAAAAAAACAAAAACACCAAAACCCAACTCAGTACTAACTCACCATTTTCTATCTCCAGTTCTCAATAATAGAGTTCGACCCGGACACGTTCCGCATCCTGCTGGACTACCTGCACACCGGCAGCTGCCCGCTCACGTGTGCCTCCATCCCGGGCCTCATCTGCGCGGCCGAGCACTACGACCTGCCGGAGCTGCTGCAGGCCTGCTTCCACCACGCCAAGCAGTTCTTGAGGATAGAAGTGGTGAATATTTCTCTTTCTTCTTAATCTTACCACTCACTGCTAAGGATCGTTACTCCTTAATACCAAACGATCCTTTTCAAGCAGACTGTGGAAATGCACTAAGGTTTTTTTTATATATTTTTAGCTCTTTTGTTTAGAAACGTTTGTGCGGTAGGCTGCCTATGGCTGGTCTAGGCTTCAGACAAGACACTTGTTACACACCTAAAAACAAACAAGTTTGGTGCCTGAAACCGGCTTATTTTAGCCTTGTAGCTATTGGGAGAATAGATATGCATGTATTTCTCGTTTATACCTTGCTCTCAAGGTCTCAAATTCTGCCATAGACATCGAATCAGAATAAAAAATAGAGTTTTCCTGCACTATTTGCATCGCTCTATATACTGCATGAGTGTAAACATTATGGTCGACCGTACAGTACCCTGCTCTAAGCCCAGCTAGCTCGCTGAGGTGTTACTAATCGTACTCTTTTGTAATTTGATAAAACAATTTGAAGAGAGTGGCTACTGGGTAGCTGGCTAATCGACCTGTGATCAACCATACTTCTAGTCTCATTTTTTATGCACTAAAGAATTTAAAGATATTATAGAATTTTCCCAGTCTGTTGAAATTACTTTCATCTCTATAATTTGATTTAAAAGGCTAAAACGAAACTATCATTCTATCATTATCTAAATTGCATTATTTTTACACACTTCTCGCTCTACCCTCTACCTTACATAATCTAAAATATATATATATTATTATTAAATATTGAATATTTACTGCAACTATCATAGATAGTTGCAAATTGCAAAAACTTTATAGGCAAGTCATGTATCATGACGTAAGCGTGCTCCATCTTAGGACGAGTAATGTTGACACAGTTTTTTTCCCTTAACTCGAAGTCGTAGAGTTTGCGTGTTGTAATTTTACATGTGGTGCCATCTATTGACGTTTGGCAACTTCACCAGTCTAAAGAAACAGCCTGCGTCATAGTTACGATAACCCAAATAATACACAATCTACATAATGTCATGAAATTAAGTTCTTACTTAGTAGTTTTAACCAATGTCTGAGTGAAGCTCTATATTTCAAATTGTTTAAAATGTCTTTAAAAGGTTTCCTATATATATAACCTTGCACTTTACAGTTGATTCACGTAATTTTACTACATTTTGATGTTGGTTCTTGACATGTAAATAAATAATTGTTTGTGTCCAGGTATGCACGATGTTGATATCTCTCGAGAACTACTACTGGCGGTACACGTCTGCCTCGGAGCTGGTGAACATGATTCTCGCGTTCACGGAGCAGCGCGCCTACGCCCTCTTCCAAACCTCAGAGTTCCTCAACCTGTCAGAGTCCATGGTCCAAATGATCATGTGCAGAAACCTAGAAGTGCCGGAGGTCAGAAAGTTCGAAGCAATGCTCAGCTGGGCGAAGAACAAAATCAAATCAAAATCTGCCAATAAGACTGACGCCAGAAATGAATTTAAATGCATCATGGAGAGGCTCGGCAGGGACCTGAAGCTGTACAGGATCTCGCCGCAGGAGCTGATCAAGGTGGTGCTCCCCTCGAAGGCGATCAAGAACGAGCGCATCCTGGAGACGCTGATGTACCAGGCCAACTCCGGCATGTACCGGATCCAGGACAGCTACATAGAGGCGTGCCAGCAGCGCCTGCAGAAGCAGGACTCCCGGTACTCGGAGTTCGAGAGCTTCGACTACGGAATATGAACGCAGAGCTGTGAGGAATATCAGTGTATTAGATAGATTATGAAGAGTGATCGGACCGGGTCCTTCTCATTGTGGTATGTTGACGCCTTCTAAAGTATTATTGTTATACATGTATGTATTACTTAGTAGAGGTGCGAGAAATATTTGTACACTTCTCGACGACCTATCCCTTGTTGTTGTTCATTGATACCTATATTTTTTACATCTAGCTAGACGTGTTCAGCATAATCATCTCTATTTTTGGTACCAAGAATTTGCGATGAACGCACATCGGTCTGGCGAACATATCCAGCGAGATATTTTGTATTGATCTTAGTAGCAGGTACAAATGGTATCCTTTTCTGTGATCCGCCAGTGAGAGTAAGTCATATGTCGCAATAAACTCCGTAGCAATATAGTCATTATCGTGTTCTTTATGTATTAGACGTGAGAGGTCACAGGATGGCTCGAGTGCTCCTTCTATCACGAAGATGTATCACAACGTCGACTACTCAATATCATCATAATATTTGTTTTCCACTCCCATCAAATTCACGTTTACGAAACGACTGATACTTTAACCTGTTACTAAATAATTCTAAATGTTTTAGAATATAAAAATTATATGTTAATATCTAAACATTTCAATATTGAACATAATATTTGTCATTAAACTTTGTACAAACGGCAAAAAAACTTATCGTAGAAATTAATGGAATATTTATATACCTACCTACTAAAATTATATGGAGAGATTGACGTTACCCATAGTGGATCTTACCTGTTGCCTTTGTACTTACTCTTCTATCTATTAAGGTAAACAATGCTGTTTAAGTATATTATCTATGTTATGTACTAACTATACACTTATTATATAAACATTATCTGTTTTAGAAAACCGGTGATTTATACAAAGCTTTATTTATTATTGTTGAATTAATTTGTATCCTCGAATGTCATTTATGTCAACTATAGTTTATTACTCTGTAGCTATCAACAGTGTGTAGCCGCACCTGTAGACGAATAAGTTTGGAAGTAAGTATAATATTTTTACTGTATTTTTTATTTTATTTATATATTTTAATATTGTTGACTCGGTATTGTATGTGTTACACAATATGTATTTTTATTATTGTACTAAGTACATATTTCAAGTTTTGTGAATGTATCTATCATAATATAATGAATATGTCTTTTCTAGACGTTTCCCACTTTTTTCTTCAGCTATGTGTTATCTTATTTGACGTCAATAGTCGTAATATACATACATGTTAAATGTTTACATATAAAATAATATAAAGAACTTTAAATTATGTATAATTTAATGTAATTAATAGTAATAATTTGATTCATTTATTTTCGATACATGTTTGGTTCGTCGTAGTTTATTAACTAAGTACTTACTTCTAAAATATCGAAAGAGGGTATATACAAAATAAACTTTTTGTATCATTATTATATTGACAATTGTACGGACTACGCACATATCAACAAAAAATATACTTACCATACGAATTGGCGCTGTTATTTTTCTGTTTTATGAAGAATTTATACCATGAAATAATAGTTTAAAAATATATTACCTACTTAGGTAAGTACATTCGTTTGCCATAACTTTGCTCAAAGCTTTCGATATACATTATTTACATACTTAAAAGCACAGTTATAATATGATGAAATGTTGTGAAAAAGCATAAATTTTAAATCTAGTTCTAATACTCATATGGCTACTATAGATATAAAATTACATACTTATGTATGTATGAACATGTATAGAATATAATTTGTAGGAACACCAAACCTATATGTTTATGTATCGTAAAAATGACGCCATGTTTTGGAGATCAATCTAAGTTTTATATTCTGGAATTTAACTTTCCCAAAAAAGCCGTGGCGCACTATAAATAGGTATGTGGTAATTAAGTTTAAAATCAAAAATATAAGTAAATATAATTAATAACATAATTTACTTACGATTAACTGTTATTTTGCATGAGCAAGAATTATCTAAAGAAATTTTATGTGGTGAATAAATTTTTTGTGTATTTTAATCACGGTTTCATTATTTTTTCGCACCCTACTTAGTGTAAATATATACCTAAATCTTTTCAAAAGTAAGTAACTATTCACATCTAAGATAAAAACAAAATTAGTTTATTAATGTTTTTCGTGGTCTGTTTCAATACTGACGGATAAAGAAATAACGAAGACTGACTGAGCGTGAGCGTAGAGATGAGAAAAGAAAAAATAACGTCAGTAAGTTCGTTCCTAAAAGCGCCCACGTTTAAATGCGATGTTGTTATTCACGCGCAGTGTAGGCGCGTTTGACAGGTGCGTGCGTGGAACGGAACGCTCGCAAGTTCCCGGGCCGGCCGCGCGCAGCGCTAGTGCGCCAGTGTTCTCGCAGCAAGCGCGCGGCCGGCTGCTTGGTGCAGTGCGCGGTGCGGTCTAACACACGCGACTCGCGGTCGGAGGCTCGAACGAACTATCGACGGTCAGTGCGGTGACCATGATGATGGACAACGGGGTGATGAATAGCTATGAGTACACGGACGGATATATGGAACAGGAGGAGGAGTGGGAGCGGGAGGGCCTCCTCGACCCCGCTTGGGAGAAGCAACAGAAAAAGGTCAGTTCTACATGACACACCTCACCACTGTTGACACATTACTTACCGAAGGTAAGTACGGCCTACCGACTTTTAAACAAAAATACGCGCACTCGGTTGACATAATAACGCCAGCAGGAAAGCCTTATCTTTGCGATGTTTCCGAGTGACTCATGTTTATGTATTTACAATACTTTATCAGTCAATCGATGCTGAAACCCGGCTGGAGAGGCTACCGGTGTCCTTCAACAAACAATATACATAGCCACTACTTGCGTTACTACATCTGATCGCCTCCCGGTTTCAAATTGGCAGCGGTCGTATTAAAATTATCTGATTATGATCTAAATTTAGAGACTGATGATAAACTATAACTAATGAGGCGCTAAAAATAGTATCTCACACAAAACTAATTAAAATCATCAAAACATTTTTTTAACATAAAGTTTTACAAATATTTGAAATTATTTGAGGGTAGATGCGCGCGAATTTTTAAAAAATTGACCTCACGTTGCACATTTCCCGCGGCAAGATGTAAGTAGATCGCGGCCGTGGACACTATTAAAAGATTTCTTGAAGCTTTTCGCGCGAGCGAGACGGCCGCACGCGGCTTCCCGCGGGAGTGAACGGGGCAGAGAGAGGAGTCGAATTTCCGTTAGTCATGTCCTAAAATGGGTTCAGCGCAGGCGCCGCTGAAAGCGCGGGCGTCGGACTTTGCGTCACCATGAAACCCGTATTTCAGGAAATTGTTGAGCCTACTTCGTGTGTGTAAAATGCACCCATATCGTGTCTATTTGCGCGATGGCCTGGTGCAGTGACGTCGAGTGACGCACCCCGGCCCAGCCCGAGGAATGTCATTAACGGCTTGTGACACCACTCTCCACTCCACTACCTCGCCGCACTTTTATTTAGTCCTATTGGGCTGGCACTTGCCGTGTCTCTGCTATGCTATTCATTGACAGAAACGCTCCGCGAACCGCAGGTGTAGGGCTCTTTATATGATAACAGGTAGTGTATTGGAATCGATTTAAGAATTTTTAGATCATAAATCGACTAAAATTACAGAAAAATAGTAAAAATTTGCTAAGTTGGCAAGCAAAAATAGGTGTCGAACTATTTTTGTTAGGCAAAGAATTATAACTGGCTTTCTCTGTCCAGTGTAGGTTGATTCATTTATTAAAATGAATATGCTCCAATTCGCTACTAATGCGGCAGACAACTCGCAAATCTGTCTGTTATCCGCAGACGTCAACGACGTCTAAAACGAGATCGTTTATTCGCGTCAAAGATTTTTTGCAGCAGGATCAGTAAAAGCAGCCCACGCTAGAATGTATGAGGGGTCTATTCTAGTGGTTACGGCTCGGCGATAAAGGCTAGATGAGAGGAGGACAACGAACGCGCGAGGGCCTTGGTAGGCCTCGCAGGACATAAACAAAGAGGCTGCGACACTCGGTGCAATGGCCGGTCTCGTGTGCCGGTCAATGTCGCGGCCTCCTCCTACCGCTCGACACTCCCAGCGAGCTTCCTTATTCTCTGTACCCGTCCTTCCGCAAGGAGGTCACTGGCGCATTCACTTGCAACGACCCCGGCCCGCTCGAAAACACTTTAATTACTCGCTTTCTAATATTAATTAACACAAACCGATCCGCAAATCGTTACATCACATAAAAGTAAAAAGTGAATCTAAAACCGCGAGCCAGCGGTATGGTTAACCATTTAATTTATCCAAAGTAAGATCAGCCATCGGCCAGCATCTGGTTACACTAGAAATCGTGCGTGAAAGTGGTGAGGACGAGCTCGGAAACTGGTTATAAAATACTCATTTACATTAAACTACTAATTTATTCAATCAGTATTATTGTAAATATTCGAGCTGCGTGCGATGTGATTCGCGATCCTGTGATAAACTTCGGTTTTGTCAACGACAGCTTTCAAAATACTATAAATTGAGTACAGAATTGGCATGAAACTGTGCATTTGTTAGTCTTAATTCTGGCATTGTTAAATACAGTGGGTAGAGTTAAATAAAATAAAGTTGGATCTTCGTGTTTATGAGTTTTAAAGTGTTTGTTCCAATTTTCCAGTTGGAAATATCTTTGACGTTCACCTTGTGAGTGTCGCCTCACCTTGGCATACCTTTCGCACACCCAATTCCTGACTCTCGAGGACATTGACTCCCGATAACACTAACTTTACTATGCCTGCTAATGAAGTTGCGAAGACATGTTTTATTGATAGGCACTTTGAGTCTGATTGCTGATTTGTTCATCCATTTAACTGTCTTTGTTATTGTTTCATTGTACCAATCCTGAAAATTCCACAGTTTCTTGGTCGTACTATGGGTTTTGGATTTCAAAATCTGGGTGTGAGGACAATCGTCAGGAATGCTTGCCCATCAGACACGAAAAGACTTTAGTAAATCAGATCAAAATTTTTAGTTAAAATCTCTTTTTCGATATCAGCTTATTAAATTTAAAACTCAAGGATTATAAAATCATAAAGATCACAATAAATATGAAGTCCTAGGAATAGGAGGAAAATTATGTCGGCATAGCAGTATAATTTCGGTTACACAACATTTGACAAGGCTATTTTTTCCATGTCGTTGTTAGCTCAGTTTTGGCAGACGGTCAAGAATGGGGGAATACGAGTGTCGACTTGCAGCCCCTGATTGTTGACGAAATATAATAAAATCATCATATTTTCGTCAAATTTCTCAGCAACAGAAATTGGAGTTTTTAACGCTAGTAGACTTACGTTTAATCGCTGTTATTTCGTCTGCTTGATGTTAAGCACCGCCCTAGTGTTGGATATGGTATGCATGGGGAAACCCCATTTACTCTGGTTTGACGTATCTTATATTGTGGAGATCACAATACTTCGTAGACAGTTACAAAGTTTTGCTTGTCCAACTAAGATGATTATGATAGAAAAAGCAAAGCACTTCAAGCAAGTTCTTGGGATTTGGTTAATATAATATGTCTTGTGGTGATAAATACAGTGCAGTGACACGCTGGTTTTTAAAACTAAATCTTGCAATGGTGTTGAAATAGCAAGCGAGGATTAATAGTCACGCGTCTTTTACCTAGGCGCTACAAAAAACTACGTAAATTTTTAAAGCCGGTCTTGATTTATGTATGTAGACAGGAATTTAAAATTTATTTTCGCTGACACCCTAGTTCTGTAAAATCAACAACTTGAGACCTTGAGGTCAAACCACCGTTGCTTGAGTCATGTTTTTAAGATCAAGCTTATTTAAAGTACTGAATTCCGTATATTTCCTTATGATGACGTGCTAATTTTGTATTTTCCCGTGCAACATTTCTCGGAGGGTAGGTATTATAACTAATTCAAAACAAAATTATTCTAAGTAAATAAAAAAAACTCGTCCACATCCTGAGAAATGATGTTTTCCCAGAAATTACGCTGTTTTCTTCATTGGTGTTTATTGCCATAGTTTTTATTAGTATTCGCACATTTTTTACCTATCAGATTTTATAAAGAAAGAACAATATAATTATAAATAAACTCATAAATGCTTATCACCAAGCAAGATTATAAATTCAACAAAACTCGCGCAATTTTCTTGTCATTCCCATAATTGTAAAGCTATTCGGTCTCTGCTATCGGTACCAAGCCCGCATTTGTTTTAATAAAATGCAAACAATGACATCTACTCGTTGTAGCCAGTCGTCCTTGAATACCAAATGAAACGAAACCCTCTACAAAACAGAATAAAACATTGATTACGCTATGGAGAAATTTTAATGGAACTTTCTATACCTACCTTGTCATTACAATATTACGACCAAGAGTTCACGGAACCTGCTTTCGACGTGTACAGAAAAAACAGTTTATGTAAACATTGCCGCTTGTAAACAATCAACAAACTTATCTTGTGATAACAATATAATTTAGTAAACTGGGTAACGTAATAAACGCTTCATATAAAATCAAACTAGTGCCACTTCATAAGTTTTAAACACCATAAAAATGCAGTTAAAGAAACTTGGTCCACAAATTACCTATTTAGAAAGTAAGTGAACTTATTTGAATTGAAAAATATTCTTCGAAAGAGCTTGTGTCTTTAAGGCCAATTAAACCGTTCTTCTCTATAATAATATGACACTTATATTTGTACAGCTCTATCATTATTTGATTTGAATAAACACTAAAAAATTAACTTCATGTGACACATCAATGTGTATACGATTGCCATTCTTAAAATGTATCCCTCATTTACTCTTAACAGTTCTTGACAACATTTTCTTATTCATCTTCGCTAATTACCTTCTGTTTTTCGCAAATTATCGCATACACAAAACATGTTTTCTTCGCTCCAATGTCACTTTTTAAATAGAATGCAAACATTGGCTCACTGCGTAATGACCGCTGCATTTTGCAATTTTGACTAGATCAATGGGGATTCCAAGCTGATTCATTGCAAGTGAAAGTTACCCACTGATTTTATTCATTCTTCGTTCTTGACAAAAAGTCTGGTAAACAATCAACGTTGTTACAAAGTCAATAAGTTGTATGAGCCGAGAATATCATTTTAAGTGGACCGGTTTTGGAGTACACGTACCTACGAGTACACAACTTCACATGGGAGCATTAAATTATAGGCGGTCTGCTTGATCAATGCCACATATCTGAGGCAGGATGGTCTCTTCCAGAATATTTTTGTCATTGTAGTCAATTACTTTAGGACGGATGGGTTAGACATGATTCTGATGAATTTGCGATGGATTATAGCTACTTGTGCGTATCGGATTGTAAAGGAACTAAAGGAAAAAATATTATATTAAAACGTGGCTTGAGCTCAGTCTTTGTTTTGAGCCCCAAGTTTCTCAATATTTACAAACGACGTTATACCTAAACACAGATAAAGATGCTTTGAGTTAAGTTGGGGATTGATTTGTCACTTCTTCCGCCGTCTATGTACGCAATAACATGGTAATAATATAATAAATGTTTGTCTACTTAAAATAAACAATTTATCACAGACAACGTGAGATATTCAAACTCAGTAGGTATTGTGTCCCAAAACGAGCTTAGCACCATCACCAGGCCAGTCCGTGTTATCGCGTCGTGTCCCATTATTCCGGCGCGGCGCATGTAGGAGTGTCACTGCCCACGCACTGCACCCAGGTGTCTACACTGTCGTTCTATCGCCTCTTACTTGCTCTGATACTAACTAGCCTTGTGTTTATTGAAATTGTAGCAATACAGTTTCCCTTTTTCATTCCGTTCTCAAATAATCAATTTTGGTCTTCAGCTTTTGTTATGTTATGTAATCGGTAATCGGTGGCTAGTTGCTAACGCAACTAGCATTATATTTAATGCAGGGAAGCATCAAGGAATATATTTTATAACTCTCAAGGAATATTTTTTATTTTTATATTTTATAAATCTTTTGTGTTTGCTTCCAGTGAAGAAAAAGCCCAAAAAAATAATGTATTCATTGATTCAACCAATGCTATAGCTTTTGCTTGCTATGACTGATTGGTGTTTTACGTAACATCCGTCATCAAGAGTGCCCTTAGGTTAAATCTTATAATAGTTACTGTGAACTTAAATGGAATTTTCTACATAAATCTTCCTGTTTATTTTTTATTGTTTCATATCTTAATATTTTTCGTTTGCCTCAAATCCAAGAATTCGCACAATTAGAGCTGTCATGTAAAAACTAAAAAAAAAAACAGACATTTCTATAAAGGCTGGCAGATCGTTCTGAGGACAGACAGCTAAAGATTCGATGCCAACAACGTTTATTTCTGACTTTGTCCAATCGCCCACTCCAAATGCTTACACTCACTTGGTATTATAATTAGAAAATCGTACATACGTACTAAATACATATATCCAATCATCATTTGGCATCTGCATTGAGCCGCTAAAGATTCTGACGTACAAAATATCTTGTTATCCGTCTAATTGCTGTCTCTGAAGAATCTGTTCTACTTAATAACTCGAGAAGCCCAATTAACGTCAATGCTCAGCCAATTAGTTTTATAACATTGATAGGAAAAATTGTACAATGATAGAAGTTTATACGACACCCTATTGGCAGAGTTATCGCCAGCTACAAACAGGGTCACGTGGTATGCTGTGCTATCACTGCGATTATCTGCTCAGATAAATCCAGTCCCGTCGACATAGAGGGGACTCTCAATTTACTATTATTATTCACTCGGACCCCACGTTCAAGCACAATAGATAGTCACGAGGGTAATACGAACGCAGCAAAAACACAATCGACCTTCAACACTTCACCAGCTGCAAAAGTTAGTTACACCGACTCTAAAATGAGTCCACAATTATCGCTTATTGGCTTGAGCACTACCATAATTATGTGTCAGTGCTGCCAATGCCGGCTACCTTACGTACGTGTGTCAGATTCCGAGCGGGGTTATAACAGAATACCTTTGCGTAGGACGCTTCCGTTACCACATTGCATCGACGCAAGGCGTCCAAACTGTAGGGCAAAGAAACCAACATTGTATACAAACACATAAAGCTAATTCCAGATGATTCCAGGTTGAGACACGCTGATGCATTTCGATTCAAATGATTTGTCCTCTGTTCTTCTGAGTAATATGCCGCTGTGAACATTACCTTGTCGAGCTTTTATGGTCATGTTCTTTCTGAGAAAACTCAATATCGTCTTACAGCGGATAGATCACTTTAAAGTGCGCACAGATCATTGTATAACAAGCACTAATCTTGTTCGGTCACAGACTTATTTATGGTGCACAAACAGGATGTCTATATTACTCTATATCGCCTCATGTCTTTTCCTCTTGTACGCTAATTTAAATGTAGTCCACCGAGGTAAATATTATTTGCATGATTAAAAATGCAAACGTAACCTTGATATTATTATGATTATCCATATTTTATCTGCTATCAATAACGTCATTACGCTATCTTTAACCTAAATAGTTTCGAAGTACTTGTTTATAGAGGTGATAACTTGAATGTTATTCATAGAACTATTATGTCTTCACCTTGATCTTGATTTCCGTTTCATTGAACAATAGCTACGTAGATTAGATAATAAATTTATCATTGGGATAGTGTAATAAATCCCAACTGTTATTTGTTTTTCATAAGTAGCAAATAGATAGTCCAATCAAAATAATCCAGTTCAAAATAGAGAAATTAAAAAAGTCTGTGAATAACATTACAGTAGTATGTAGGTAACTTACCCATACATTTATTAAGAAGATAACCGTCTCGTGAGGTTTCTTTGTAAAGTTTCAAGGTACAAGAAACACATCCCTTGTTCTACACCATTGCCTCTCATCGTAAACTAAACCTTATTTCCTACGCTATAGTGTTTACATCTGTTCCTAAGCGACAGCCCTTTGTTGTAAACAACTTTCGTGCTCCGGTGACATAATACTTGCATATCGTATGGCCTCAAAGAGCACAACAATAGTCGAGGGTAATGTGGTAGCCACTGCCAAATGCCTAGCTTCTAATAGTTCAAATGTAGGTGGATAGGACAATAGAGTTAATGCGTTCTCTTAAAATATTTAAAATGCAATTATCAACATTGATAAAGAATCCAAAGTCACAAAGTTCAACAAAATGAATTTATAAAAGAGTCAGAATATCTGAACTACTTACTGGCAAAGAAAATGAATTCGCGAGTAGAGTGATTATTTCAACATTCGTGCGATTGTCAACATCGATTAAAAATTCACAATAACAGACTAAATAAATGAGTTTACAGCAGCAGCAGCAGAGAGTCGGGACGTCCGAACCTCTGGCAAAGAAATTGATTGGTGTAATGAAGAATCCAAAGTCACAGAAGACCGATGTAATTAAGAACAGTTTACAAAAGAATCAAAATGCCTCATCACAACTTTTGGCAAAGAAATTGATTCGTGAATTGTTATTGTAATCCAAGCTAATGAACTGAAACATTTTCAATGTCAACTTCTTATAGCTATAGATAGAACGATTCAATTTTTTAAGGTACAGATTCAAGATTGAGCAGTTGATTTATCACACGTACAGCTTTTATTACATTGTGTTACAGAACGTGGCTCGGTCATAACAGCCACTCAAGTCTATTGTCATTCTCAGCGTGAAAAGTGACCGCACTTTTTGTTTCGTCCGTTTTGTAACACAATAATATTCCACAATAGGCTTTGGCCACGGACTGTGGACTGTTTTTGTCACATTACATCCATTACTTCATCTCTGGTTACTTGTACAATAAGTAAGGTCTTCAGTCAAAACGACTTATCAGATCAATTTGGTGCTTTTACGATGGATGGTTTTGGGCATGCAATACACAGAGAAAGACCGGGTTTTTAGAGTTACAAAATTATATACAAAACAAAATTTATCTTGGTGTCTCAATTCATAGGTTAACAGGTAACACCCAGAGCTGGCAGAAATTTGGATCGATCAACCTGTCTGGGACCTCTCTAGTTCACATGACACCTATTCATATCTCGGGTATCTAAATAGTCTCTTCACTTAACGTCCAACTTATAAAACATTATCAAGGCTTAAAAAGTGAATTAGTTAAAAATTGTTGTTGTCGTGTGTGTAGTTTACTCTTTGTTATAATAACATTCTAGTATTTAGATATTTTGTATGCATCTAAAGTGGCTTGTAGTAGTGGCTGTATTCAAAGCTTATAATTAGCTTCTGCTAATTTTATAACATTGAGAGCCGTAGTTAAGCATAAACTAAGCATATAAAATTCGTCACAAAATCATGGAAGCATTAAATAAATAGGCTTGCACTTTGTTACCCAGAAGCTGAGTCTTACAAACAATACCTATAAGATGCAAATAGCGATTACTTAGTATGCCAGGTCGATGCCTCCGAAACAATGAGCCAATACCGTGCTTTTAGGTTGACTTGCTCTGTCAAATGCAAATCTAAGTCTGTATACACTATGTGTTAACTCTACCCACTTCAAGTGTTGTAATAGGAGTAATAGGTACTAGAACATTACTCAAGTAGAATTCAATGGGCGAACTGGAATGCTATTTGAATATTAACTAAACCTGTCGCGTATAACATAGATTTTGATACCTTACCAGTGGAAATACAGGACAGACATTTTAATTTCAAGAATTAGGCAAAAAGATTAAATACTATGATATCCCACTTCTGGTTATCCTACCATTAGTGTTTTTTTTTTGGGTATACTCCTGTCCTACTACTGAATAATTATAAAGGAAGCAAGACACGTGTCTGATGAACACTATTGTACTTGTCTATTTCAACTGTAAAGATACCTTGTGTTGTGTTTTTCAAAACTATTTAAGGTACTCAACTCAAACATTACAACGAAAAAAAAAACAGTTGCTATGTATACAGTATGTATACAGAAAACTGGTTTACGGTGAATGGTCTGAAACTGAATACTAATAAAACGAATATAATGTTCTTCAATGCTGTGTCACCAAACTTTAAAGAAGCTCCATTATTATTAGAGAATGGAACTGAATGTGTATATGCAAAGCATGTAAAGCTATTAGGATTCGATTTAGATCCCTCATTAACATGGAAAGAACACATTGATAATACTTGTAAAAAAATGGCTAAAGGGGTTTATGCATTAAAACAGTTGAAACCAATAACAAGCTCAGAGCACCTAAAGGAAACTTATTATTCATACATACACTCTATACTTTCATACGGCATAAGTATATGGGGCAATGCTACAGACTTTGAAAGAGTGTTAATAATGCAGAAACGAGCAATAAGAGTACTTGTGGGAGGTAGATATAAAGAGTCTTGTAGAAACCATTTCAAAGAGTTGAAGATATTGACGTCAGTGTCGCAATATATATTAGAGATTGTAAAGTTTGTAAAAAGAAATCCACATTTGTTTAAACTTAAGACTTATAACTCAAATAGATCCAAGATAAACAGAGTATTGCTAAAACCTACTGTGCCTAGGCTGTGTATGACTAAGAAACTACCCACTATAATGGGAGAGAAACTGTTCAATAAACTCCCCGCACACATTCAGTCTTTGAATAATGATCAGCAATTTTGCAATAGTGTCAAACAATTATTGTTAGATCAGACACTATACAGTTTTAAAGAATACTTTGAAAATGACTACAGTCAACTAGTAACTGATTCTAATCTTGCTTAGAAATTAAGTAATTAACTACTAGGTAAGGAGTGCGATGCCAAATTGTCATTTTAGCCCCTATACAGCTAAAGTGACAGTTCCAAGATTTATTTAAGTTGACATATTGTATGATTACATACCTATTATTATGTTTGACATGATTTTAATAACAAAAAATTTCATTATTTTATTAATAAAACTTGACATTGTAACTTCTAAAATTTTATAAAACTAAATGTTATACTTAAATTCAATTTGACGAGATATTGTAATTTGTGTAGCATATTCTGTGATATTAGTACTTATACCTATACCTCTGTATGTTACAATTTTACATTATCAATAAAAATTCTTTATCTTTATCTTTATAATTCATGCCTTAAGTCTAGACTAGGCTGTAGGTACGTAGTCTTGTATCATATCTTACATCCTTAACGTTAAATGACACAGAACCGGCTCATTCGATAACGGAACATCATTGTTATCCTTCGTGCGTAACATGCTGTTGCCCTCTCGACTCAACTCAACAAATATAAAAAATCTAGGACAATCTATAAATATAGCTAACTCGCGTTTAGACTACGATAGAACTACTAATAGCAGCTATAGCTAGTTACATCCGCGTTCTCAAATAGACTTACTGGCATAGTAAGGTGCACCTTGACATGCCATATGGATCGTTGTATGCCGTAGATGGGAGACCACATCCTTTTTATACAAAGAACGGTACCTAACTAAACACCGAGCTTTATTGGAAGGGGCTTTTCATTGACTACGGCCGACGAGACTGACTATGTGAGAGGAAACCACTAGATTTGTTTGTATAACTTCATAGTTTTAACGAAAACAATAGTAAACTAATGAATCAAGATTCCACGAAGTTGTATTCCTACACATAATTGGATTCCTTTGTTCCTAATGTTTCTGTTTCATTGTCTTTTTATGTTGCTGCAAAACCTAGCTAAACCTAACAAATATATTTACAATAATCAACAAGTTGTCAAACAATCGCAACACAAAACTGCTGCTACTGTTGCGACATGTATATTAAAATAGTAAACAAACCAATAGTTATAACACTAAAATTATAGCCAGCACATTTATTACAAACGCCGTCACAGCAGCTTTGCAGTAAAGTAACTTTACACTGACTAGGTGCAAAAGTGAAACGTCAGTCATAAATGTAATAAGCACCGGTGGCTTTCCACATCTCATTCACACGGCTACGCTTCACAGGGCAAAACAATAGTACATACGCGGTCTCGAAGCCATAATTGCAGCAAAACATTGTGTTACAAAGTTGCTGTAAAGCCTAACCGATGACAAGCATTTGCATTTGCAGCAAAATGATCTGCTATTCGCACGATTCTTAAATTCTGCTCGATGTAAAAACGTAATTTTATTTTATTTTCTAGGAAACACTATTGGAGGAAAAACAATTGCATGCTTGCACAGAGTATCTAACTACTTAAGTAATTCTACGAATCATCAAAGCTGTAATTATTAATAAAATCATATGTAAAAAGACGTATTTATGTATAAATGAACATCTTGATTTATTATTATGAAACCAAGAAAACAAGGCAAGATTGCAAACTGACTGCCCTTCTAAATGAAAAATAAAAAAAATATCTTTAAAAATCTCTTTGCCAATTCTCAAACTAAAGATTATTCTAAAGTAAAACGGAAGACCCAGAAACGCTTGGCTACATTTTCCTTTTTTGTGACAGAGTAGTGAAAATCGCGGAAGTATCATCAGCGAGCCATGTCACTCCGCTGTTCTATATTTAACTGAAAGTTCAGTTTAACTGGTAACTGGGTTACACGTCGGATACAGGCGCCGAAGTGTAAATATGCCGTGATGTATTGCCAGCTTGTTCCAATTAGAGCTGGGTTGGTGTTGCCATTGCGACATTTATCCCTACCTCATTTCCTTTCCACGTCTTACCTTTTGCATTGTTATATGAGTTATGGAACTTGGTACAAATCCTTTGCTTGCCGATATTCGACATCGACTGTATCGTTTTTTCACTTTTTGTATGAGTTGTGAAAACGCTGCAAATTCGGATTTTTCAGCTACTCCATTAATTAGTTTTACTGTAGGTACATCCCCTATGATTATGACTAACCGGACATGAGAATCTAAGATTTGATTCATGGTCCTCAACACTTGCCAAATTACAGAATAATTGTTGCTTAGCCATTAATCATCCCTTAGCCAATACGTATTTATAGGTGTTGATGCATGAACGCTACTAAATCTGGCATCAATAAATGTTCAATAATAAACACCGACGTTGCTCTTACATCATTATTTACTTAAGGAAGCATCGGATTTGCCGCGCGACTTGCGAAACGTCTGACTCAAATAACAAAACCATGGTGTGCGTACGTGTATGTAGGTTTACAGTTTAAGTTTACTTCATGGAGATATTTATAAAACATTGTTCAGATATGAGCAGACATTCGAATATTTCCACTCTCAAAATGATGTTGAAAAAATATTTTCTGTATAACGGTGCCACGGTCTGCTTCCTCACTCTTCGACCGAATATGAAACTCAAAATATTTAAATAAGGTTTCGTACACCATAAGAAAAAGTTATCTCTAAAATTACATAAGTACATGAATTCAAATGACGCTTTGAATTCCGACTTTCCAAGCTAATAAATCTGTACGAGCTGAAAATATCTACGAGTGCGGATATAATACGCCCACATGGACAATTTACTTCATAAATTTATTTTTCCATCTGTTCCTATGGCAAATGAATTTATCGCACTCAAATGTTAGTGTTAAACCTTGTACTCGACTGGAAATATTCTCGGAAGCAAATATTTAACTTACGCATTACTCATCGACAATTTTCTTTTTTGCAGGTATTGAAACTGGACCTGACAGTTATCAGGATAATATTCAACAATGACACGCCATAACAAACGTGAGTGTTTTGAAATGTTCTCAGTTTTGCACTGATCCGATACTTTTAGCATCTATTTGAATATTTAAATCACACTTTCTTTTGCAATAAGCCCGGTCACTGATCTCTATATCCTGCTATCATATTATCAAGATCGGCGCATGTTTGCGTTATTTAAGTTCGTGTAATATTCGAAGCATATGATTATGTTGCATCTGTCCAGACACGATAAAATATGCGTGTGTATGTTTATAGGATGTGAGATGTGATGTGTGTCGAGCAACGGTCTCGTTATTGTTTATCGTATGGGCAGAAAGATAGTGGGAGTTTGGCAGTGGGCCTGACCACACCACCTCCGCAGGTGTCTTCTACTATTTATTTATTTATCATTATCATCAGTTTCTTTAGTACTTTATACTCCTCGGCAAAACCCGTATTTGCATTTAGTAAATGCATTATTGTTAGTAAGTATATACGTCCCTAAGAGAACGAACAGTCACCTGATTTAAAATTCAGTAAACTTTACTAATTTGCAAATAGTCGCTAGGGCCGCAATAATTTTACATTTTTTATATGTATATATAGTACCCTACCCTGTTTACATTTTGATTCAAATCACAAGTTACCTATGTTAGTTTTGATCCATAAAATTCAACCAATGAACCCTATATATTTCTTATGGAATGCCTAATTAAACTCAACAGACCATAATCGGTTTTCAATTGATCAAACATACGCCAATCGTATTGTTTACATTATGAAATACTGGCTGGTATGGCATTGAGACTTTAAATATAAATTGTTGGACTGAAAAATTAAAATTAATTTCGAAAGAATTTAAATTCATTTTCAAGGTTTATGTTGTTTTCTTAGGTGCTGAGAAAATAATTTGTGTGTAGCAAGTATGCGGTTAATTTTAATACATTTAACAGCTAGCTGATAACAAATACTAAGCACAGATTAAAAATATAGTGTTATAGGTAAACAAAGTGAAAGAGAAACAGGATTTTCTTAATGATTTCAGTTCATTTCCAATGTTTTCGGATTTACTTATGTTTTTTTGTAAATTTTAATACCTAATGTAAGTACATATAAAGCCATTCATTGTAATTTTGCGGCAACGAGAATATAAGTAGGTATTTCATTAATTACGCGATTTTATTATTGAGTAGTTGAGTTCTAGAGGTCACTGTCTACTAAGACTAAAAACATGTGTCACGAATTCTTCTCAACTTATTCACTATAACCTCAAAATGAAATAGCTGGAATCGCCCACCATAGCAGCAGCGATCATAAATCAAAATAATTGACGATTGTGTTGTCTTTTAACTGGTTCTTTACAACCTTTGTTTGAGCTGTTCAGTCAATTATTTCCAATTTAATAGGTATCAATGATATTGTTAATTGGATATAATTTCGCACAAGACTACTGCTCGTATATCCTATTATATTCCCATTGGTATATGTATATTTTATAAGGATGTACAAAACTACTAGACTAACACATGCCGGGAAATCGCTTAAAGTTTTACCGCAGCAGCTCAAAAACGCATGATTCATATTAAATTGGTTTAGGTAATGTTGGTAGTTCATTGTTATCGTAAAAATAATTTTAGTTTAGAATGTGGCTAAATAAACTTGTCCGGAAATGTTTTATCGTAATTTTATTTTTATAGTATGTAGTTATATAATTTTCCTTATTGTGATAATTGTAACTGAATTTTCCAGTTTCCATTATTCCTTATCTTTTTCCTGGACACATTTACAGTCAAGATAAGTATCTCAATCGAATTCAAATTAACCCTATACAAAAATCTGTGAAAGGGAGAGAGTTTTTGGCATGTAATGTTCTTATAGAACCGCATATTCTCATTCAAGCAGTAAATTTAATAGCGCAGTTGCCATTCGCTCTGCATAATGCACTTCGGGTCATAATGCACCTTGAACTATTAACGTCAGGTGAAAGTTTAGCCTTTAGAAAATATCTATAGACCAATATATTCAGGATTTAAAATGAAAGATATTTTTAAATTCTGTCATGAATTTGCATATAAACCTGTTTGAAATTGTATACACAAATAGATTTTTTTTTCCAAATAAAGGAGACTCAAATATGCACAAGATGAGTAAGTAGACATATATTAGGTACATATCAAATTACGATGCATGTTTCGGGGTATGATGCCAGCGATCGCAGGAGCTTTATTGTCAGTTAAATATTTATAGATTTTATAGATCGGGATCAGCTCTTCTTTTGTCATAAAACTCACACTCCGAAACTCTAGGTAGATATTGTATCAAATTCCGTCGCAGTTTTTGCGGTTTATAATCAAGATTGCTTAAAGGATACGGTTATAATAGCAGAATGACTTCGAATTCGATTATAAGTACCTGCCCTTCTAAATAATATAGTTAAAAATATATCCGCCCTTTTCTAACGAGGTAAAACGAAAAGTGAAGAATCAAAATTGTATTAACGAGAAGTTGTTAATAGTGGTAATTATAATAATGTTTCGGTATTAAATAAATGTCCTACACAAAAGTGAATTTTATTTTGAGTCTTGAATTATTCATAAACCATGCTATGCATAATTTCTGCGTCGTTATTTTCTATTTTTTGATTGAATATTCATAAACGTGTAAGTGATAAATTGGAACTCGAAAAATCAATGGCTCCAATCGGAATAAATAAAGCTATTAAACTTTCAAAATAGTGAGGGCTTACATAACATGACAGAGAATCCGTGTTGGCTACAATTACTGATACTAAATCTTGGCAAATACACTTTAAGTGACACCCGACGCCCCGTAAAATGCACTTTGGCAATCAATATGAATATTGCATTAATCATAACGCTGTCAGGTTGTTATTTATTAAAGGCAAACAGAGCGGGTTCCAAGATAGCTCCAAGGTACGCACGTGCCATACAAAAAGTTATTAGCTCGTGGACCCTGGAAGCATTTATAACTGGTCGCAGCATTAATGCCACCTCATTAAACTTAATGCTCCGACCAGGAAGATGCGTACGCGCACACCAAACAGGTTTAGTCTTGGCATTAACAGACAACCTTGAGTTTTGCCTTGGATAAATTATTAAAAAGAAAGTTTTCTCCAACTCTCGAAGAATTTATTTAAATCGGCCTTCTCAGATTTACTTGTATTTTGATGGAACGTTGCTGCTTTTTCTTTCTTTAAGTTCTTCGTATCTTATCGTAAAGCTTTTTAAAGTACCTACTGCGATACTCGGTAGCCATACGTCAAGTAAATTTATGCGCAATAATTATATGAGTGATACAACTATGATGAATGAGATGATTGTCATGAGCAAGATCACTGAGATCGATCTCAATGAGCTCAACAACTTCCTATTATAAACGATCGTGAGTATTGGCATTCATCAAGGTCACTTATGATTAACCAAAGATTACCGTTAAGATACTAAAGTTTACATTGCATCACTGTTTCTTACAACTGCTATTTTGTGTTCGACAAGCCTCTTACTCGTTTTGTTGATATTGTCTACATGATAGCCATGTAAAAAAGAAAGCGAACGTCAAATAAATGTGAGCCTTTCATTTGTATATTTGAACAATAATAGCTCGACCCAGAATCGTGACGAGTCGCCTTGTACCTACATATAATTGCCTCGGAATTTTACGTTTGCAACCTTTCATAGTTCGCACATTTGAGACGGTGCTGACAGTATTAAGGTGTTGGTAATGTTTACTGGCTTTATTCTTATTCCGAGTAGCTCGTGGACTGTGGACACCTGCGTACGTTATTTTAGACCGGGCTCGGCCGTGGCGGGATACGCAAGGTGATGCTAGATTATTTTCATATTCTAGGTCACGATGTGTGTTTTGTCTCAGGGACGTCGGTATCGCCGACTAGTTTCATTGGCTCGCTCGTTTGTCACCAACTGTCTCTTATATGATTGACATCTTTTAGGAAATAGTTCATATCTTTTCTATACGCAATACTACTCCTAATGTCCCAAGTAGTGATAAGCTTCTTGATTTAATATCTACCACATCAATTTCAGTCATTCTACGAATACCACCAATTGTTGTTATGCAATGCAAGCACTATTACATTTCCAGTTACGAAAATATGAATAAAATAGACAGCGAGCACTGTAACTTATTGGCGAATGCACATGCATTACCTTTACCACAGTCGTGACCCGCGCTTTCCCTTATAAATCATCGTGAGCACCATAAATTATTTATTACTTTCTTAAATCGTAAATACGCCGTTCGCGACTTATAAGCTGTCTCTCCCGGTAGCTGCATTTTGCGCCAAGAAATTGATGGTGCAGCAAATTACATACTTCTACCGGTACATTATGATGTACCTATATTTTATGAGGTACCTACCTATATAGGTCATGTGGTATTATCGTGTCCTGTGCCAAAGGCGAGATCCGAAGATGATTCATGCGTCGCGGCCGCAGAATGCAGTTTGGCCAGTTTGGTATTCCTCCTTGATGGCATATTCTTAAAGAGGTGGTCATTTTCATTTGAGTATGCAATTTGTGAAACATTTTGGGCCACAGTGTCGCTTGTGTGGATGTCACTTCAGGTGACTTGGTTGCCTGACTGTCCAGAGTAAAAAACAAGACCCAGAATAAAGTTAGACGAAATCATTTTGAAATCTACACTCGAATACATTCGCCGCAGCAACTTTTAATCGCTTTTGTATCAATATCAAAATCTCTGCTGCGACACCGTACAAGAATGCAAGCAGGTAACATTTTTTTGCCCACACACCACACACCTTTATTCTTTAGTCCGTATTCCACACTTCTGAGGCTGAGAACGGTTCCACAATAGCAAAAACTGTGTCGCGGTTAATTAGCTTGTCTATTCGTGCCGTTTGATTTCTAATCTATTTTCTTTTATCATTGAAATAATGACGTCATGCTGTAGAAGTATTGAAGTAGCAGTTCTTTGTGCTAATTATCAACTTAACTATAGCGTGATCAGTCGGTACTTGGTAGTTGAATGGAATGGTTCTTATTTACAAGGACTAACCTTGGGACTTCCGATTAGAATTGTAGCTCGCATAGGAGCGCCATTTGCAATGAAATAACTGCCTTTCAAACCTTTGGTAGGCAGCTGCGTACTTTTAACAATCACTTGCTTACTCGTATGTAGGTAGTCATGTATAGTAATGCTATAAAATAAGCGATAATGACCTCTGTAGGTAAAGCAAAGCAAAATTAAAATCTAAAATATGGTATAATGGTATGTACTAACATACATAACAGACGGTATGTATCTAACATTTTAATACAAAAATAATTATTACGATGTTAGTACTAGTTATTGTTAAAAAAAATATAGGTATTATGTGACGCATTTCGCAGTAACGTACCTGTATATTTTTATCAAGAAAGTAGGTATGTATATTTACACAATCGAAACCTGTTTTGTGAGTATTTAAAAAATTCTCAACATGCGTGGTTCCAATTAATTGAACAAGTTGGTCGTGAATTTTCGCCGCTTGGAGTAAACGTAGAATAAATATTGCCAACAGACTTGCAAACATTGAAACCAAAAGTAGAAATTCGCTAAGCTAGTTCACATTCATACAACACATTTTAAACACGTATTAAGAATTGTTTAAACGAAAGTCGACTCAATGTCCTTATGATAAGGGTCATGCAATAATAACGGTTGCATAACTAAGCCAGTTGCTAATTTGGGAATGCAAGGGCAAGGGTGCAACCCTCGTGTTTTCTCCCCCACCTGGCTGCAGTATTGATTAACAGCACTTGTACGCGTTTCAATCATATTTCCGATCACATTTCCTGGCAAATATATAGATGGATTCTTTATTGGAACAATAAAGTAAAATCTTCCAAAAAATATTGAACTCTAATTGCTGAAAGCGATCTTCTACTAACCACCGATCCGCCAATCATAAACGAATGCCAATCAAAATGTCTTCGTTACACAATGATTCACCAAGTTTACGCTGACCGGCCTTTGAAGCAAATTAAACAAATTCTATTTCTAATGACCTTTTCTTGCCCGTCATGGATAGCTACATTATATTAAATTCTCGAGCATTTAACTTCTGAAAACTGTTTAGTAACAACTCTACGGAGGATTTTCTCACGCGTTATATTTTACGAACTCCCTGAATGTCGGCCAAGTGTACTATGTGCATTACTAAGCTTGCAACTATTTTAATTCTAGGCCAATGCTGCACCTTCCACATAGCTGAAACACCTAGTCTTGATGAGTCAATTCGACACTTTTTGTTTTCCAAGAACTGACCACCAACAACCTGCGATATTGCGACAGCCATACTCATGTTATTTGTAAAGTTAGTAGGTAATAAGTCAACCACTTTCAAAAATTAAGTACCTATGCAAAACGCACGATGATTCATAAACGCAAAGAATTTGTGTATCGATATGATACGATCGGCATGAGATATCTATCAAGAAATATTACACGTGATACAAAATAAGACCAAGAATGCCTTGATCTTGTCAGTGGTATCAATAGATCTCATCTGAGCCGTTATTCAACTGCGAATCAACACCTTAGATGGGAAACTGCAAATCAGTTATATGACACGAGGTTTTTGCAATGACTTAGCTGAGATAAATTATTCTAGCCTTCCTCATGCCATTCCATAACAGATATTACGAGTATGTTTGATCGACACAAGGTACATCTGTTTAACGATATAGAGGTTTCTTGTTTAACTATAACAGTATCGCTATACATAGGTACATAAATGGGACAAGATTTTATGATAACATTCGAACACACATCTCTCTCAAACATTAACTGTGTCAAAAAATAAAAATGCGATTTAGAAAAGAAAATGTTTTATAAAAAAAGTTTGTAATCGATTAACAAAATAATGATAAAGGCAAGAAAACACACGACACTCAAAATGTGATATTTGGCTAAAAATCGCAAGACCTGCTATTATTGATTTCATTATTTTTCCAACACATCTCACAGTCAAAAACAAATTAACACACATACCTACAAGAAACAGCATTTCAAAACATTCACATCTTCCAAGATCCAACCACCTAGATTGACCGACTTCTTCTCCATTCCAGACCTTCACAGCGTGGTGCAACAGCCACCTGAGAAAGGCCGGCACTGGTATCGAGAACATCGAAGACGACTTCCGCAATGGCTTGAAGCTGATGCTGCTGCTGGAGGTGATCTCCGGCGAGACCCTGCCCAAGCCCGACCGTGGCAAGATGCGCTTCCACAAGATCGCCAACGTTAACAAGGCTCTGGACTTCATTGCCTCTAAAGGTAAAGTTCTTTTGTGTTAACAGTATACCGAAATAATTGAAATATATTTACACGTATTCCCAAAAGTCGTAAATCAAAACTTTTTGTAGATTTAGCTGTGTCCTCTGAAATTTCTAGTATATATCTGACAAATAGTAAATAATGCCGTACATGAGTAGGTACACACACAGTTTAGTGCAGTTCTTTTATTTTGTTTTTATCAATATTGTTTTACTATTGGCCTTTCGCTGGATTATTTTTTACTAAAAACAGTGTCTGCCACTGGAGAAATACTTGTATCACGGTCAAATTTTGTTTGAATTGTCAAGTTATTCTTTGTCACTAAAGAAGTTATCTACTTAAAAAGCGAAAGAGCCGAGCGAAAGGTCTGAAAAAGATATCAAGCTTACTCAAGCCCAAATAAACCTAATCTATTACCAAACCTATTCGACCACAGTCCATTGAAAAAAAAGTGAAGAGACAAAAACTAAGAAACGCCTCTTAGAAAAAAAACTACTGATAGGCCATTCGCTTGAAAGACAAAATTGCTTAATAAAAACTATCTTAATTGTATTTCAGGCGTAAAGTTGGTGTCCATCGGTGCCGAAGAAATCGTTGACGGCAACCTGAAGATGACCCTCGGTATGATCTGGACCATTATTCTCAGATTCGCCATCCAGGACATCTCAGTCGAAGAAATGACCGCTAAGGTACATTACATTTTACACAATATACTTTTATGAAACTAGGCAGCCCTATGGTGATACTCACGATATACTGAAATAAAAATTAGCTTTCAAATTGCCCTAGGCTCTAATCTATTTCCATGCTAAATTGAACATGTATCTAGTCAAGTCAGCCGTTTAAGCGCGAAGAACAAAAGAATTTGCTCACGCAAAAACTGTTTCTGCCTTTAATTCTTGTAAAAGCTATTAGTGAGATTGTGTATGTAGGGCGTAACAATAGGGAACAGGTCGGATAAATGAGTATTAACACCTTTTACCCGACCTTATATGAAATTATGTGACTGGTGAATAGCTTGGTTTCTCAAAACAATACGTCAGAAACAAACTGAGTCATTATTGGTTCATTACTGATTCAAAATTGACGAGTCATTGACCCAAGTCTGCAATACAGTTACAGTCATATCAACCAGTAAGTATGTGAAACTAAATTACCTACTTCTTGTTATAATGAACAAAAGATGATTTAAATGCTTAATTATCTAACCTATAAAAGAAATGAATCAGTTTATTAGTTAATCATTGCAAGATATAAATCGAATTGCAAATTGAATCACACGTATTTTTTATGAGTAATTATTGATGGAACAATTTATAGACATCTTTTGAATAAAATGATGCTGGCTATACCATACTAACATAATGTTTTACTTTTATACGTTTGTTTTTTTTAACTACCTAGCCTGCAGCAACGCCTACCATCGGTTCGGCTGTAATCAATCGCGAACCTATTTCACGAATAAAGAAAAAACAAAAAATGTAATTCCTTTTAAATATACATTTCCATCTGCTTACAGGAAGGTCTGCTCCTCTGGTGCCAGCGCAAGACAGCGCCCTACAAGAACGTGAACGTTCAGAACTTCCACCTGTCCTTCAAGGACGGTCTGGCTTTCTGCGCCCTCATCCACAGGCACAGGCCCGACCTCATCGACTACAGCAAGCTGTCCAAGGACAACCCTCTCGAGAACCTCAACACCGCTTTCGATGTCGCTGAAAAGTACCTGGACATCCCCAGAATGTTGGACCCTGATGGTAAGGAACAGATTTTTTGTAACAAGTGCAATTTTTTGTCCGAATCGAAAAAAATGTGGTTGGATAAGCGCAAGGTGTCCATCATCTCCGCTATAGAACACAGTCGTCGCTTAGATATTGTGGACAATCGCATTATCCGTTAAGTTAAAAATATTTGGTAAAACTGAATTTCATTATGACTTCATTAAAATTTGATATAAAGAGCGTATCTATGGCTCGCATAGAAGGTCCTTTGAAGTGAAGTGACAATGGAGATGAAATGAAAAGTTAAATAAGCACGTAGGTAACTCGTCTAAATACAGATTTGTGTGCTCCACATGTCACTGTCGATGAGGATAAAAATACATTATTACTGAATATTACAGACCTAATAAACACCCCAAAGCCGGACGAGCGCGCCATTATGACCTATGTGTCATGTTACTACCACGCCTTCCAAGGCGCGCAACAGGTATAAAAAAAATGGCCGCAAAGCTACCGCAAACTTCCGCGTTTGTCGCGAGCCCTTAACGCCAGGCCTTTGTGTGTAACTTATAGCATGATCTGAGTGCCTTTTATGCTTTACAGGTTCTTATTAGCTTTCCCGACCGACATTGTCCTCTATCTACTTAGATATTTCAATTTGGCGTAAACCCATATTGGACAATCCAGACCCCTCGATGTTGTCTCTTATCAAGTTTTGATTTTACAATTAACATGTTGTAGTTTTAAGCTTTAATGTTATTAACGTACCTTAAGTTACATGTTACAATCGTAATATCAGAATGCTTGTGTTTGTGTTGTCAAAAAATGGGGCAAACTCATCAGGGGATCCGCTATGTTGTCTAGTGACATGCTTTTAATTAGGAACACTAATTTTCATGCTCCATATAATATTTTTAGACGTAAGCAATTCTATTCGCTTTCTATGTAGTTCCTACGTTCTGTTTCGTAAGCATAGCATCGCTAGCTAATACTATACAATGGTCAGTTTCCTGCATTTGTCTGCAAATGAAATGCTGGGTACTGTAGAAACACAAGCATTCTCTAAGTAAGTCATAGACATCGCATGAGGACTAACACATGTTGCTTGCGTGGCGCTTCATCAGATCTGCAGAACACGGCGATGCCGGATGAGCGCGCCGTCATGACATACGTCTCGTCTTACTACCATTGCTTCTCTGGCGCACAGAAGGTTTGTATGAAACAAACATTCTTCTCAAACCATTAACTATCATACAAAAATTTCTACAAGAGTTCCGTTTCTATATGTATTGTTGCAACAAGCTCTGTATAGAAAACATTTACAAATTATACCTTACATGTTTCCGCAGATCAGAAAATTAGTTATTAAGCTATCGAGTCAAAAGTTTGTCTATTTTTTGAGTTTGATACAGGCTCATAGAACAGCCAGCAATTAGAAGGACGCCTAACAATGCTTAATTATTACAGTTCTTACAGTGGCAGAAGATAATGATGATTTGTGTTGACAGGCTGAGACGGCCGCGAACCGCATTTGCAAAGTTCTCAAAGTCAACCAGGAGAACGAACGCCTCATGGAAGAGTACGAGCGTCTTGCCAGCGATGTGAGTATACAATACTATCTTATTAGTCTTATTCGCACTATCATTACCAACTCAAATAAATAAAAAAGGACAAATCTTTAGCTAGCACTAGAGTAAGAACAGAATCGAAGGGACACAAGTATAAACTTATCTATCTCATAAAGCACATACATTTCAATCCGAATGTTTAACACCTCATTCGGATTCTAATGAATTTGATTTACCTATACACTATGAACAACATCTAAAAGAGTATCTCACAATTTCCAGCTGTTGGAATGGATCCGCCGCACGATGCCCTGGCTGAACAGCCGCCAGACCGACAACTCGCTTGCCGGTTGCCAGAAAAAGCTGGAAGACTACCGTACTTACAGGTAACATCTCAAAACCAACTACCATCTTAACTGAAACTCTGGAGAAATATGTAGCGGAAAAACACTACATATTTCTTCAGAGTTTCAGTTACAATGGATTTCCGCAAAGTAACGCCTGATTCAATATCTTAACTACCATCTTACCAGCATACTGAAACATCAGTAAAGGATCGCTGTCATAGAAACCTATTGAAAATCTTCAAAGCTGTTCTCACTGTGCGTCACTGGAGAAAGACTGCCTATCAAACCCCAAAAAGTTCTCATTACCCAAATCATGGATCTTTGATTGTCATATTTTTTACTGGCACTATATCATCACATAGAGAAGGCTAACTAGCATAGCTGATGGAAAATAACTTTAACTTTATACAAATTAATGCAGCTAACTAACATAGTTGATAGAAAAGAACTTTTACTGTGATATAATTAATAATTAGTATAAAATAAAATCACAGTATCTACCAGCTATGTTAGTTACTTAGCTGCATTATATTAATTAGTAATTAATATTCATTTTTCTGGTACATTCCAGGCGTAAGCACAAGCCACCACGTGTCGAGCAGAAGGCCAAGCTCGAGACCAACTTCAACACCCTGCAGACCAAGCTGCGTCTGAGCAACCGCCCCGCCTACATGCCCACTGAGGGCAAGATGGTCTCTGTAAGTATAGATAAAGTTTAAAAAAAGATGAAAATCATTTATTTGCACTAAAACATGATGACAAATTCACAGTTACATCTAGATTATAATATGAATTTATCAACAAATAGGAATTTAAAAACAATTTTGTTTTTGGCGTCCTGTGCTTTAGGATTCCCTGTGTTGCGGTATACCTACAGGGTTCTTCCAGGTTTTACATTGATTATCCATATATACATGATTTAATGATATTAAAAAATTAAATATAGTTTTTTCTGTTTTATACATTTAATGTGCAAGGGACAGAAAGCAAACAGGCAGCCTGTAATGTGGTGTGCGGATGCTTTCCCACCGATGCCAAGCCAATAAGCGCAAAAGTATAGCACAACTATTAAGTGGTTTGTATACTTAGGTAAGTATTTTGCTGTGCTTACTTATATGAACTTATCAGTCGCACTCTCTGTTGCAAAAATACATCACGAGAAAATCATGGGATTTACAAAGAGATCCGTTTGTTTGTTGGATTGAAAAAAAAAGCAAATAATATTTAAATTGATCTCTGAGTTAGCAATGAGAAAACGTAAAATTATAAATATCTGGCATCGATAAACGCCTTTCTAAAACCAATAATGAACAAACAAAGATTGCCAATACTGCAATCTATAATAGACAACATTACCTACCTACATTCATATAAACATAAATTATACAACTTGTTTTAGTTTCTAATGCAGCAGTCACGATCGTATTAAGGTCACACAGTTACGACCAAACCAATGGAGACATTTTACTGGCGCCGAATAATCGTAAATGCTTAATGGTTTTATTGCTTGTTATTGAAGTACCTACCTTAATGACAGTAACTTCTTCAGTTATGCCACCGAGAGAAAGTCTAAACCGTCATTTTTATGGAGAATAAATTAAGAGAAATCATAGAATAACCACCACCCACTCAATAGTTGAATTATATTTCAAAAACTTTTGCCAATATAAACATAATCTTATTAACATTTTTTTTATTAAATAATAAGAATATACCTAATCATAAACACAACTCATATCAGAAAGACCATCTCGGGTATCATGCCTTTTCAAATGACTTACATGCTTTCAATGATCTTTGTTTAAATTTTAGGTACTATGACAAAGAATCTAGACTTACTTAACACATATCCTGATACCGAGAATTACCTACTCATTTCCTATCAAATAAATTTCTACGCACTGTAATAAGTAAGCGGTGGATTTGACATTTTTAGCTAATGACAGGCTAGAGTAGTTTGTCGTTCTATAATAATAAACCGCAATGCCTGATATGATCAGTGAGTTTAAAATCTCGTCCTTTGTATTCCAGGACATCGCCGGAGCGTGGAAGGGGCTGGAGATCGCCGAGAAGGCATTCGAGGAGTGGCTGCTGGCTGAGATGATGCGCCTTGAGCGGCTGGAGTACCTCGCGCAGAAGTTCAAGCACAAAGCCGACATCCACGAGGACTGGACCAGAGGTACACATTACAATCTTTTACTTGTGGTTGTATAGTATCTAAAATAGTATCTAAAAGAGTAGCCTTCGACTATCCAATGCAATTATGTATCTACCTACCTAATTGGCGTGCTCACATATTACAAAGAACATTCACGACTTCCCACGAAAGTGTTCGCCGTAGACAAAAACGTAGACGAAAGTGTTAGGGTACCTACGCACTATGCGGTTAGCCGGAATGCGGCCAGCCGTGCGGCTGACCGCAACAAAAAATTTGTACGAGAATGTAGTTTTCATTCGCACTACGACGCGGCTGCCGCCCGACCGCTCCGGTCGTTCTGAGCGCTGCGGCCCGACCGGCGGCCAGCCGGACGGTCGCCATACACACTACACGGATATGCTAGTTTGCGGTTGCCCGCCATTGCCGGTAAACGTGTTCACCAACGTGCGCGCATTTAAGTGAGTTTATTACTTTGGATTTCGATGCCGAAAATTTTATAATCGAGATACAAAATAGGCCAGCAATCTGGAATAGTAAATCCGCAGAATATTACGCAGAATATCCAACCGCAAACCACTACGGTTACTAAACGCACTTTCCGGTTGGAGGTGCGGCTATCCGCCACCCGGCTAACCGCAAGCGCAACCGCTTCTTACGGTTAGCCGGACGGCTGGCCGCATTCCGGCTAACCGCATAGTGCGTAGGTACCCTTAGTCCTCGATTTACGAGAAATAATGTATTAGCAAGCACTGTAAACTATGGCATATTCTCATTCCTAGATATCTCATTCATAATTTAGGACTTGAAGGCCTGCAATAGGTATTGATGTAGCAAACAATAGTATTAAATCAAATTAAATATCAGTTAGTAATATGCACACAACTTAGCCTAATTACCAAAAAAATATATTCTCAAATAGATATTTTATCCCTAGACCTTGCAAATAAGGTCTTTGCTCAAATATAAACCCAGCAATGAACCTTCGTCTCCAGGCAAGGAAGAGATGCTGCAGTCGCAGGACTTCCGCCAGTGCAAGCTGTACGACATCAAGGCGCTGAAGAAGAAGCACGAGGCGTTCGAGTCCGACCTGGCCGCGCACCAGGACCGCGTCGAGCAGATCGCCGCTATCGCCCAGGAACTCAAGTATGTTACGTATTCATTTTTGAGTCAATGCTATAGATACTGAAAATAGTTTTTTTTGGTTAACCTATATTGTCCCACTCCTGGGCAAAGGTCTCCCCCAACTCCCTAAAATAATATAGGATTCCTTTATTTTATTTTGTAGCGGTTTAGTAGCGGCGCTGCTTTGTTTTACCCGCGATAATTCAGGATGAAAAGAAGAGTACCTATAAGTATCTATGTTAATACTCGATTAACCTATCACCGTACCAAATTTCATGGATTTCATTGGATTCAACCGTTTTTCTATAATCTACAATTACATAAAGTTTACACTGCTTACGCTGCTTGCTAAGCAATAGCTTAATATAACTTGACAACATTTTTTTTTTATGAGAAGCTCTCAATAGTTTCTCCTATCCTAAGGTATCTCGCACCTTTATTACTTACACTAAAGAGTGTATGTATCCCCAAATGCTACATAATTTTGTCCCCTGGAGTTACTCGAGGCCCCGAGAGTTCAAACTGCGTAAAATGACGAGACAATGAAGCAGTCAAGACTTTTAATGTTTACCATTATTAACCTATTTATTAACCCACTTCAAAAAAGGAGGTTATCAAGTCTTCTGAAATTATTTTTTTCTCTTTTTTTTGCGGATATGTTACGCAATTACTCCGTTATTTAAGAACCTATTTAAAAAAATTTGTTTCTATGAATGTGTTGAGATGACAACTCACCAGGGGGCGCTGCTGTATATATTATACCTTCTAAATAACAAGCCCGATTTGATGCAGTTTTCTTTATTATTCTTAAAAAAAATTCAGTAAAGTGACAGAAGACTTGTAGTCGGTTTTTGTTTTAATAATGTTTTTTTTTATGCCTTCGACCGAGTTATAATAAATGATTATTTTATTCTCCAGCACCCTGGAGTACCACGAGGTGGCGAGCGTGAACGCGCGCTGCCAGCGCATCTGCTCACAGTGGGACCGGCTGGGCGCGCTCACGCAGCGCCGCCGCCTCGCGCTCGACGACGCAGAGCGCGTGCTCGAGCAGATCGACCTGCTGCATCTCGAGTTCGCCAAGCGAGCTGCGCCCTTCAACAACTGGTACGTCTCTTTTGAAGCCCTAGAATTAGGATGTCTTGGAAGTCATTAACACCTTCCATCACGAATTCGCTAAGCGAGCTGCTCCCTTCAACAGCTGGTACGTCTCTTTTGAAGCCCCGAAATTAGGGTGTCTTGGAAGTCATCAACACGTTCCATCACAATTTCGCTAAGCGTGCTGCTCCCTTCAACAACTGGTACGTCTCTTTTGAAGCCCCAAAATTAGGGTGTCTTGGAAGTCATCAACACGTTCCATCACAAATTCGCTAAGCGAGCTGCTCCCTTCAACAACTGGTACGTTCCTATACTACTACTACTACTACTTCTAATACCTCTTTGACTGAAGAATGCAGAATATTATAAGGTGACCTGGAAATCTCTCCCGATAAGAATTTAGAATATCAGGCCTTTAAAATATTAGGTTGGAAAGGAGGAACTGCAGCACCCCAAGCAGACAATCGGAATGTCAGTCAATTTATGCAACCCATCTTAAAACTCGTGGTAGAAAGAAAACGAAAAAACATGCTTTTCCTAATATTGTTTTCATTGTAAATAAATAAACAAATAAAATTGATTCCAGGTTGGACGGAACCCGCGAGGACCTCGTGGACATGTTCATCGTCCACACCATCGAAGAAATCTCCGGCCTTATGGACGCACACGCTCGCTTCAAGGCTACTCTCGGCGAGGCTGACAAGGAATACCAGGTGTGTTACACGCTATTTTTAGAGAAAATGTGGAAGAAAAGCGAAAATAAATGCTATTAAAGAAATAAAGAAGATCCTAGTAGGTACAAGTCAATTCTATTACAATTATACAATTTGTCTCTTTCCTATTATGGTTTCTTCAAAAAACACACACACACAAAAACCAGCGAACTTATTGTTTAGTTAATTTAATTCGTTCTTATTTGTTTTCCAGGCGATAGTGAACCTGGTCCACCAGGTTGAGTCCATCGTGAAGCAGCACCAGATCCCTGGAGGTCTGGAGAACCCCTACACCACACTCACCGCCCACGTAAGTGACACCATCTATTAGAGTATAAGGTTAGCTGGACTTAAACATTAAAACAGTCACAGCAGTAAGAGAAGAAAATAAACTTTCACGACCACTTCATTGAAGAAGACATGGCTCCAATTCTTATAAAATATCCAATAAAACGATTCTAAGCACCGATTTTTTTACAGTAAGTACCTACGGATTAACGATATCCGCTTCTTTCACTAGGTCTTCAAAGAATTAGTTTTACAATTCGTTTTCTCATAAGACAATTAACGACATCCACTTCCTTCGGTAGGTCCTCAAAGAATTTGTTATACAACAATCTGTTCTTCTATTTCCAGGAATTGAACCGCAAGTGGGGCGACGTGCGGCAGCTGGTGCCACAGCGCGACGCCACACTCGCCGCCGAGCTCCGCAAGCAGCAGAACAACGAGACCCTCCGCCGCCAGTTCGCTGAGAAGGCCAACGCAGTCGGGCCCTGGATCGAGAGGCAAATGGACGCTGTCACCGCTATTGGCATGGGTCTTCAGGTAAAATACCTTTTACTTAATTACCTTTACTTAATTATAAACACCAAAAACAGGAAAAAAACACAATGAAACATACAAACTTAAAATTAGTGTTTTAATTGGCGACCTTATCGCTCAAAGCGATCTCTTCCAGGTAACCAATCTAGCAGGGATCAGGGTACAAGTAAAATCGTTCAATTTTATCATGACGTCGTGTTGACTGCAGAGCCTTAAAAAGAGTAGTAGGTAGTAGAAAGATTATCTTTGTTTATAGCCAGTTTGCAGAGAAGGTCATTAATGTTAGACTTTGAATCCTGAGGTTGCCGGAAGCTATTGTCGCCATGGACATGGGTCAGAGCGAACGGTTCTCTAGTTCAATAAAGCCTTTTCTTCCCAAGAGTTGGACTTAAACAAACATGTTTTTTTTTTCATTTGACATGAGAGTTTATGAAATATCTACGAGTAAGATAGTGAAAGAATGTAATCGTAAAACTAACATTACCTAACAATGACTTTACAAAACCCATCTTGGTGTTCCAGGGCTCGCTGGAAGACCAGCTCCGCCGGCTGAAGGAGTACGAGGCGGGAGTGTACGCGTACAAGCCGCACATCGAGGAGCTCGAGCGCATCCACCAGGCCGTGCAGGAGGGCATGATCTTTGAGAACAGGTGGGCACCAAACTATTAGCAGTAACTAGTGGGAAAATATTTTTAGAAGTAACTCTCAATAAAAGGCTGTGACTGCAAAGAGTTTGCTAAGGGGATGCCACAGTTCTATAACTCTAGTTTTAAAAATATATACAGCAGGTAACTACCGCAGAAACTTTTAAAGGTGGTTTCAGTACGTCAAACTTTTGTTCTACGACTACGATATTCGCCTAAAATATCGGTTGTTCCATTCAATAAGTTTATCGGCCTTTGACAAATCGTATGGAGAAGCAAAAATTTAGACTTTAGACGTAATGAAACCACCCCTAAAAGGCTAGGCGTTAGTTACCAGTAACCTACCTATTGCACTGTTGTCTTTACAAGAACTTATCTCCTTTTCACTCGCCTATCAATCAGTGCTAAGCCCCGTCAAAAACTAATTAAGTACCTAGTTCAAACAACGTTAACACTAAAAGATTATAATGTCTACAAATTAGCCAAACTCTATATTAAACTTCCTCCAGATACTCACAATACACGATGGAGACACTCCGCGTGGGCTGGGAGCAGCTGCTGACGTCCATCAACCGCACCATCAACGAGGTGGAGAACCAGATCCTGACGCGTGACTCCAAGGGCATCACGCAGGAACAGCTCACCGAGTTCCGCGCCTCCTTCAACCACTTCGACAAGAACCGCACCGGTGAGCATTGAAAACCAATAATCGCAGACCAATAGAGAACCTTATATTGTCTCTTAACTTACCTAGTTCCTAGATTATGCTATATCTAACAGTGTTACCACCTGTAACCTAGTTGCCTGACAATAAACTATTTCATTCATTCATTCAATAGCTACATATATATATGATCTTCAAAGTAGGAGGAAATCCTCAAATCGACTGTATTGTATACAAGGCAGATATTTTTCTAAAAATTCTGACATCTGTACCTACATATAACCTGTTAATTATCGCGTAAAATAATGTAGGTATATCACAATCACATAGGACGCTGTAATGAGCGTGGCGAGGACACAACACAGTTTCTTGATCTACAGGCCAGAGTTAAAAATATTTAATAGCATCAGTAATAATACTTAGGAAGTTAACTGGGCGACCGTTCTTGTGATTTTCACGGCGGAAACTCATTGACGTGATTAGAATCCGCTGAGCAACCTATCGAAATTTCTATGAATTTCTTCCTCTACCTATAGCTAAAAGTTCTTTTTTTTTTACGTGACTACAGCCTGCCTGATGTTAAGCATTGCTGCAGCCTAGGATGTAACACGCGTACCTAGAAGATACATATTAACTCTCACCGTGACTATATATGTATATCATACTTAGCAATCAAGACAAAAAAACTCGAGTGATTTTATGGTATTAGTCGGGAAGACTATCGAGATGAACACAATAAATTACCAATTAATCAAAGATGTTACTCAAAATTCTCCACTTCCTTTCCAGGCCGCCTAGCACCAGAAGAGCTGAAGTCGTGCCTGGTATCTCTCGGCTACAGCATCGGCAAGGACAGGCAAGGAGAGCTCGACTTCCAGCGCATACTCGCCGTCGTAGACCCCAACAACTCAGGTCAGATATAAATTCAATTGATTAGGAATGGAAATAAGATGTAGGCACGAAATGAGCCATCTGAGAAATTTACCAACGAATGAACTAGGCAATTCTATGGTGAACTAAAATAACGCATAACCAGCTTAACCAGCCATACGTACATGAACACAGCAACAAAATGACATATACCAAGAGTCAGTACATATCATGTCGGTAGAAAAGTTCGTATGAGAAACCAACTCTGGTATTGACTTTTCTAACCGCCCGGAGGGCCATCTGACATGGTTTTAAGACTGCCTCACTTGACACACGCAAGCGCCTAAATGAAATACTATATCTATTTAGCCCTACCTACTCTAGTAACAAAGTTATTTTTCAAATGTTCCAGGCTTCGTATCGTTCGACGCGTTCTTGGACTTCATGACGAGGGAGTCGACAGACACCGACACCGCTGAACAGGTCATCGACAGCTTCAGGATCTTGGCTGGAGACAAGGTACGACTATTCCACCTCTGCAGACGGTTGTTGTGTTCAAATTGTTAAGTTTCATTTAGGTAATGGTAACTGGGCGCACAAAACAACCAAGTAGACAAACAAATCCTCTTACGCATGTTCCCATCTGATTTGTCATCTTCATTGAACACTCGAAATGTTCGAAGGTTCCTTGGCACAATCCAAATGTAATTATTAGTCTAGTATAACCTGGTTAGGTTATCTTCATAAAAACTTTGAAGATTTGGGAATCTGCTTTCTGAAATTATCTTGAAACATATCTGAAGGAATCTAAGTGTACTTATAAATAATTAATTCCCTCCGCAGCCCTACATCACCGCGGACGAGCTCCGACGCGAGCTGCCTCCCGACCAGGCGGAGTACTGCGTGGCGCGCATGCCCCCGTACCGCGGGCCCGGAGCCCCGCCCGGCGCACTCGACTACATGGCCTTCTCTACCGCGCTCTACGGAGAGACCGACCTCTAAGGTAATAATGGTAACTAAAGAATGAACTGATCTTTTTAATCTATGACACAGAAAGAGAAGTGATTGAGTTCAACAGCTTTGTGCAAATAGTCTCTTTTTTTTACAAGGAATGGGTTTGCACTTGACCGTAATTCGCCTGATGGTAAGCAATCATTACGGTCTAGGATGGAACGTGCTTACCCAGTAAGAACCGAGTAATTAAGTAATTCGAGATAATACATAAATACAATCTCTTTGAGTAATTCGATGTTTATACAGCAGGCACTAATAAACAGATACCTACATAGCAAGCATACCTCCTAATTAAATGGACCAATTAACTTAAAAAATATCTATTACTGGCTTCATTGAGAATGGGTTTAACCATTTTTTACGCAAATTGATAGATGTATAAAGCAATCCAACTATGCAGTTATTATTAGCGTTCACCATCTAAATACGATCCACTGCCAGCTTGTAACAATGTTGGTATAACTATCAAGTAGGTATCAATGATTTATTTATCAGCACACAGGTTTGAACTGAATATAACTAGGATATGACCTTTGTTATTCTTACAATACAGTACCTACTATTTCTCTCTGAAATCTCAATTTATCACACATTTTTTGTAGTCAGTTTCTATCTACTGCAACAAAAAATTGTTGAATATTTATCTTGTCGCTCGTAACTAATGTTCAAAGCAACAATAATTTCCAAGTGTCACCTTGCAGATTATATTATTTGGGGAGCAAAAAATATTTGTATATTTGGCAGCGGTCCAGTGGAGCTGGCCTTCTGCCTGGCTCCCACACTATGTGTCTAGTGTATATTTAGCCGCCTGATAATGATCTGTTCTAAATAAGTGCGTGTTAGATCCAGGTCGCGCGGAGAGGATGTCACCCACACCAGTGAAGACGCGCCGGACTGGCCGCCAGTACAAGCCTGACAGACAACTAGCAGCCGGCGCACAACAACACGCAAAGATCACTCCCCTCACATTGGTCTCGCCCTAAACTTAGATCAATGTAACGCGAACGATCTTTGTACTCATAGTATTAGTACTATAAACAGTTAAATATTTATGTGCAATGTTCAAACCAAATACGCCATTAACTCGTACAGTCTCCTTGCAGTTCGGCTCAAGCAGGAAAGAACATACAACCTATTTATACTAGGCATTAGGTATTTTTAACTTTTTATATAAAATTCTCAGGGAAGTCACAAAAATATTATTTGTAAGATAAATGGTGCTAATGTTAGGCTTCACTAATGTCTGACACCAAACTAAGACTCATTCGTCATGATGAGAATGTTTTTTTGTTATTTTTTTATTTATAAGCATATTTATACAAGTTCAATTTTTTAATTACTGCCATTAGTAATTATAGAAATTCAGTGGTAGACAGTACCTAAACAGGTTTAAGTTGTCTAAATTATAGATGTTGCAGGAAAGTATCACATAAATTATTTATATTCATAGATTGCCATAACTTGCCTGCATCTATTTATTTATCATTTTTATATCATTGTTTGTAAGAGTATTTTGGATTTAGTACTCGAAATAAATGATCTGCCATATTTTTGTCTTATTATATTGACTGTGTTGTTAACTCAGCGACCTTGTGGAGCGGTATATAGACTAAGAACGGATATATGCCCAAAAAGTATAATATACTAACTCGAATGTACAGCTAATTTAATAAAGAGCTCTTAAATTAAACAAATGCGTTTTATTTTTTTAAATGTCCTATAGCTACTATGGATTTAAATAACAATAAACATAATCTACAGCCTTGTAGGCAAGTTACAACTTCATTTTGCTTAGATCATAACACAAAACCCTAGTTCTATGAGTTTACAAGCACCAGTTTGTCCTTCATAGTGGGGCTATTTAATAAACCCAAAAAACAAAAAAACCTTTTAGAACTTCCTTTGATGTCAAATCAATGGGTCAATGGAATATAATACAATTTATACAACCAAACAAAATGCAATTCTGTCCCACTTCTGTGATACATTTAACATGAACATTGTAAACAACTAAACTCAAATTTTAAATTTGGTGATTGGTGAATTTTATGCAATTGAGATACCAATATAGATCAACAAATAACTAATTAAAACAAACCATATATCCTTATTTCTTTTCTTGTTCTACTTTCTTCTCTTCAGCTGTTAAAAGAGCACTTTTGATGCCTACTTTTTTTAGTTCCTCCACTAATTCTCCTGATTGATGCATCTGCAGCATGATATCACAGCCTCCAACAAACTCTCCATTGATGAACACTTGAGGTATTGTCGGCCAGTTGGAGTAATCTTTGATACCTGAAAAATGGAATTGATAGTATTTACATAGTAATTAGATTTCAAAATTAACTATACAAAATGTCTGACTGATATGTGATCTGACTGATACCTACTAAGCAAATTAGTTAATTGTAGCACAATTTTGTACATGAGATAAAATTAAATTCACAGTAGTTATTCAAATGTACACCAAATGCTATTGTCTCAAGAATTATATTAATAAAACTGTGGTTACTGATACCTAACTTGACATACTTCATTTATTTATTATCCAATCGAAGCCAATGGTACAGTATGAGAGAGGCCTATACATACCCAACACTGGGACAAAACCGGCTGTAGATGATGATCCAAATATAAGACAATAATGTAACATTGTATAAAACCTCAAGTTGCTTGATCAATATTACGAGATAATAATATACACAGGATTGCAAAAACTATGTTATTATAATTGTAATAACAAAGTGTCTATCTAGTTAGTAACAGGCTCTATTACATCAGCTATACAGTTTAATCTAACAAGAAGAGTATAGATAACTTATCAGAATTAAGTGGTTGTTTGGAACTTAATTAAAAGTAGACCTAATATATACTTACCTAATATAGACTTTAACACAAAATATGTATTTGATAGTTTTAACACTTATTCAATCAAAATATTCTTTAGAATAACTGGAGTTCAACCCAAATAGACCTAACCTTTACAGTTACATAAGTTCAAAAAAGTTTGACCGTCTGTTGTGTTTTATTTAGCTATCATTTCCAAAAACCAGAATCTATTCTCAAGGCATGCTTCACGTGCTAATTTGTACTAAAACGCCGGTAAGGTAGTCACGATGACTCGTGAATTTATTAAAGAAAACATACCTTGTCTTAAATTTTCATCTGACAATACATCGTGACTATCATATGGAACTGCGTGCATTCTCATGATTTGGACTACTGCGTTACTGAAACCACATCTTGGCGCGTCGGGAACTCCTTTCATGAACACCACAACTTTGTTATTCTTCACAATATTATCAATTTTCTCTTTGACGGGAGCATCTGCAAAAGTACGACTTGCTAGCTTGAAGGTGTTGTTGTATATGGGCAAGAAACTCCGTCTAATAACGTTGTTCATTTTTAAAAATGATCTAGATAATTTCGCTATTAATTTTAATAAATATCTCTTTGTTTTGATATTAATTTTACGAATTCGCTACAATTTTACAGCATGAATGAAATGGAATGGGAAATGTGAATGCAAAGGCCACAGATAAAATTAATGTAATTGTCAATAGAGATGTGTCATTTATTTCAGGTTTGATTTAGTTTTTGGCATGGAAATAATCTTAGACAAATCCTTACTCTAACGGCCGTTTGCAATAACCTACCTATCTTTAATCTCCGGTTGCTATCTACAGTTCTTTAAAGATTAAACACCTATCCATACTTGCATTTCAATAATCTATCTGCGAAATGTCTATCCGAGTCAACCGATAGATCGACAGTCCTCCCGAGCGTTTCGTTTATGGATTGTAAAGATTCTGAACCCTCATTTTATTTGTGTAACAAAAGCTCACAAAACAATTTCATTTCATTTCCGATCAAAAGAGTGCCTTTATTGAGTGTAAAATTTCATAATTCATAAAGATGTATTTTTATAAAAATATTTTTTCATAGAGAAAAAAAACATATGAAATTGATAAAGTAAAAACGAAACGCACTGATGACATTTCAAAGCACACCAGTGTTGCCGATTTAGCTCTTTTAGAGCTAAAATTAGCTTTATTATCTGATATTTAGCAATAATTAAATAAAATAAAAGCAAGAATTATAGGTAGTTCTTTTATTTTACATTTTAACTTGAATCATGATAATTCTAAAAGCAACGGAACAGCAAAAATATGTGGAATTCATTTTAAGAAGGACACAACCAATGCAATATTATTGAGTTATTTGTAGATATGAGATTAAAAAAAGGAGTATAAAAGTTTTATATGAAGATAAGAGTAGGTAATGTTACGATTTTCTGTTTTAATATTGATACCTAATTTAGTGGCTATCAAAATGTTAACGCTATAAATATGTGGGTCAACCTAGCCTTTTTTTTAAATTCAACTGGCAGCACTAAAGTGCATATTTTGTTTGTTAGACGTCATGATCAGCTGTTGCCTGACTTTTCTAAGGTCCATAAAATAATACATCTTGTATTAAGTATATTACAAATATATATGTTTTGAGATAAAATCATTTTCATAGCATGCGGATTACAGGCATACAGTTGTGTTTATAGTCATAGTAATTCATTGATAGTGCATTGCTTTTCTATGGACCAAATAATACATTTTCAGTGTTAATAAATTGTGATAACTATAGTCAATCAGTGATTAAGCTACAAGAACTTTACCTTATCAATAAAGATTCCTTATTGTGTTTCATTCTGTGTAGGTATATGTATGTCTGTGATTAGTGGTAGATATTGGGGTGTATGCTCAATGGGTAGATATAAGAATAAATTATCCAATTGTAATTTTACAGTGATTTTATTTATAAAATACCTAACTACCTACTTACACCTATTACTCAGGTCAGAATTTAAGTAAATAATAGTATAGGTAAAGTGCATATAACATTAATATAAATTAAACAACAATTATGAGTTAAATGTGTAATTATCAATCAGGTTTTGTCGCTTAGAGTGACCTACACTCACTCACATATTATTATTACTATGATGGTGCCAGTGAGATAAGTAACTCAGGTGATAGATGAACTTTGGGTGCACTTCAGCTACACCTTGCATTCTGCATATATTGTGTAATACTGCAGTTGCAATTATTACTGCCTGTGTAGTTTTTAATGCAAGTCGAATTTTTAAAGAAAGCACAGGAAAACACCTTTTCCAAACTCTGAAACACCTGTGAATAAATACAAAAATGTGAATAAAATGCTAGAAATAATTAGATATGAAGTAGTTGACAAGTTTGTTACCTTTCAATGGGGTTCCTGGTTAGCACATGTGCATCATTATACTGGTGCTCATTTGATGTTGCTGGACTAGCACCGGTGTCATCAAATATGACTTGCTAGGATAGGTACTATCTTCTATGAGCCACCTGTTGCCAAAAACTCCATCTTCACATTGCACTGAAAACAATTTTACTTAATAATTATATATTAAAGAAGTTGTAACTTTAACAGGATAATTAAATAAGTTTTAGGACTAATAAGCTAAAGGAAGGTTATATATGCAACATTTTAGCTACTTATGTATTCTTAAAATGTAATTTTGTAAGAATTTGTAATAGTATTTAGTTACCTTTCAAATAAAAGTTATTGAATATGGTAGCATCATGGGAAGACCTCGGCCACCGAGCTACAACATGCATGAGTCTTTGTTGCATACTGCTTGCATATTGAGGGAACATATGCCCTTTCTATTTCTGAATTCCTGCCTTACAGTAGAACCTGAAAAGTATATTACAAATAAGCACATCTTTGACATGTATCTGAGTACCATTATATATATACCAGTAGTCATTGAGAAAAAAGTTATAAGTACCTACTAACTTGGAGACTGTATAAATAGGTACATGTGTACAGTCCAAGGGCATAGAACCGGAGTGCCAAGAGCAGTTGGTGGAGAGGAATAACTCCGTGATTACTGGAATGATGGAAAGAAAAAGTTAGCAAGATCGTACCTGTAGTTTGTAGGTTATGTGGAATGTAAACAAGTCAACTCACCGGGAGGATTGCACTGATAGAAATGGTGATATTTCTGTCAGCAGCATTTCCACAGCCTCCTTGGCCGAAATCTATATGTAAATTCATGATTATTTAATTCGGCGAAATGGTTTACGCGCACGTAACTCCTTGGACTCTCATGTCGGCAATTGGAGACGAATCAAAGAACCCGGCTTCGTAAAACTCATTGTCCGAATCGTCACTAAACTCCATTTTAAACTTTAATAACAAAATTCACACACAATAATTACAAAAAATTCAAATACGATAGAGTTCTTTTGAACAATCCGTCAACAAAACCCCCGTTTCAGTCGGATAGGCCAAAACCCAATCTGTCAGTCGTTCTAGCTACTGACAGTTACGGATAGCATGATATTGAAATGCAATTATTTCATCTTCTATGAAAATAGTAATCTATGGATAGAAATATTCCCTCCGAGCCCTCTGACAGATAGTTAGGCATGACGGACAGATAAGCCGTATCTATCCATGGTTATTGAAACGCAAATAAGCAAAATTAGTTACTATTGGTAGGATATTTAATCTGAGATTGAAGATAGGTAGGTTATTGCAAACGGCCGTAAGGAAATAATATTATATAGTACGAGGGATGAAATAAAAAATCCTTGGTTTTTGGCGTAGAGAGAGTATACTCTCTCTACGGTTTTTGGTATTATCAATCAGGTCTTATTCGTTAATTTTTAATCTTTTCACTTTTAGTCTGTGATCAGTTCATTCAATTTTTAAAAAGTCAAAAAGTTGATTGTCTTGTCTGCAGGGGTTATTGTTTGAGAAAATATTTATATTTCACTGGAATTCAATATAAAACACTGTAAAATGGAAAATGCTGAAGAAATATTTCACTTTCTTGAAGACTTCTCCAAAAGGAAACCCAAGACTATTCCTCAAGAGCTCAACGAGTACTTGGCGTACGTAGCGCGTACCGGTGACCCTGTCTACCAATGGTCCCTTGTGAAGAGTTTGTTCAAAGAGAAACTGTTGAGCGTCATCACCGATTTCTATGAAACAACCCCAGGCATCGAAATCCCTCCGTATCCTAACGTAGACCCATTCAATTACGACATTATGAAGAATAGCTTATTGGAGCGTCTCGACTCGTTTACGTCTGCACCATTCACTGTACAAAGAATTTGCGAACTACTCACATTTCCACGCAAGCAATATAATCGCATTGACAAGTTTATGCGAGCGATTGAAAAGAATATTCTCGTCGTGAGTACTAGAGAGCCAGGTATACAGCGGCATCCTGAAGAGAACGGCGAAGCCAACGAGCCTATAGTCAACGGCTCTGACAATAATTCTGAATACAATGTGGATGTAGAAATGGAAGATGTAGCATGGAAGGAAAACAATGGCCAACAAACTCACAATGAACCACAACCTAGTTCTTCTGATACCCACATATCTGTAGATGACATTGAAGCTAGATTAAAAGCAAAAGAAGAGTCACAAATGGAAACTCAAGAGAAAACTGCCACTCAGTATGAATCTGTGACTCCTCCGGAGCTAAATGTGACTAATGAGTCACCCGATGACAATAAACCAAGTGACTCACCAAGTACACCCAACTCGGAAACAATAGGAACAGAAGAAAAACCTGAAGAGCCTAAATTGACTCCTCCTCCTGAAGAACCAAAGCTGGATGTGGAAATGAAGACTGAATCAGCTGTAAATACTAATCTAGTGATTCCAGAAATAAGGGTAGATGATGCTGAAATGACTGAACAAAAACTGCTTGAGCAAGCTAAGACTGAGAAAGATAAAATGGAGGATGAGTCTGAAGCTAAAGAAACAGAAATTTCTGTCTCAGAATCTGAACCAAAATCAGCGCCAGAGACAGAATCCCCTCAGGCCATTGATGAGAGCAGTTCAGATTCAAAAGATGAACCGGAGCTTAAACTGTCTGAAGTCCTCACATCGAGTGAGGAAAGTTCTTCTTCAAGTGAGAACACAGACGGTAGCAGCAACTCTCCAAAAACAGATGAAGGACACATTGACATCCAAGAAGAGTCTAATCAATCAGACTCCAATACTTCCGAGGCTCCAACTGAAGAAGCCACAACTAAACCGGCTGAAGAAGTTGAGGCAGAACCAGTCAGCAAAGTAGACAGTCCTCCCCCTAAAATTGAATCTGATAACTATTCAATATCAGATGTCAACTCAGAATTAAAGGAGCCTCCTCCTGAATGTAAAATAGTAACTGAAACTGCCGAGGCAACAAAGGAGATCCCACCCACAGAAGAAACTAAGAATGACTCTGAAAACAAGTCAGAAAATGCTGAAAACATTACTGAAAAAGAGTCCAGTCAAGAACCTCAGAGTATGAATAGTGAATAAGTAGATTTAAGACAATTTCAATTATTGTATCTGATATTTGATAATGGTAAGTAAGCATTTATGAAATTTGCAATTTTTCCACTTGTGTACTTAGACCAATTAATTTGTCTCTTGCTAAACGGAAATAGGTTTTATGAAGTGTGTTCTTATTTGTAAGTTGTGAAATATGTGTTATGAAGATCAATTAATAGTAAAAAATAGTATTAATTTTTTATTTATCAATGTATGGTAAGAATAAAACATGTCTTAATTAAAATTGTATTTTTCTTTCACTAATACATCTATGTTCTTGATTAGGTATGAACCTCATTCAACATCTTTAGAAATATACAATCAAACATCCAGTTTGTCTGTAGAAAATAAAATAAAAAATCACAATTATAATACAAAAATATCACAATTATCTACCTATCACTTTACTTTCAAATTTAAAACCAAAACAATAGTGAGTATATTTTTGAGTTTCACACATCTGATTTATATAACTATTTGATACAATTGCACACAAAATATTGTATCTATTTTAATTGTTTTAGACATGCATTATTTCATTTTAACACTTCACTTTTTTCATAAACTTAGTATTAGAGCTTGCTAAAAGCATGTTGCCAGAGGACTTACCTATCCTATATTAATATTAGCTTTCCAGTTGTTATTGTAGGCTTTAATCATAATAGGCAATAGATGGGAAATATTTAGAGACTCTTATATTCTTCCAGAGGTATTATGGAGTACAAATAGTTCAGACAGAATTAACATTCAATGGGTAAAATAATTGTGTAGGTAACAAAATAAAAAACCAAGGTGTAACAAAAACGAATTTATTTCAACAAGTCTAAGTTCATAAAACTTCATTTACATAATAACAACACATTTTTATTTGAAATTCAATAATTACTATTACACTCAGTCCTATTCTACTTAATACAACTTTAATAATAATATCTATAATTACAAAACTATCATAACTCTTGCGTCTGTCAGATATCACATTTTATTATGCCTATGCTAAGAGCTAAAATTACATTACACAGAATATAATTTATTTTTTATGTTTTGAGCCAAGAACTTTGAGTTCGTTTCTCAAGATTTTTCCGGCTGCATTTCTTGGGATAGCATCTAGGAAGACTACACCTCCTTCTAGATGTTTGTATTTGGTTAGTTTGGTAGCAACACAGTCATAGACGTCTTTTTCAGTGAGTTTGTGCTTTGGTTTTAGTACTACGAACGCTTTAGGTATTTCTCCTGCTAAAGCGTCTGGTACTCCGACTACTGCCACATCAGCTACTTCCGGGAGCTCCATTACCACACTCTCCAATTCTGTTGGTGATACCTGAAACATAGAATACAAATTTATTTGACCTTTTTTAAATTGGTTTCTGATGGTACCTACTTTTAATGAGCATTACAGACTCATGCAGTAGGGATTGTACCAGTTAAACCTGTACAGATTAAAGGCGTTAATAGACAATTCGTGACGGAACAATTACTAATGTATCAGCGAACTATTTATATGGTATTATAAGGCATGTTTCATACGTAGAAGGACCTGAGCGAACACCACAATGTATTATATATCTGCCCATACAACTCTCGCAATTTATTGATTCTGTGGAGGAGTCACGACCCGCAGTAACGAGGAATACGACTAAATGGGGAGGTACTCAAGCACCGTCACACTCTCAGTTACATAGATGAGTGCTCTGTATGCCTACAAAGTTATGTGCTTCGGCCACTTAATTACTAAGTTCAAATTCAATTAGGTACTCGTATATTAATAACGGACCGACAGACTTCGTCCTGTCAAAATGATTTGTAATGTGGCAGTATTTTGTTCCTATCTTTGATTTTAGGAACACACCTACATTGCTTAGACAACACTGACCTTTATACAATTACAATAGAGTTCAAATCTAGTTTTAGTTAGAAAATGTGTGTATAGGAAGAAGAAAAGGGATTTTCAGGCAATTATTCGATTTTTTCTCACCGTTATAAGCATCCTTGAACTTCAACGAACATTAAAAAAAAGAATTGGCCAAATTGGTCCAAGCGTTGTTGATTAATGCGCTTACCAACACATTTCACGATACATTTTCAAAGTATAAATATAGATAGATTAATCCAACACCTCTCACCTGGTTCCCCTTAACCTTGATAAGTTCCTTGGTCCTGTCCACGATGTAGAAGTACTGGTCGTCGTCATAGTACGCCACGTCCCCGGTGTGAAGCCAGCCCTCTGAGTCGACTGTCTCCCGAGTGGCCGCCTCGTTGTTCCAGTAGCCTTTCATTACCTGGATATAACATGATTTTTTAATATTTGTGTGTGTATAAAGATTTGGGTGATCAAAATGACAAGGGCTTGATCCCGTCACAACATCATCATCATCACCAATTATTCCACTGCTGAGCATAGGCCTCTCTTCTAGTACTCCACTCATCCCGGTCTTTTGCTTATTGAATCCAGGTGTGCTGCCTGCGGTTTTTGTAAAATTCGTCAAAAAAGTAAAAAAAAATGAATGGTCTTATAACCGACTTTAAGTAAATGTTGTTCTGGTTTAGCTAGAGTAGAACAAAACTGTGCAAACGTGTTATAAGTAGATTTTGTTTCTAAAAGTTTGTAGGTACGGGTTTGTCCAAGAATTTCTCGGTAAGGAAGAGTGATACGAAGATAAGCATTTTTAATTATAATTAAGTACCTACATACTTTAACCATTTATGGAGCAGTTCAAGTTTTGTCAAAATCGGTTTAGGAGTTAGGTTATGGAACATTTTTAATAAGTAGATACTTACAGATATCAAATTTGTATGAAACTTTCCAACGACATTCTTAGGTCTTACCTGCGGTCCCTTCAACAAGAGTTCTCCAGACTTGTGTGGTCCCAGCATCTCCCCGGTGGTGAGCGACAGGACCCTGGCCTGCGTGCTCGGGATCAACTGGCCGACGGAGCCTATCTTGTGGTACGGGTAGATGTAGGGAGTCATTAGAGTTACCGGGGAACTCTCCGTCATTCCGTACCCTGGCGAAACATAAAAACAAGATAGATAGATTAATTCTTTATTGGACACTAAAACAAGATACAAAATAAGTAAAAACATTTTAAATCGAATGCCACTTTGTGGCTTTATATCCTTAAAAGTAGGATGATGTAAGTTTGGCGTGTCTGTGTCTTTGTCTGTGACACGAACTCAATCACTCTTAATTTAGATTAAAAAAATCTTCTCTGAACGTCTCACAATTAAAATTCAGTTATATCTTGTGCAAGCCCCAGATAATTTATGTAGGTAAGTAAGTGTTTAAATACTTATATGAAACACAAACCAAGACACGGGATTTCTGTCTCTTGACTTTTTTTAATTATTACGCCCAAACCTTACCTTGCAGCAACTTGATCTGATCTTTAGTCTTGTCCACTTTAAGCAGGAACTTCTCCAGCATGCTGTCGGTGGTGGGCGCGGCTCCAACCATGATGGTCTCCACCGACTCCAGGTGCTCCTTCTTCACCATGGGGTGTGTGGCGAGGAACGCCAGCAGAGAAGGCACTACGAACAGAGTGGTCGGCTGGTACTCTAATAGACATTTTACGTAGTCCTCGGAGGTGAATCTGGAAAATATTAATATTACCAGTTATAATAGTGACGTTCTCTATAAACTTTAAGAGTATAACATTATATTGTAAAGAAAGTTGTACACAATAGTCAGACTTCACCATATCCTATAAGATCAAGTTTCTATTTTATTATAAGTTTTAGTTTGTAAGTTATTTTTGTGTCTATTATGAATAAATAAATGATGATGTGTTTAATTCTGTGGGGAGTCTCGACCCTCAGTCATGATGAGATCAATCAATCAATATAGCTTTATTGTAGGTACACCAGAAAACAAAAAAAAATACAAAACAATTTATAGAAATATTACTTAACCTAGGTACATTGGGCGGTCGTATCGCGTAGAGCGATCTCTTCCAGGCAACCTATGAAATATGACGCAAGAGTGAATGTGACTGACGTAATTGACACGATGACGATGATAATGGACAGTAATTATGCTTAGTCTGAAATGTTTGGTAATGAGTGTGGATTTTTGCGCCTGGCAGTTAGTAGAACGGTCTACTAACTGCCAGGCGCCTTAACCAACTAGACTACGGAGTCTAGTTGGTTAAGGCGTTCTGACAGTAGCAGAAATACGCAGGTTCGAATCCTGCCGGTCGTGATTATTTTCGCTCATTTTCCAATAAGTTTAAGGTGATAATGGACATATTTTGATTTCGTTTTCATAATATGTGTCTGTTCAAACATCTCTATAATAAAGTATACTGTGATTAGTTACGAAAGTCACAGCCTTCAGTTATAAGTATTTTGAGCCGAAGAGAAGCTCTTCAAGTACATGTCATATTATTTCAAGCATATTTGGTAATTCTAAATTCATACCTGGGCATAGTAACTACATGGTATCCTAACGACAAGTTGTAGTTAAGGACTCCGTTGAATCCGTAAATGTGGAAGAATGGAGGCACCGTCAGGATCAATTCACCCTGACCTGGAAAATAGAATAGAGCATTTTAAAAATAAATAAACTCATTTGTTGAGAATTGAAAAAGCGATGTCATTTATTCGCATATAAATGGGTGCTAATGTTTATGGTTTAAAAAGTGACACCATTACAACTTCACATAACTACCTAAGTAGTTCCTACAACTTTACAAAACATTTTGAATTAAAAATCTTGATTTGTCATAATACAGCAATTGTTAAGCCACATCAGAAGCTAGCAGCTTGTAAAGTTGTGTCGAGATTTTCAAGGCTTCAAGGGTGCTACTAAGAATACTCTTTACCCACCTTTTTTCCCTTCATACTAAAATCTAATGTTAAAATAAGAATTTTCGATAAATTCTGACATTCCAATTTTAAAACGTTAACCTACCTTTTTTCCCTTCATACTTCATCAACTTCGGACATTGGACCTGCTTCAAGTTAGAAACGAGGTTCTTATGTGTGAGCATGACTCCTTTAGGCATGCCCGTGGTGCCGCTAGAGTAGGGTATGAGGCACACACTGTCGCTGTCTACGTCGGGAATGTCAGCTTTGTGGTCCGCCATCAGCAGGGAGCGGAGGCCGTAGACATCTGCAAAATGGAAAAAAGAAGAAATGAAGAATAAATAAGAACACATGTCCAAAAAAACTCATTATAAGTATGTTAAAGAAAAAAAATTATAGTCGATGTCAAAATCATATTTAACTAGAATAAAATAGTAAAATTTAGTTCCTAAGAATTTAATTTCTTGCTCTTTTACAACCATTTCATTTTGATTGTTATTGATAATCCGATCCCACTATCCCACGAATAGTACAATGACGAAGTTTGCGCGTGTGTGCGTTTGTATGTGTATTGCTTCTTAACGGTCGAACGGCAGAACTGATTTAGATGCAATTTGGTATGGAGATAAATTAGACCCTGGATTTAACACAACGGCTACATTTTATTCCGGATTAATGTAATTGTAACGGTGCTTGTATTGTATGACATGCGTTATTTATATCTACATCCAACTGACAGAATAGAATACATTCTGAATGCAAGAATTAACATCAACATATAAATATAGTACTACCTATTTCCTGGTTGCAATCTTTGGCTCAATTCCACCGCACACCTGTGTCTATGATGATTCTTTAATTAAATCAGATATAAAACATACTTAATTATAATATTTTTAACTGAATAAAACTTCTCTTTTGTATGCACTTTATCATCCTATCGCCCAACTTTTGTCCAAGTGCAAACCCGATAGAAACCCAAACAAAAAAACACTAATTTCGTGCCAAAAATAAATCGAATATGGAACCTGCTCTAGTATTTGATTTTTAGCATTTGGCAAAATTTTGATTATATTTACTTAATCCTAATTCTATGAGGTTTTTTGTTAGGTTTTGCAATGATACATGACATTTATATTTACAATGATTGTTTCATTAAGGACATAGCATAGGGCGTCCATAACCATGTGGAGCGCTAACTTTATAAAGGTTGCAGGAATTGAATCAGGGCTAGAAGCACGAAATCAGACCAGCCGTTCCTTTTTTATAACAATGAATGGGTTTGCATTTGACCGTAATTCGCCTGATGGTAAAAAATTATAGATATATAAGAATTGGGAGATAAAAAAGGGGTTTTTCTTTGGGAGAGGCATATCTAGAAGAATATGTATACAGGTTGATGATCATATAATAAAGTAGGTACTTAAATTCCACACTTACTTTGATCCTTGTCATCCTCCCCGCCGACCCAAATAGTCCCCTTATAGTCCTTGAGTGACTTGGAGACTTCTGCCGCGATGGGCATAAACAGCTCGATGGTAGCGATGCACTTTACTTGGCAGTCGGCGAACTGGCGGCGGACCTCCTCTGCGGATGGAAAAGATTATCGGATAAGGATAAATATACTGAACCAACATTTATTTTTAAATCTTTTTTTGTATCAATCATATTCTTAGCAAATAAATAAATTTTGATTTGATTTGAATGACAAAGATGTGGTATTTAGGTAGGATGGATTTATTTTCGTGTTCAAGAGCGTTATTTTGTACCCAGTAATGGGACAGAGTTTTCAATACCTATGCAATATCACTTGCAAAAAAAAATGTTTTACTGTTTGGTAAAGTTTAATCTCAAAATAAATCAGTCGCTGAGCTTTAGAAGCTTTAAACTCTAAAGTCGAATAGTTTTCTAGTTCTTCTCATTTGAGAGGCAGTTCTATTCTATCATAGATTATCTCTTCTTCGTTCACATTGTCCTTTCAGCACAGCTTCAGTTTAGCGTTTTATTTTCGAGTGAAAACGTTCCGATGTTGGAAAACACTCTAGTGGTGGTCAAATATGTATGTAAAAGACAAGCGTAAATAATACCTACGTACTTTTTTTAACTAAACCAGGACCATAGTTTGTCTGATGGTAAGCAATAACTATGGTCTAAGATGGATCGTGCTTACCCAATAAGAACCAGTTCACTCTCGCTTTGAAGATTGTTAGATTATAGTTTTTGGGGAACAGGGAGTCAGGCAGGGAGTTACAGAACGCAGCTGTACGACGTACATAAACGTACACGCATACCGCTTCGTGCGACACTTCTTACATACCTACTTACTTTGGTTTATTAATAGTCTAACTGCATTATCTATTTCGAGCCCTACTAGTTATCTCAGTGACCGAGCTATGGCCTACTCTATTATCTATAACTCGTGGGCTTGTCTGGTTGTGCAACGCAACTATTTCGGTGCCCTCCGACCATTGGCTAGCGGGGAGGCGTGGCAGCGTATCAGAACTCATTATAATAGTTATCGTTTTAAAGTACGAGAATATAGAAGGATGTAGTGTCCATTACGTTGATTTCACTAGTCGTTTGTTAATTTTCTAGTCAATGGAGATTCCACTAAGTTTACTTTACTCTTTTTTGTTTAGTTTTTTTTATGAGATGTATGTAATGTTTTATCTCATTCTTAAACTGAAAACATGTTTTAAACTAAGTTTCTTTTCGTGTCAAAGAGTTGCAAATTAACTTAGGATGACACTAATCATTCAAATCTGTTTCAATTAGCGATTGTTTTATCGGTGTATTCAATCGCTCTCAAATAATAAGAAAAAGATAAATTTTCCCAATTAAACCTTACTTGATTTAGATAAATAAATAAGTCGATAAACAATATAAATATTACAAGACATATCACACAGCGCCATCTAGCCCCATACCACCCATACTAAGCTCATGCATGTATCATAAGTAGGTACTAGATAACAGATAATATAATACATACATACTTTTCTTTCGTAAATACATAAATATTATACATACAAACGACCAGACAATAGTTAGTAACTTTGTATACAGGTAACTAGGTAAAGGATATAAACCTACATATTTACTGGTAATTTGCACGCGACTGATACGAGTAATTGCAGATAACAAAACGAGCAAAGTGCAGTTCAACTCACGTGGGTCTGCTCAGCTGATAGACGTACCTAGCTAATTATAGTATAGGTATGTAGACTAATGAGAGACTAGATCGAGACTGGTAGCTCTATTTGTAATATTCATGCTCGTATTCGTAATATTGTAAAGGTGAAGTTTTGTGAATATGTAACTATAGGTAGGTATGTGAGTGTTTTGGTAATTCATTGTTTGTATCGATATTCTTAAAGCTGAATTTAGGTACCTGATAAATGAAGCGCCCGTAGCTCAGCTAGCGAAGGCAATCGCATGCGATTACCAATGTTAAGCAAAGGTCGACACAGTCAGTCTTTGAAAGAAAAGTGAAGTGGCATTCCATTTTGGGCGCTTTCGTGGGTCAGATGACACGTTAAATTGTAGGTCCCGGCTGTTTGTCTAGTTCGGCAGTCGTAAAGCCATGTCCCTTAATAAAATTAGTTTACTCGATATATTTATTTAATGAAGAAACATTATTTTATCTTGGACAAAACGTCGTCACCACCAATGCAGTAAAGTCATTCATTCTTGTAAGAAAATTATCGACCTCAAATTAACTTACCAAGTGGACACAGCACAATATGAGGAAAAACAAGGTTTATTATGAAAGGGCATTTACCTTATTCCCCTAAAATTAGGTCAATAAACTTTTGAACAAGAATCAGTGACGTGTGATTGTTTTTAACTGAAATTGGTTTGCCCTTCGCCATAGTTTGCCTGATGGTAAGCAAAGGCTATGGGACTAAGATGGAGCGTGCTATATTACATATATTATATAGCACACGGTGTTCATAGTTTGGTATTCTGAACTATAGGTAAGTACTTGTACTATCTATCAATCATTAAATAACAATATCAAGGAAAATGGACTTTGAACAGAACGTAGTACCTATATATATATATATATATATATAGGAATAAGCATTACACATAATTTTCTATTTACAGCCCAAATATAGATTACAGGTGCATGCTATCTTATCGTGGATTTTATTTGTTCAAAGTACAAGCTACAGTTTTGATAAGAAGTTCAGGGAGAAATAGATTATAAGGGAAACAGAAGGATTGGAGGTCTTGTAACTGAAAAATATAACTGAACTCTTCAGCTTTATAAATTATAGCTGTTACTCACGACTTGAACCGTTTTCGAAGCGCACGCAACGGAAGCCCTCAAAGATGAATAATTTTCCGCGTTTTTTCCACATTTTCCATTGTTTCTTCGCTCCTATTAGTTGCAGCGTGATGTTATATAGCCTAAAGCCTTCCTCGATAAACGGTCTATTCAACACAAAAATAATTTTTCAATTCGCACCAGTAGATCCTGAGATTAGCGCGTTCAAACAAACAAACTCTTCAGCTTTATAATATTAAGTATAGATAATATATATGGAATTCGTAAATTTCCATAATTCGTAAAGTTGGCAGAGAACATAAGTCTCTGGGAAACACCTACGAGTATATAATAGTTGTTCCGGGAATATGTTTGTTAGGTAAGGATATCCCTTTATGAAGATATCCTATCTGTTGCTATTCTGATCTTTACTAGCTGTTTCCTGGGTATATTTTTACTTTATGACTTAAAAGACAAGTATTTTTTCAAGAGGGACAGTACAGGCTACAGAATAAGACTTGCCCCGGTTTTTAGAAATACAATGAGTTTAAAAATTTATGTACGCTGTCTTTGGTGGATTTCAAATGTTGAGCCCATGACAGTGCGTAGAAATTGATAGGATGGGAGAGGTAAACTTGGGACTTTCTATAAAGCTATTTTAGGGAACTAGGAACTAGGGGGATAATGCAAATTATTATTTGACTGAATTAAATACCCATAGGATCAACGATCATACTCTAAACACAAACTTCACCGGATCTACTAATCGCTCTCTCAACAGGCGTGGGGAAGGTAAAAGCAATTGTGGTGGCATCAAGGTAGGTTAGGTACCCATTAATCTAGTGATATATATTTCTATTTATTTTAAGAATAAATAAATATAAAATATAAATATTCCGGGACATTGCACACAGCGCCATCTAGCCCCACACTAAGCAAACGCTTGTGTCGTGGGTACTAGATAACGGATATAATACTTATATACTTTTCTTTTGTAAATACATACTTATTATACACACAAACGACCAGACTCAACACAAGTAATTATACATTTTTTAAAATGCATAAATACTTGTGTCACGCGGGAATCGAACCAGCAACCCCTAGATTAGAAGGCAGAGCTACTACCAACTAAGCTAACAGGTCAGTCAATTTGCCTATGATCTGTGGAAGAGATGTCATCAGCAAGAATAGTTATCAAGCAAAAAAAACAGAACTATGAATACGCTTTTACAAAACATAGCAGTAGCTATAAACTGTTTAAATATACATAATTGCGATAAGGCGATAAGGCCGCCCAATGTGCAACATTTTAATTTAAGTATGTTTATTTCTGTTTTGTAATTTTTGTGTTTTATGGTGTACATTAAAGTTATATTCTATTCTATTCTATTCTAATTGATGTAGTTACCTGCAGATCTTATTTTAAATATTTTCAACAAAATTTGTCTCGAAGACCACCAGAAAATGGCTCAAGCACTAACACGGTAAGCTTCAGCAATTTGGCAGGATCAACCTAAAGCGATTTTCGACCTTAGTTTCGAAAAATACTAAGACTAGTACTAATAGTAAACATACCTGCAGTATACAGAGGATTAGCAAAGGTAACAGTTAGTCCAGCTCTCATAGCGCCATTACTATTAGCTACTAGTTACGGTAAACTCCGGCAGATTAGACAGGATCGAGTCAAACCGATAGTCTCGTGCCAAAGCTTAGAAAAGATCAAATCGTGTAACTACTAGTAACAGAACTGACCTGCAGTATACAGAGGATTAGCAAAGGTGACCGTGAGTCCAGCTCTCATAGCCCCATGTACTAATACGGTAAACTCCGGCAGGTTTGGCAGGATCAGGCCGATGCGGTCTCCTGGCTTCAGTTTGAGCTCGGCGAGTAGACCGGTGGCACAGCGCTCGACCATCATGCGCATCATACCGTAGTCGTAGCCACGGCCTGATGCGCCACATGTCTGAAGAAAAAAATATGTTAGGTTGTACTTTAAAGCGTGTCTAAAGAAAAAAATATGTTAGGTTGGACTTTAAATATAGTGGATTGTAGAATCTCATAAGGTTACAACTGATTTTAATGATGAAGTTTAATGCAATTAGCAAAAGAAGGTGTGATGAGATGGGAGTAGATAAACCAATTGTAGTCGTTATAATGGTTCCTAATTTACAAAGAATTGATATATGCGCAAAAAGCGCTGAAAAATACAATGCACTTGTAATGAATGCATGTTTAGTGTTGTTAATTTGGCCCGGTACACGTACAATCAATGTACAGTAATATAGATCCTAGTATTTTTGTAAATACGAGTTAGTCACCAAGCTCATGTGTATACGGAATGTAGTGCAATCAAATTTCCGAATAGCAACTAACTAACTCCCTAAATGAGATCCTTATAAAAACCTCAACCTAATTCCAGTCGCATTTGAAAGTTGTCCTGTGGTTCCGGAACCGGTTACCGAACCTCTTTCGATATGGAAGTTCAACTTTGGACTTTGTATCCATGCATGCACTCTAATACCTCGTCAATATGCTTGGCAAATAACCGAACAACAAGACAGTCGACGCGGCATTAAGATAAAAAAGATAGGATTTTTATTTGTAAACAGGTAAAAGTGTTACAATTTAGTGTTGCTCTGCCTTCTTCTGTAGTATTGACTATGTTGTAGAAGATTATTTGAATGACAGGCAGGAACAGCCTACACTATCAATAACAAGAAATTGGACACCATATTGTTTTGATGATAGCTAAAATCCACTTCCATTCTCTTATTGTTGGTAGTGTTGGCTGTTGGATGTATGTATTTCAAGCGTGTGAGTGCATCACTGCATACAAAGTTCAAAGTCCGATATAGGTACATGACATGACTTTCTTGAATCATTTTGGACAACTTGTTTATTGAGGAAGTTTTATTATATTAATAAAACCACTTGGTCACCAGAAAAATAAAGAAATAGAAATAAAAAATACCCATGGATAAATTAATGTGTTTACCCAAAGGGATACAAAATTAATAAAATAGCTAGTCCATATTAATAATTTTACGCCCAAAATGACGACGATCTCAAAAGGTTCATAAGTGTCAGATGAAGGACCTTATACGGCTCAGTTTGAATAAAATCATGTCGTCATATATGTATGTATGTTTAAATAACTATTTGTTGACAATGTTTTAGCATCCTCATGATAAATGATAAACTGGTGCTGATAGCTTTGCGTGGCTTTGCGCCTGGACAAGATCGAAACTAAAAAGTTTTAACTAGGATAGTTATAGTTTAATAGATATTGTTTGTATGTGGTTAAAGTGCTGCTAGTATCGCGAGCAGTTCAATTGTGTGAATTTAAAAAAAAAACAACCAGAGTCGAGATTCGAAAGTTATCGGAATATCGGCCTTTGGACTTGAATCTTTTCTTGTAAACGTCAAAGTCCGGGATGTGATATTGAAATAACTGCGGGCAAATATTTGGCACAACAACCGGTCTTGGGAAGCGATAACATATTATTTATTATTTACTTGTAAACAACACTGAATAGGTATACGAGATAATGAAAAAACTGTAACTACGTGTACATATGTGATTGAACAACTACGTATGTAAATAAAAATAATTGTAAGTAAACGAAAATAAAGATTAAACCAATAATGTCGAGACCACGCAATGAATTTAAATCCGACTGCTTTGATCAAAAATACACAGTAAAAAACAATATAAAAAATGTAACACATATTATATGAACTATAATAAATAACCATATTCAAGTTATGAAATAAATAATAGCTTTTTGCTCCCACGGACAACTTGTCTTTGTCTAATTTTCCGGTACAAAGCTCAATGTTACATATATAGTGGAGGTAGTAAGATAAAATATAACACATACATGTAACTCGGGCATGTATGTAAAGAAATAAATATGATTTTATTTTAGTTACATAATTTCCTATCCTGTTACGGTAGTATTCTTCCTTGTATACCATGTTGTTAGTTTTACTATTGGCTAATGCAAACTTATTTAGCATAAAAGATGTACATAATATGTATTTACACAATTCTAGTTTACAACATACAATACATATACAACGTATTATACAATACAATACAAATCAATTATCATCAGTCTTTATCACCCAATGCTGAGCATAGGCCTCCTGTCTTGTACGCCACTCATCTCGTCTCAATTAGCAATGTGTAAATACATAATGAATAATTAAATATTCATACGTAAATAACAGGAATAATTGAGTGAAATCTTCGCGTTAACAACAAATCATTTCCTCTTCACACATCTAGGTATGCATTTAGAAATCCATTATACACGCTGCACTATTGAAGGATACAGCAATCGTATGTAATCACGGTCATAGGTAGTCAGCTATAGGTATACCGTAAAGTATATATAGTAGCGTACCTATTATTTACTTATTTACTGTACATACTTTATTGGACTTGACTGTGTAGGTATAGCTAATTAATTTTAAACTTACATCGAACAATTTTTTTTTATTTGCTTTCCAAGTTGAGATTTATTGTAGTGTTTTTACATAGAATTCCATATTGTTTTATATCATTTACATCTGGTTTATTACTTTGTTTATATAGGTTGTCTATAAATTGTTCAAAGATCACAATAAACACCGAAATACCGCATTATGATAAGCAACTCCATTTGTATATTGATAGCGCAGAGACTTTGCTCTCTAGAAGCTGAAGCGTTATCATATTCCACTGAAAAAATAAATAACTCTATCTACTTTAACAGTGTCTCACAATAATTTACTTATATAAATCTTGAATGTCTGATATGTTATTGTGTTATTAAATAATAAAATGTTATTGTGTTTCAAATCGATAGATCACTCCAAGGGCAACGTAGACTACAGCAATGCTTGGCGGACTGTAGTCAAAGGCAGAACCTATCCCACGTAAATAAAAATACTAGGTCCTTTCGGTAACTTATCTCTGATCAAATTCTTATCAATAGAAAAGGCACAGAGACAGAGATCTGTTTGTACCTATGAGAAATAATTTTCTTTAAAAGTGTTTTTTTTTTCTATTTAAACAAGTACCTGTATTGCCATGTGATAGTTTCCAATTCCCCATGGTGCTGGTGCCAAGCATGGCAACCTCAACCTTCAGATCGGAACTATTTATACGCCCTATCACCACATCCGCATATATCTAGCGCGCTGAACTTTGCACTGCGCGTACAGGGCTAGGGAGAAAGAGGTCATTATCACATTTTTTTTATTCTAGGTTTACTCATTTCAGGGGAAAGAGGATATGATAAGCTTCTGTACATTTATTTTGTGTTTATTAGTAATTGAGTGATGAACATCTTAATATGAACTTTTATCGATTTATTAGTTATTTAATTTGTTGTGAAGTTTGAATAGTTTTATGTTACGGTCACAGTAGGTTAGAACTATAAATTGTGAAATGTGTGTGTCGTTGTGAGCTATGATAAAATTATATCATTGTAGATGTTCGTCGATCCGAACCGAATAAAGAGTTTTTAGAAGATTCCAAGATTGAACACCAATTTTAACAGACTGGATAAAGGCTAATGTTCTCAATACGACTGAATTATTGTTTAGTGTTTAATTGTGAAATTATTTTCTATGTAGATACAAAATAAGTTTTTTTTAATCCACTCGATTGTACTTGGTAAATTTGTTTATTGTTTGTCAATTATTTGTAGTTTAGCCTAACGAACAGTATTCATATAGCTCTGTATACCCTCCAGTATTGCCTAGTGTAGTACCTACATGGTATAGATGCACCGCATCACTCTAATAGAATTAATTGATGCGCGCGACTTTGGACTCTGTTTAATTAATATTCAATGGCACTAGAAAAAGCCCTTTGCGTAGCATATGACACTTATTGGTTTCGGAATTTGATTGCACTTAGTAATTATTTAAAAATAGGTGTATTACATATTTATACAACATTTACCATCATAACTCAAAACTATGTTAGTGAACGTAAAAATCGCATAGCAAAAACTATTTCGAAATAACGTCAATTTTAATGAAAAAAAATAGTATACGTAATCACAAACAATCATATTCAAAACAAAATAAATATATAGAAACAAAACACTTACCACGGAGGGTTTATCCGCCCAGAGCTCGAGGTCCGCGAAGACATATTCCGTGAGCGTTTCCTTGCCAACCTGTATCTCTCCCCAGGGGGACGTCAGAGGCTTCCCGTCAGCTTGCGGGGCTACCTGAGTGGCGAAAGCTCTACAAACACCACTTCTCCTCTTGCCATTCTTGGTACAATTCAAGATTTTCCGCGCGAGGTTTCCGCGTAGAACTTTCAGCGACATTTCGGACGAGAAGCGCGCGCGCCGCGTTTGTTTCAAATGACGTACCGAGCCCGCCTCCTCTGGTTTTGTTTTGGCGCGACGCGTGCGCAGGGCAAGGTCCACTACATATTTAACTGTTTATTTGTTGTGACGAAAAGCGGCAGACGAGATTACTACGGCCGTGTTATCGATGTATGAATGAGGCATATGCTAGTATGTAGGGCGATATCAGATAACAATTAGAGGTTGCGGGGGTGGTTTGAATTATTTGAACCCTCAGATTTTTTTATAATAATTATACTAATTACCGTAAACCATTACGGTAATTAGTAAAATTATTATGAAAATATCTGAGGGTTAAAAAAATTCAACAACTAATAAATTTATCTGAAGCGAAAGGTAAAAGTATCTTTATTGCAAATTACGAGGGCATGAAGAATATTTTACTCAAACTTTATTCCGATAATATTTTATTACTTCTCAGTAGTTATTGTAGGAAATGTCTAGCAGACATTTTTATTGTGGTGTCTTAACAATATCAGTAGTTAGTACACCATATTGGTATTATATTTTTACCTATTATAAAACTATCAGTTATCGTTATCAGCTAACTCACCTAACTAAACTATAAATTACTGTCAGGGTTTTTGTATCACTCATTTTATAGATAGTATTATATATCTACTAAACTGTAAAATAAAACGACTACATAAAATAACAACATTTTTTATTATATTTGAGTCACGACAAAATATTCCTTTACCCGTTGTCACTAAGATTTTAAACTTATATTCTAAAATATTGTACTAATAATTAGCTATAATTTAACCGTTTAAAATATTTGTTATATACATAATTGTTTGTTTCATGGTCACGCGTTTGTGTCTAAAATATCATAATTATAAATATCACAATATTGTACATCCATTTTATGATTAGGTTCGATAAATTCCACAGTTACTTTGTTCAAATAAAATTATATGCAAGTGTCTTTGGTTGCCCAAAACCAATTGAATTCCCAAATTCACTAGAACATCATACTTTTCCATCATAATTGTATTTCCGCATTACCAATTAAATATACATTATTTTGATAACATTACTATCAAATTTTATAATTTTCATAATGACAGGAAGCATACGTTATTTTGTGATATTCAAAAGTATTGTCCCTTAGATTTAAAACATTTCAAAATAACAAAACATCACAATAATTTCGAAACATTGTCGACCGATACCAGTCCGACTATAACAAAAATATATTCCCCAAAAATTAAAAAAGAGTTTCCCAAATATCAACAGTAATAATTTAAATAAATTAATCAACAATAACAAGGGTCCGTACTCACTAGTACTACCACTTACCTTGTTCGTTCATAATATCCTGTTTCATAGCCCCCGGTGCCACAGATATGAAATAAGAGAGAATGTCCAGTCGTTACGTTTTTTGGGTCTCCGCGTTTCTTGCTTTCTTCGCGAACGCTTGATGTGTGATCAGTTCTCGGAAGAAGCCGTTTTGTTTCGCCATCAGTTCCGCGTAAGCACCTATTTCAACTACTTGACCGTTCTCAAGAACGGCCACTTCGTCTGCGTTCTGTATCGTGCTCAATCTATGAGCGATGGTGAGGACCGTTCTATCTTTGCTGATCTCTTTGAGCGCCTTGTCCACTAAATATTCAGAGTATGCGTCTAACGCTGAGGTAGCTTCGTCGAGTATTAGGATTTTTGGGTTCTGGAACAAACGTTGTTTGATTAAAAATAAATGGATCTTAACAATATTTAGGTCATCTTCAATATTAGCTGTACCTAAAAACTTTACCTCATATTACTAGTTATTGAGTTATTACGTAGACGTCGAAATCACCGTGAAAGATTTAGACATATTATGTTTGATTTATTTGTCACTTTAGTCAACTATTTTGTTTTCTATTAGGTACGTTGAAAATGTATCAGTGACAGTTTTAAAACGAGTAAAAAAATACTGATAACCTTATCAATGATTTGCCTATTTTACTAACCTTTATCAACATATTAACACAGCCTAACGGTCAGAAGATTCGAAAAATTTTGTAACCTAAGACTTTTGGCAAATAAATGAAATTTGTATTTTTATTATCATGAAGGTTAATCATTTATATAGTATAGCTACCTTGACGATGGCCCTTGCGATGGCGACCCTCTGCTTCTGCCCCCCGCTGAGCTGCGAGCCGCGCGCGCCCACCTCGCGCGCCCAGCCCCCGCGCGACGCCACCACCAGCTCGTGCAGGTGCGCCGTGCGCGCCGCGCGCACCCACGCCGGCTCCACCTGCCAATAACAGGAACTAGATACAAAAACCTTACAAAAACGTTGCCTTGAGATTGGTGGACGATGAAATAATGAGGGAAATCACCACACATAGCTATGATAAGATGCTGCTGCAGCTTACTGAGATGCAGGTTAGTTTCATTACGAAGTCTCAATAAAATTGGATTATGAAATGAAAATGATTTATTTTGCAACAAGAAATTAGGTACCTACGAACAAAATTTAAATAAATATTCTGGGGCATTGCACACAGCGCTATCTAGCCTCACACTAAGCAAAAGCTTGTGTGTTGATTACTAGATAAAGAATATAATAGTTATACACTTTTCTTATTGTAAATACATACTTATCATACATACAAAAAAAATTAGATACAAAAGATGGGAAAAAAGACAAACACATTACGTACATACATTTCCTGACACAAGTCGGCCTCAACTCAGCATGTGCTGACTGCGAACAGTCAGCGTTGGTCTTTCGTTGAGACCGACTGGTGACGAAACGAACGTATTTTCATTCTTTACAAGTTACTAGATTTTCATTTTTAGCTTTGTGATTGAAACTTTAATTTTTATTTGAGTAGTAGTAGAGTAGTAGTCAATGGAAGAGAATGATAAAAAAATAAATTAAGTTGTTCTCAAAAGTTTCTAGCACTGCAAAAAAGTTTTCCTCTCGTAAACGAAAGGCCAATTAAATACCCCCAAAACTGACATAGTTTAACCAATGACAGTCATCCTCTAATCATATAAACTCCAAGGGGTTTCCAAGTCTGCAGTTGGCGTTTCATTTCCGAGTAAAAACGATAAAAACTTGTGAAATACCCCGTCAAGTGTTATTTTTAAAGAACATATTTCACATTGTACTCACATCTTTTGCCTGTTCCTCCTCCCTGCAATCTTCGAGCAGCTCATCGTCTAAGCCCCCGTACAGAATATTGTCCTTTATTGATCCACTAAACAATACCGGCTCCTAAAACAAATACATAAACCGATAAAGGTCAATTTGCTATAAATATATATCGTCAACATGATTTGACCTATTGACTTCTATAGTTAAGATTAAATAGCCTAATTAAATGAGTGAATTCAGTTATTATATTATGGTATAAAATTAACAAAATCAATCTTTATGCAGTATTAAAGTTCCATAGCAGAGCAGAAAAAAATGAGAGTAAAAGGGTAAATTTTTATATTAGTGAGGAACAAAGACAAGACATAAAAATGTTTTAAAAAAAAACGGCTTGTACATGTAACATTGAAAGACAACTGATTTTTTTCTAAATAGATAGACACACGCTTGACTCGACTCGCCTGATGTCAAGCGACGTTATAATCTACGACCTAGCGCTCTTGCCTAGAAGAAATCGATTCACTCTCGACTTGAAGACCGCTACATTATAGTTCGAGGGGAATAGAGATTCCGGTAAGGATTTGGTTCTTTTTATTAATACAGGAAAGATTACGCAGCTATTATACTTATATTGTTATTAAAATAACCACAAGGTATCCTTCCAGGATATAAATGTGTTAAGAAATAACAGGAAGATTCAATAACTATACACAAGTGTTTACAAAAACCCTGTGTGATGAAATTACAATTTTCCTTAGGAATCGCTGTCATTATAATATATAGCTACATGTCATACATTATAATATATAGCTACATGTATATGCATATAACACGGGTATTAAAACACTCGTTACTATTATGAAACTCACACTCGTGTTTTAATACCCTTCATTATATGACAGTTGCATAAACTACTATTGAACTCTACTTTATAGGTACTAAACATACATTTTATAATTTCAATACCTACATGTTACGATAACACTTCTCATTTATTTTTTACTGACAACCAAAACAAAACTAAATATAGGCTAAACGAAACAAAAGCAAAAGCCATAATTTACATGAAGGTTCCTAATGTTAGTTTAACCATTCATACTTGTAACACCAAATCAATGATGAAACCTTAAAATACGCTAAATATACGAAAAAAATGCGCACAAGTTATGTACATACGACATTATTCTTTATAACTGGTATATCAGTACTCACCTGGCTCACAAATCCCACATGACTCCTCAACCACACGGGATCCAGCTCCCTAATATCCACTCCATCCAACAGTATCCTCCCTTGCTCGGGGTCGTACAACCTTAATATTAAGGCTGCTATTGTACTTTTCCCACAGCCGGATCTACCGACCAGGGCGATGGACCGACCAGGGTGTAAATGTAGGTTTAACCCTTTTATTAAAGGCTGGTCGTTGTATGAGTAGTGGATGTTTTCTAGGATAATTTCGCCTCGGGGTCGATTTTTTGGTCGGAGGCCACCTGTGAAGTAAATTTAATAAAATTAATATATGTTTCAGGACGTTTTTGTACACAGCGCCATCTAGTTCTCATTATAAGTGTTAAATGTATTGAAATGATAATGGCCATTATTTGCCAGTCATTATTACGAAACAACGCTAGGAAAGCCTGAGAACATCTAGTAGTAATCGATAAAAAATAATGCTGGATATTGGTAAGTTACAGTAAAAATTTGCTGATGAGGATGTTCCTCTTTCTTTCTTACTCAAACATACGGAGGGATCGATTTTGATAAAAATGGCTTAGTATGGAGATAGATTGGATACCAGGTAGACAAACCTATGACTATTTGTCCTGAATTAATACATGTAAAGAAGAACACCCCTAGTTAATTTTGTCTTATGCCGAAACTTTTTCTAAAGATTTCGTTACATGAGGTCTTATGATATTCCTAGTGTATTAAATACTCACCGACAGCAGGTATAGCGGGTGTCCTATCAATGATCCCCCACAGCCTGGTGGCGGCCCCTATGCCCTTGTTCATCTCGGTGTAGAAGGTGCTGAGCCCACCGATGCTGATGCCTACGTAGGCGGCGCACAGCAGGAAGGAGGTGAGGTTGAATACTCACCGACAGCAGGTATAGCGGGTGTCCTATCAATGATCCCCCACAGCCTGGTGGCGGCCCCTATGCCCTTGTTCATCTCGGTGTAGAAGGTGCTGAGCCCACCGATGCTGATGACTACGTAGGCGGCGCACAGCAGGAAGGAGGTGAGGTTGAATACTCACCGACAGCAGGTATAGCGGGTGTCCTATCAATGATCCCCCAAAGCCTGGTGGCGGCCCCTATGCCCTTGTTCATCTCGGTGTAGAAGGTGCTGAGCCCCCCGATGCTGATGCCCACGTAGGCGGCGTACAGCAGGAAGGAGGTGAGGTTGCCCACGGTGAGCTGCTCTGTGGCCACCATGCCGCCCCCGTAGTACAGCACTAGGATTATTATTGTGTTGCCCGCTAGACCCGTCTGGAATGAAAGGAATATACGTTAATTAGTAGGTGCTCGCGGCTTCGCTCGCATTAAGCAGTAAAATTTATATATATATATATTTAAAAGATATAAAAAAGTATTGTATTCTTAAATGATTTCAGATGTTTACATTTCTAAGTTTTCATAAGTAACTAGGATAGGGCATATTGTTGTTATACAGGTTTTTTTCTTCACCGACACATACAGCGTTTGGTGTTCCTGAACCAATATTTTTATTATTATACTTACTATAAATTTTGCGTAATTTGGTATGATAGCTTAACTTTTTTGGTGAATTTATGTTTTTTATTTAGTTCAGTTTTTTTCTATGAATAGGTTTGTGTATACTCACCAAGCCGTAAAAGCTACCGACAGCCATGGACTCCTTATAAGCTAGTTCTAAAATCCTCTCTATTCTCTTTGCATAAGTTTCATTTTCCCTCGCCTCTTTGCTAAATGCTTTCACCGTTGTTATACTTGATATTTTCTCCTCAGCTAACTGTGGAATACGAAAAAAAATATTTGATTAAATCTAAATATCTAATTAATAGTTTCTGTAGCACGCAGTAAAGTTATACAATAAATATATAGCATTCAGTTTTTTAACTATATCACATAGTTTCATACTAAAATTTAGCTTTTGCTGTATATTGCTTAACTTGCTTTATCAATAATGGCTTGCCACCGGCTATTTAGTTTTTTCATAACTTTGGTCGCAGTTTAACGAATTTTTTGCATAGAACAGCAGATTTTTTTTCCCAATTTGGTCGGACCAACGTGTGTCGGGCTACAGCCACGAGTGTAGCTTTCAACTTTCCAGGGATCTGCCATATTTACTGCTGAAAAGACTCTTGAAAAGTTTTCAAAGCCCTTTTAAACAGCAGATAGTAGTAAGTAAGTAGTCAGCTTTAGTTACCATACTTTTCTAGAATTAGTAATACCTACTGTGTAAAAAGAAGCAAGTGTGGCTCAGCGGTTCCAGTGACATGTCTTTTCCAGTTACCTAAGTGTGGATTTGCACTCGCTTAACGGTGAAGGAAAACATCGCGAGGGAACCCACAATACATGATTGAGGACCACAATATCCGAGGACATGTGTTTTCCGTGGAAGGACCTGGGCGCCCACCACGATATGTCTGCCCAAGAGAACTCCCCTAACGAATTAAATCCGCGGGGGAGTCACGACCCTCAGTCATAAAGAATAAGACTCAAGAGAGATAGTGACCAATAATCCAGTACGTTTATTCTATACTAGTGGGTGCTCGCGGCTTCGCTCGCATTAAGAAGTAAAACTTGCATCCCCTATTTCACCCCTTTAAAAGTGGCATTTCCAAAAACCCTTTCTTAGCGAATGCCTACGTCATAACATCTACCTTAATTCCAAATTTCAGCCCAATCCGTCCAGTGGTTTGGGCTGTGCGTTGATAGACTACTATATCAGTCAGTCAGTCAGTCACCTTTGAGTTTTATATATTTACATTACCTCAGTGGCGTCTGCTAGCGAGTCTTGCAACTGGCGCGTGATGTTGCGTACGAAGCGGCCGTAGATGACGGCCAGCACCGACACCGGCGGCACCACGCACAGCCCTATCAGGGCCAGCGACGGGGACATGTAGAACTGGGGACAGGAGAGACAATATGACATTCTATGGATGCAAACTGATTGCCCTTATAACAGGGGATAAGACTGAAACCAAACTTTTAGAATGAGGTGAAAACGTTGAGGACTCCTGGAGAGAACTAGAGGCCTTTGTAGCATATATTACCTATCTTGGAAATGTAACGCTAAGGACTCACGGAGCGGTTTTTTCCCGCGACGGTCGCGGTTGCGGGCCCGCAGCTTATGTAGAATACAGATATTTATGTAAAAAACTCAAGCACATTTCACGACGCGGTTTACTCCCGCGGCGGTTGCGATTGTTCGCGGCTCCCGCTGCACCCGCGGGCATCTTGCACACGGGCCCGCACAAAACGCCGGCTTCGTGAATTTTGAAAATTAAACTCGATTCCGCCACCGCGGCGGGCGCGGGAAAAGTCCGCTCCGTGAGTCCTTTGCGTAAGAGCTGTACTGGCTAACTAGCTACTGGCTTTTTCTTGTTGAATAACCAACTCTGGTGTCGAGAGTTTATTAGGGTGGCTTGATAAAATAATTTAAAGGGCCTCTTTGGCTTAACGACTGTCGTGCTAGACAAACAGCCGGGCCCTACAATTTAACGTGTCATACGACCCACGGAAGCGCCCAACATTGAATGCCACTTTTTGGTCACCCATCCAAGGACTGACCTGACCACGCCGAAAATTGCTTAACATTGGTGATAGCATGCGATTACCGCCGCTAGCAGAGCTTAATCAGTAGCCACAACACTCACCATCATACCAGTCCCAGCTCCGACCATGAACAGAGACCGGAGTCCATCGCTGACATTCTGGCTGAGGTTCCTGCCCACCAGGTATGTGTCAGCAGACAGCCTGTTCACCAGCTCGCCGGTGGAGTTCTTGCTGAACCAGCCTGTCTCTTGACGGAGGATGGCACTGTATACTTGCTTCCTTAGACTCTGTGTCATTCTTTGACCTAGAAAACAGATGTTTTGAAGATTAGTTAAGTTTTACATATATTAAATTAGAAGATTTGCTTCACATATATTTACCTGTGGAGAGAGCTGTGCTCGCGACTTTGTCCGCGTGGAATAGTTATTACCATAAAAATGGTTCTAGTGAGTTAATCTTAAAAGATAGACATATACTGTTGCAGACATTTTGTTAGATCATTTCAAGAGAAATAATTCTTTCATACATATTTTTTTGATATCTTGATCCATTTTCGCAGCGCACGCAACGGAAGCCATCAAAGATGAATAATTTTCCCCGTTTTTTCCACATTTTCCATTGTTTCTTCGCTCCTATTAGTTGCAGCGTGATGTTATATAACCTAAAGCCTTCCTCGATAAATGGTCTATGCAACACAAAAAGAATTTTTCAATTCGCACCAGTAGTTCCTGAGATTAGCGCGTTTAAACAAACAAACTCTTCAGCTTTATAATATTATAGTATAGATACCTATATATTATGTCGCTATGGTCCTCATGTCTCCATGATAATAGCACTAAGTATATGTGTTGGATCTAATCTATATTTTATTTTACCATTCTTACATAGTGCCCAATCGTTATATCAAACTACTTTTATTTTACACTAGCTGTGCCAGCGACTTCGTCCGCGTGGAATAGTTATTATCATAAAAACGGTTCTAGTGAGTTAATCTTAAAAGATAGACATATATTGTTGAGGACCATTTGTTAGATCAATTCAAGAGGAATAATTCTTTCATACATATTTTTTTGATATCTTGAACCGTTTTCGCAGCGCACGCAACGGAAGCTCTCAAAGATGAATAATTTTCCCCGTTTTTTCCACATTTTTCATTGTTTCTTCACTCCTAGTAGTTGCAGCGTGATGTTATATAGCCTAAAGCCTTCCTCGATAAACAGTCTATTCAACACAAAAAGAATTTTTCAATTCACACCAGTAGTTTCTGAGATTAGCGCGTTCAAACAAACAAACAAACTATTCAGCTTTATAATATTAGTACAGATTTAACTACTAAGATATATATATTTTATGTAAGGCATCAAGAAAGTAGCACTCTTATCTTTAGCAGTCATATCAACACTTTGTATTTAAATGTAGAACAAAGATGTAGAACAAAGAACATTACTCATTATCTGACAATTTGCAATGTCAAAATGGAATAAAATACTATGACAATCTTCATATTTGAACGTAAACCTACCAACATACATAGAGTGAGGAGACAGACATGAATTTGCTACTTATATAATCAATTTTATAGGCAAAAATTACTTTGTATGTTGTTTGTTATCAAGGTAATTAAACAATTATGCATGCAAATGCAAAAACTATTTTACTCTAATTATTAAACATAAAAAGCCAGAGAGTGATATTAGAAAACAGAACATACCTATATATTCTACATATAATATATTAGTAGAGATTGACCAATAAATGTACTAATATGGGTATAGTTTGTTTTATCTATAAATTGAGAATAATGAATGCATAAAAAAACAACAGGTCAAGCCCAACTCTTCTTTTTGTGGCCATATGTATAGAGATAAGAGAATAAGATAAAGTAACTATGTACTCGTAGTATGCATATCTATAATTTCTTGCTGCTTATTAAATGGCGATGAATGTGACGAAATAAAACTGCAAACAGCTTGTGTCAGCCATTATAAATAACAGCATTATTCAGAACATATACATATAGATACATTAATATGTACATATATTCAGATTATAATACATACATATGATAGTCAGATTTGAAAAACAAATGTTATGATACTTATCTTCAGATAACAAAACTTACTTTTTTATTATCATTTTTAGTTGTACTTTAACCTTTCTTTGGATATGACATGATCCAGATACGAGTAAGTGTATATTATATATGTACATCCAGTGTAAAAAAGTAAAACTCTTGAAAATTGTACAATACAGATAACTCATAATATCTATAGTACACAAAACATCTCATGAACTTTTTCGGAAATCAAAACTGGTATAATTAAAACCTGCATCTTGGTAGTATACTCATACTGTGTGCCTTAACCATTAGTCCATGATTGACTCTTAGCTAGGCTCATAAATTTATACTCTTTTTTTAGCTTCTCTTCTCTTCTTCAAAACATCTTTTCAGATATATAGCACCCATAGCCCAGCTAGAGGAGGCAATCACATGTGATTACCAATGTTAAGCAAAAGCTTTATCTTTTTATCTTTAATTGTAGGTCCCAGCTGTTTGTCTAATAAGGCAGTTGTTAAGCCTGTTGTTGCCAGAGGCGGCATGATAAACTCTCAACACCAGAGTTGGCCACTCTCATTTGATAAGAAGAAGAAGATATACAGATGTAGGGAACTTTACCTTGTGTACACCAATTTAAACTATGCTAATTTAATTTTCAACATACCTGATATTGACATCAGATAGACACGTCCAAAGTTGCAAAGGCCTCCAAGCAGGAATACTCCACATAGCATGAGGCATAATGAATCTAACTTCTCTCTAGCGGCACCGAGGTCACTTGTGCTATTGTATATTATGTCCAGGACTTTGCCGAGGGAAAATGGTACAGCCATTGTGACGCTTGAGGATATCATCAGTAAACCAATAGCACCTGAAAAATTAACAAATAAGTCAAGTTACAACATAGTCTTATATGATTTGATATATATTATGTATATCTTGCAATAAATACAATGATTTACACAAAAATTGTAATGTTACAGGATTATTAGAGGAAACTAGTCTGAACTATGAAATTGTGAAATTGTAATAATTCCCATTATTATTTGAATCAATTAAATTATTATTATTATTATTATTAACTAACAAACCAAATTATCATTTGTTATTGCTGGATTACTTAATGATTTAGTAGGTATAACTCTGAGTAATATAGAATCTGTTTGATAGTGACTAGTTTGTTTAATTAATGTCAACAAATTCAAGAAACCCTGTAACTAGTAAGTCACTATTTCAATATATCAAAAATGTTACTCAGTTTTATTAATTGTCGTCAGGTTCATCAAGACAAACATAAACATTCTCAAGGTTTGCTATCAGACAGTTTACATAAGTGACTTCCCTATGTACAGAAGATGATAATTGAAGTACTTTATATACCTATATATATTGCAAGTCTTACCAGTTAGGGTCCATTTCTCAGGTTCTGCTAATCCAAACAACCGTTTTAGTTCTGAAGTCTTTAACTTTACATTGATCTTCTTAGATGTATCCAAAGCTTCTTTCTGCTTGATATCCTCGACTTGGTCGTTCTTCTTCTGTGCGTCCACTTGGGTGGTATATTGCCGTAGTCTTATGTTGAACAATTTCTGTCTACTTGCGAATAATCTGTCGTGATAGCTCGGTAGAGCTGGTGGCATTCTGTGATGAGAGAATAACCTGAACCCGCATTGATAACAAGTATTAACTTTGGGCGGCGATTTCAATATAAAATTCACACTTTTACTGTACATTTTCAATTCGAAACTATTGTGAATAAGTCGCTGAAACATTTTAAATTAATTTTTGAAACTTTCCATTCGAAAATAAAGATTGCTTGCTGGACATAACTTTATCGTGACTGACACTGACATTTATTTCTGTTACATTGACGTTTTACCAGATTGCACTATTGTGTTGTCATATCCGAAAAATACAATAAAATATATCTTAAAATCATCATTATCATTACCTATGAAAAAAGCTTGGCGAAGCCTCGAACGACGCGACGTTCCAGAAGTTTTGAGTCGTTCAGTTGTAATCAAATTATAACATTACTATGTCGCTTTTGTATCATTATTATGTGACTCTATGCATCTAAATACATATAAATCTCAAAGGTGACTGACTGACATAGTCTATAATAGTATAGACTATGTCAGTCAGTCACCATGTGCTAAGAAAAGAAGCCAAGAAGCTAAGAAAAGATTTTTAAATGCTGCTTTTAAAGGGGTGGGGTGTTAGGGGATGCAAGTTTTAGGTACTCTTTAAGGCTGCGAAGCCGCGAGCACACACTAGTCATTTTTTCACTTTACTTTCATAAACTACCTATTTGTATTGTCTGGTACCTACCAATTTAACCCTTTAGCGCAATATGTAACAAAGCGTATGTATTAAACAATAATAATTAATTTACCTAATGAGGAGGAGGTTCCTGTCTCTGTCTGTAGCCTCTATCACCGTTTATGGCTAGGTACTAAGTACATAGCTTGGGCCTTGCCACGCTCTGGCCGGCGGCACCGCTATTTTTACATAGGTAGGTACATATGTTGCAAAAAAAAAAGAGATTATATACGTAAATACGAATTACCTAATATTAATATCCAAACACTCACTTGCCTTTTCAAATTCCAAAATTATTTCCGTTATTTCACCCTGTGGCATAGAAGCTTCCTTTCATTTGAATACCTATAAGAAGTTTTAACAAAGAAACTCTAATTTGTTAATTATAAAAAAAATAGTCTTCACTTGGGCACAGCTAAGGTGCAGTAATATTGCAAATGAGTTACTCCTACAATTCCGGTAAATTAAACACAATTTAAATTTCAACCTTTTCACTAGAATATCAGTAACCGACTGGCTGACCTTACACTAATGGATCAGTTATCAATTAACCATTTTTTGTAGGTATCCTAGGGTCTCGAATTTTACCAAATAATAACATTGTGTGTTATCTTTTAAGCTATTATATTGATAAATTGCATGTCGGTCTGTAGGTATTCTGTATTCAAATAATAATAAACATAAGCTAATCAGCCTGAACTTTTCACGGCAATAAAATGCGCCAGTCATAACAGTTTCTATTATTTCAGTATTATGGGATTCTGTGGTTAGCCTATTCTTTTACGAGAGTAGATATACTTTCTAACTTAACTATTTTCCATCTAGGTAGCTAAATATAGGCATTACATCAATGAAAGACGAAATTATAGTTTTTAAATTTATTTCGTTAGACCCTAATAGGTATATTGTAGGAACATTTAACATGAAGATCCACACAACATACCTAACTAAGATATTTCAAGACTCTATAGAATTTGGTGGAGTAGGTATTTATTTAGGTATTTACACAAAATAATATGCCAGCACGGCTGCTGGGTTTTTGCCTTATTGGTATAGACATTATATATACAGTATAGGTATCACATTGTTTAAGAAAAAATATATATTTATGTAGGAATTATAACAATAACGTGAGCATATAAATGAGATTAAAATGTATGTGGGTAAAATGAAGAACACATTCCTAAACATCTATTTCAATAAAATAAAATACAACAAAACTTTTTCTTAAGTTTTCTAAATTTCACATAGAGAAATAATTGTCTTCAATAAATTGCAGGAGTGTGATCTCCACTTTACATACAATAGCCTTGGTTTTCACAACATTTATGTTATGAATGCAATATCATTTATCATTCAGTTTTTACTTTGGCGGCATTATAAAGGTGAAACGAGTGATAAAGAATGCCTTTAAAGTTCGCCGCCATACATATGCGCAGTGGAAAAAAGGAAACGAAAAAATTAACTCAACTTCATAATTAAGTTAAAAACAAAATAAGCATTTTATACACAGAATAAATAATAGCAACTACGTAACAATTAATACACTGATATACAAAGTGTTTAACTAACTACAGGAATAAATGCTATTCGTATTACTCTCTACATTAAAACAATAACAGATTTTTCTCTTTAAATAGGATTCTACGAATGAATTTAATTAGTGTTTTTATTTTCATTTACAAATATTAAATTTTAAAGACTGATTAACTAATCATTCGATGTTGGTGGTTTATGTGTAAAATATTGAATAAAACAATTATTAATTCAAACATAAATTAGTTGTTTAGTTCGAAGTGAACCAATAATAAAACTAACATAAATGACGCAATCAGAACTTAATCGTAATATTTTTTTCTTGTTGCAAGGCCATAAACGAAAAAAAAAAGTTCCGATTGGTTTTCATACATTTATTTTCTTAACTTGAGAACTGGCACAATACAAAGTAATGGCCGAAACAGAAGAAAAAAAATACGTTTCATTAATTGGCTTCTAATGCCATAGTAAGAGGCAATGACATCGCAACGGCTTGCTATTGCAGTATATTGGGAATAATAGATACAAATGATTTGTGCTGTTCCAATTTATTTTATTGGTCATTTTGTAATTAAATTTCATAGCGCAAATTAACAACTCAAAATATCACTGGATATAAATCAGTTCCAAATAAATTAAGTACTAAATTTAAGGTATGAATAAATATGACAAGGCTATTTTGTAAGATGATTTCAATACAATTTTTAGTGTCCCTTGTATTGTATAAAATCTATGGGTATTTTTAGATTAAAATATATAACATAGTTTTATTGCCATTCTTCATTATCTATAATCATCGATCACTTTATATATTTTTTATTCAAGTTTTTATTCCGAAATAGCCCTGTCGCATTGTATATTCTGAAAAATCGTGATGGCACAAACAAAACACGTAAAAAAGTATCAAGCTTTGTGGAACATTGTAATAATTGTGAAATGAACAATACATTCCATGTAAATTATGTGTCTGTGATACACATTATTATAATAAATACTATTAATTACATACCTATTTTAATTCAGCTCATCCCATACTCTTCATAGATGCGCATTTAAATATATTTTTACTATACTTTATACATCAAATTCCTAGTCTTATAGACATATACAAACAAAACAGTTATAATATATAGATAAAACATGACTTATTGCACTGCAATATTTAAAAATCGACTATGTATGCTTCATATAGTATTCTTTAGATAGAAAATGATTTATGTCACTTGGTTGACAAGTTAAATTGTAGGTCCCGGCTGTTTGTCTAGAACGGCTGTCGTTAAGCCATGTCAGAGGCCCTTAGGCCGGTTTGAAAACTCTCGACACCCGAGTTGGCCACTCCTATTCGATAAGATGTGTTGGTTGTCCAAAACTATCTATCTAAAAATACTAAATATTAGGCATAAATTAACCATTAAAATGTTAACTATATATAAAATTTTTCAGGTTCAATTTATTTTTCATGCTTTGAGAACACAGTTCATTCTATTTATATTTCTTATCCATTTTAATTCCAATATCAGATTAAATATTCTTCAACTTTATTACATTACTTTTAATATAAATTATAATGTAATCAGACCATTATTGCTAGGTTAATTAATAACGGTCGAGATTACATCCAATTAAAATTAGAAAGTAATGCATAAAAAATAAGATTTGGTCATTATCTCATTTTCAGGCCTTTCTTCTTTGATATAACCACGTATGGAGTTGAATTTTAATAAACCATTTAAAAACAAAACAAAATTGCCGTTGAATATTTGTCATCATAATATACCTAACTGATAACCTTCGTACAACCTTTTAAATGCGACTTTAGTGAATGCATCAATTCCAAACTATTTTTAATCTACTAAAATCGGTAATTCCTTAAAAAGGAATCCATACAATAATGTAAACGACCCGTGACGATAATATTTACGGATAGGCGATATTTTCTTGACGTCGTAAACTGAAAGTTGTATTTTTTTTTAAATATTCCGGGACATTTGCACACAGCGCCATCTAGTCCCACACTAAGCAAACGCTTGTGTCGTGGGTGATACTAATGGTATTTATATTTTAATTGATGTACTAAAATCACAATTTACAAGAGTGACGTAAGAAGCAAACCCGTTCAAGTTAAAAAAAAAATTGCTAGTCCTCCTTTTTAATACAAAACATATGTTTATTTCTGTTTCCAAACAACACAAAACTTAAGAACAATCCATCTACACAGACAACTAACTCGCTTATATAAATTCCATCGAATAATTTAATACATTTAGATATCTTCATGTCATGGGTATATAAATATAGATAAATTCAATATATCATATAATATATATTACTGCGTGTAGTATATCTTGTAGTAGAGTGTTTTGGACCGCCACAGACTGTATGTGTTGTCAAACTTCAGTATGTACACGCCTTCACCTGGGTATATGTGGGAACCTGCGTACACCTGCAATAGTGGGCTGTAATGAACATAGGGAAAAACTAATGTTTTGGATATCGATGTATCTGCCCAAGAGAACTCTGCTAACGAATTAATTCTGCGGGGAGTCACAACCCTCAGTCATGAGGAAATACGAGTCAAGAGAGAGATAGGTATCAAAAATATTGTATATATACTGATTAGTGTTGATAGTAAAATATAATTATTTTGCTGATGGTGCCGACAATGTGTGCAATGTTATATACATTGCTATGTCTACAAATCTAACCAATATTTATTACTGTTGTGATAAACATTGAAACTCTTCATTTATTCCGACTGCGTTTAGAGGTTTACTTGATATTAAAGTTATGTGTAGTATGATGTCTAAATCTAGTTTTTAGTATTTGAATAGGGGCCTGGCAAATTACTCGCTTAGCTGCGAAGCAAAGCATCGTGAGGAAACCGACATTTATTTATTTTATTTATTTATTTTTATGTTTGAAGACCACAATATCCGAGGACATGTCTTCCGTGGAAGGACTTGGGCGCCCACCACGATGTATCTGCCCAAGATAACTCCCCTAACGAATAAATTCTGCGGGGGAGTCACGACCCTCAGTCATGAGACTTGAAGAGAGAAATAAATGTTAAAACTAATTAAGCTTTAAAATTCAGAAATTATTATTTTGCATGTCCGTCTTCGTAACATGGCAAAATTATAAAGTGGAAAGAGGAGGAAGTAAGGGAGGGTAACAACGGGGTTACCCTCTATTTATGAAACCCTAAAAACGATATATTCATCATCATCATCATCATCATCAGCCCACGGTCGTCCACTTCTGGACATAGGCCTCTCCCAAGGCACGCCACTCAGCCCGACTTTGTGCTTCTCGTCTCCACCTGTTCCCTGCTACCTTTATGATGTCCTCGCTCCACCTAGTGGCAGGGCGCCCTACACTACGCTTGCCGAGCCGCGGTCTCCACTCCAGAACTCGCCTACCCCATCGGTTGTCGGTTCTGCGACAGATATGACCGGCCCATTGCCACTTCAGCGTGCTTATGCGTTGAGCTATGTCGGTGACTTTAGTTCTCTGCCGAATTACTTCGTTTCGGATACGATCCCTAAGAGAAACTCCAAGCATAGCCCTTTCCATAGCACGCTGAACAACTTTGAATCGGTGAACCAATCCTGCTGTGAGTGTCCACGTCTCAGCAGCGTAAGTCATTTCTGGTAGGACGCACTGATTGAAGACTTTCGTCTTTAGGCTTTGCGGTATGGAGGACGAGAAAACCTGACGAAGTAAAAACGATATATTATAAGATGTATATAGATTGTAGATGGTGTAAAGTGGTACACACCTCGAGGTGGCAGTCGCGGCGGTAGATGGGCACTATCTGGTTGAGAGGCGCGCGCGGCGGGCGCGGGGCGCGGCGCTCCGTGCCCGCCTCCGGGTCGCACACACTGTCGCCGTGGATCGTGAACGAGTTCACGTCTGGAAGTAAATTCAGATTAGAAATTACCCTTACCCACATAATAATTGTCCCGCAACACAAGCCCATCTATGGGACTTAACGCGGAACAACGGAATACCAATTTGTACTGCTACATGTAAGATTTAAACTCCTGTACATTACCTAATCTAAGTACTGTGTTTATTTTGGCATAATAAAATAGAATTTGTATTTGATTTATTTGAATAGTTAACAGTCATTACCACTGTCTGTAGCATACTTCTGATCAAGGGCATATTTGCCGGTTTATTTTAGAATTCGACCAAATATCGACTCCTGATCGGTTGGTTTGTCATGCATGATGACAGAATATTATGGGAAGCCATGCTAGTGGTATGGTTCGTATGAATCGTGCCACATCTTAAAACGCATGTCATAAATATGAATCTGGTAATAAAAAAAAATTTGAATCACACTTTATATGTAAATTCAAAAAGTTACCATAGATCAATTCAGTAAGAATTAGAATATATTAGTCAATACAAAGATTGCAGAGAAAATACATACACACTTTTAAATATATAGTACGTAAAAAAGTAGGTTTCGTCTCCAATTCAACACCAACATTCTCTAAATTAAGATACAGGTCAGATTAGATTAAACATTTTAGTTTGGTCGATTCTTCTAAAGCATTGGTTACAATTATAAGAGACTAGCAAACCCGGCGAACTCCGTTTCGCCACCAAAGGGTTCCTTTTTTTTTTTTTTTTTTCCAACGAAGAGACCTTTCCAACGAATGCAAAACCGTGGAAATCTGTTCGTGCGTTCTGGAGTTATAGCGTCAGGAAGGAAACCCCGACTTATTTTTATATAGTAGATTAACTCACCATTCTCTTCATCATCCACCTCATCCTCTTCGTCGCTCTCCGACACATGCACCGTCACCTCCGTGGTGGGGGACTTGCCCCACTCGAAGTACAACCCGAAACCTGAGGGGAAACAAAATGAAATATGATTAAATTATAATTAAACATAATTATTATTATTATAACAAAATATTATAAAAAAATTATGGCCAAGTGCAAACCCCTTCAAGTTAAAAAAAACATTTCTGTTTGTAAGAAACATAGTACCCATCATAAATTATAGCGATAAGTGTTTGTTCGTTTATTGGTTTCGCTTTACCCAGCGACAGAAAAACACATGCCTACCAATGATAAGTAATTGTCGACGCACTCACTTCTTGGACGGGTGACCACAAAGTGGCATTCCATTCTGGGATTACTGGATTAGGCTGTGAATTCAAACATTCCTCCTCCTCCTCGCGTCGTTTTCCTCAGTGCTGAGGGTCGTGACCCCGCCACGGATCATCTTCTCCCGCACGATCTTGCGCCATCGAATCCGATCTTTTGCCGTGTAAATGGCTTAACTTTCGAGTGTGGTGCGAATCTGGTAAGTCCACCGCATTGGGCTGCATCCCCGCGGTCTTTTACCCTCAATCTTGCCTGTGATAACCAGCTTCTCAAGATTGCTCCCATCTTTGCGGGCTATATGTATGTATAGATATTACAATGTCACTCACCTATGTCTTTTTTTTTAATACTAATCCCAGACAAAATCGGGGGCCTTATTATCTTTCTCATTCATTTTACTTCTCACTTTTATGCTTTTAGAATAGAAATAGAATAGAAAATCATTTATTAAGACAGTCTTCAAACATACACACACACATATATATACAATAAATAAATAAATAAGTCTGCCTCAACACAGCCCCAACTCAGCATAATGCTGATTACTGGAAGTAATCAGCGCTGGTCTTCCGTTGGGGCTGGCTGTGACGTCACGTACGAGACAATGATTAAGTTTTAAATAAATGAAATGATACAGCAAAAATAAAAAATACAAAATAGATACAAGAAACATAAACCTTAAATATAGCAGATACTTATACACGAAATTTACACACTAACACTTATTAGAATGAACTTAGCTAATCTATGATTACAATTAGGTACATTACTACAATCAAAGTCAGTTAAAAACACACAACAAAACATAATACAACAGAAGAAATAACAATATCACTATAAAATTACAAAGTATATATATAAGTATACATATCTATATTGCGCTGGTGTCATTTACGAGCAGGGCTTCCTGTTTTTGATGCTCAAAAATGTGGACCTTAAGTTTGGTTCTGAAATTGTGCAAAGAACGCAGGTTCCTTATTGGCGGTGGAATATTGTTCCAACATTTCGATGCAGCATAGCGGAACTTTTCGCCAGCTTTTCGCACTTTCGCGCTTCATACTATTTTTCCTTTCATCCTTCATCTTTCTTACTTTGGTTTGTCCTATGCTTGTGTTTAATAAATTGACAAACTTAACTGTACACAGGTAGGGAATATGGGAGTCTGGGGATATAATCATACTCACCGATGTCATAGTGGTCGGTGGCGAACTCCCAGCAGAGTGCGCGCGCGCGGCTGTGCGTGGGTACGCGCACGGACACGGTCTCCCCGTGCGCCACGCTGAGCCGGCCGCCCGCCAGCCTCGCCGACTCCTTGAACGTGGCCAGCTCGCTGCGCGTCCACATGCTGGCGTCCTCCACCTGCAGCTTGAAGGGGTCTGGAAGTATACAATCAAAGTTGATGGTCACGCATTCGAGCGGTGCGTCGCCTAAAACGATGAGTGAATCAGTGCATGCTAACTATAATGATCCTAAAGAAACATAACTGAGGTATTTCCACGAGGTCAACTGCCACCGCCGCGGTTGAGTTTGTGGGCGGGGCTTATAATTTTTTTTTGTATTCATCAACATTCGGCTGTTTCAGAAATCGGAACCAATCATGAACCAGTTTTGTGTGTGATTGGTGTGTGGGAAAGAGATAAAATGTAGAAGCCGTTTCGACGCAATATTTGTATGGAAATACCGTTTAGTGTCGTTTGTCGTTTCTTTACCGATTCCGATACTGAAGTTTAAGGAAAGCACACACACATAATCCAAGGACCAATACAGACCAATCATCTAAATGACCCTGTGGTTAGTGCTTTCATATTCATAATATAGGTTCTTCGATCACACAAAACCAAAGGAAATTTTAAGTAGGGTTTTTTACCATCGTCTGAATCTTCATCATCCAATAGTTCCTCTCCTTCTGTTACTTCTGACTCCAACTTTGGTGTTTGCATGGATCTGCAAAGAAATACAAAATACAATATATACTATTATTTTCTGAGAAAGCGAAACATACACATTGAAAAAAATAGGCAGGAATTTAAATTTACATAGATTCAAATGACATCTTTAGTCATTGTTTATATCTAGTATTTCTTATACAAGCCAAATTTCATGTAAATCAATCTAAATGTTTCAGACACACTAGAAAAAAAAAATAGGTACTTAAAAACTTGCACTACACAATATTAGTGTGATATAAGTACTATCAAACGAGAAAAATATAAAGAATATGCTTGATATTCGACGAGATTATTGCATGGAGTTAACATTCTATATATTTTATTCATAGTTGATAAATCATGTTAGTAAATGACAAGTTCAACTTACTTATTATCCGTAACAGACTCTGTCTCATTCAGATTACAATCCGTCATGGATATCTCCAGCTCTTTGAGCGGGCTGTCTGTCTTCTCATCCTCAGGGTCCTTGATCATGGAGTTGGCCAGCCTCTTGTCTACAGCGAGCTGCTGGATGTACTGCTGGTAGTGCTGGTCCTGTAGCTGCCTGATCAGCACGGCTTGCTGGTCAAAGTTGCCCGGGAACTGCTGCTGGGCGTATTGTAGGAACTGCTCGTATGTCTGCGCGTTTAACGCGTCTTTTATTCTTTGCCTGGAAAAAAGTTGTTATAGAATTATTGTTTTGTACTTTGTAGACAGAATGCTTCTGTCATGACTTAATTAAGTATTATTATTTGTCTGAATAAAATCCAACATATATTATAATAAAGAAGTTTTAGTAACTTAGCCAATAAAAGTAGACCCAGCTGTACTAACAACATATATTTTTCAGGCTATATTTCAGAAGATGCAGGCTCAAATCCTGCGGGTCATAATTACTTTCACTCAATTCTAAAATAAATAAATATTCTAGGAAAAAACTTTGCATGTTTAAATTACACAAATAACTACAATTTTGCTATCAGCTATGTGTTTAGAGAATGCATATTAGTTAATTAAGACAAATATCTTGAAAAGATTTACAATTTATAAAATAATCCTAAAGATTTGTTTTCCACATTAGCATTGTACAAGAACCATAAAATTTTTATTGTACTTTTAATTGGTACTTCCACCTTCAGAGTTTTAATGAACAACATTATGTAACATACAATATTGGTTTTGGTTAAATACACTATTTTCTTTACCAAAAATTTTAATATTCTTTACATTTTAACAATTAAACTTTTCATAAGTACTAAAAATAAATATTAAGGTCAAGACAAATTTTAACTTAACTCATCAGACTAATATTTTATTAACATATGTTTTTGTGTGCATGTGGGCCTCTCTCTGGACTCATATTTCCTCATGACTGAGGGTTGTGACTCCCCCACAGAATTAATTTGTTAATTTGTCCACAATCATTCATGTTCAAGTGGGCTTATAGTTATATTATGTTCATTTACAAATGTTTGTAACTCCTCAATCTTTAAATAGCTGGATCAATTTGGTTGAAATCTTTGTAGGAAACTGAAACTCTGGACCATTCCAATGTTATTTAGTCATTTACAGACTCACTTATGTGTTGCTCACCAATGAAAAAACAATGGTACATTCCACACACAAGCATTCTGAATCTGACAGGCTTTCCTCATGTTATTTACATACATTACATACTACCTACACACCAAAATGTTATTACATACTACCTACCTACATACCAAAAATCATACAGATTCGTTCAGCTGTTTTTGCATGATGAGTGTTTAAATAAACAGACATAATTTTCAGAACTTGTTGGAACATGTTCTGCTATCAATTCAAAGTATCTCCAAACATTTTTTTTAAATATCTTCAATGTTCAGTCTCTCTACCCTCTTCAGCTTTAATATGTATAGCTATAGATAGATATTAACTTACACTTGTTGTTCCTCTGTCATCTTGTTGCTCTGCTGCTTTTGTTTTTCTTCAACTATTTTATTCTGCAATTCAAAATGGGCTCTGTCTTCTTGCACTTTCTTCAGTCTAAAATAAAAAAAGTTACTTTATAAAATCCAAAATTTAAAAATAGTAACTGGCAAAAAAAAATAATTAGACCAAAAAGTTTCTAATAGTTTAAATTGAAAAGGGTTACCATTAATTTATTATATTGTATTCTCAATGAGAGATCTTGACAATGAATATGAGAGTTTTAGATCTTATCAGAAGATATATCTAACCACTCAAACTGATAAATTTTAATGCATTGTGTAATGTAAATGTTCAATAGCAAACATACAATTTAATATGTCCAATGTGTATTTTTCAACTGAATCTGATTAGAAAAATTATACATTCATTCAAAATTTAAGACTGATGCTCTTGTCTGTGGAGTATGTGCCACTCACTTTGATTTTCAGCCAATTCAAAAATTATACAATAAAAGAAAAATAAAAACAATACATACTCCTGTTGTTTCCTGTCTTCTAAATCTTTCAAATGGGCCTCTAAAAATGGTTTAAACAGAGGACACAACCTGTAAAAATAAAAAAAACACTAAGATATTCAATACCTGTTTTATTTTATTATGAGCAGCATATTATGATAGTCCAATATAGTAAAATATAAAAAACTTGTATACATCATTAACAATACATAAAGCATATATAGAACAGGAAAAGACAATAATATCTACTTTGAACTAATCAACTTGTTAAAAATCTTTCTACACTCATGTTGTACCCACTACTGATTAATTTCTAATTCTTTATAAACTTTGAGCATTATAACAAGCTCATATCCTCAGCACTATCGTTTCTTTTAAATTAGGGTTCAATTTACCTGTCTAAAGTGTGCACAAATCCTGCCATAGCCTGTATCTGCGACATTTGCCCCAGTGACAGCCACGCAGCTCGCCTGTCTCGCCCAATCATATCTAGGACGCCCAAGGGAGGAGCTGACTCCAGGTCCAGCGGCCCATGAGCTGCTTGCTGAGTGTACGCCACTAACTTCAACCGATCTTCATAACTCAGGTGCAGAGCTTTGCCTTCTTTATCTGTTGAATACATAAGTACTTCTCAATAAACAAAGTAATCGGTTCACAGTAATAAACTAAACATTTTTACCTAAAACTGTGATAAGTACGTATTAGTAATCATTATCCAAGAAACGCAAGACAATTGATGCAAATTCTTCGTAGAATATCGATAAAACATACCTTTGTAAAATGTGAGTCCATGTTTGTATACTTCTTTCAGCGGCAAGCCCCATTTTCTTTCTTCGCTTTCTATGATGCCTTGGTCGGTTTCTAAGCATACTTTTTCAGGATTCACTTTGAAATTTTCTGTCTTAGCCATTTTACGGAAAATTCGCGATATTCGAAAATCGTTTTTCTTTTCTTTCTACTTTTTTATATTTTTCTTACTTGTTTGTAAATTGTCAATGCCATAATTAGAGATAAGTTACACTTCAATAGATGAAATCGACTACATCAGTATAGTTATAGTCGATTTTTAGTGCCATCTATTGCCGAGCAGCCGAACTTTTTTACAATTTTTTTTGCGTTTTTGACATGTCAATGACGTTTACTTGTTTTCATTTTCAATTTCATACCAAGTACGAAACGAAACGAAGTACCAAGTGTTCTCCATTCGGCCATTCACAATATTCACATCACATTTTGCTAAAGTTTTGATTTGATTTGCAAAGAAATCTAGATTCCTAGTGTTATCTTAAAGAAAAATTCGACATAAGCACAATACTGGTTTTTTTTTATTTATAGGTGTAATGTGTTAAAGTGATCCAGAAGTGCTACTAAAATGTGCAAATGGGACTATGCGATAAAATCTTCATGTGTTTTGATCCGAGAATTGCATCAAGTCACACTGTTTATTAATCGAAACCTATGAATAACTTACATGATTAACTACTATTTTCATACTGCGTAGGACTGCAGCTATGGAAGTGAATCCATTGAATATATTTTTCGTAAAGTCTGATAGCAAAGGCGACCGCCTGTTGTTTAGATATCCATACACTTCCGAAAACAAGGATGAGAGCAAGCAGAAGAAATATGGAAGGAACAATCCATATGCTATCAGCTGTACCGAGGATTTACTCCAGAATCCTCAGTCGCAAACATCCAATATTTGCCAAGGTTAGAAATACTAATGTGTAAAATGTCTTCATAATATGTAGCAGTGATCATGTCTCAAATGTGTTTTGTACAGTGATTTTAAGTTATGTTATTGAACATGAAGGTAGATAGATGTTTATAACACGACACTGTCTCCTTAAACTGAGCATTGATAAGTAAGTTTATACATATAGGGTAAGGTCAAATGCATTTACATTCCTTTTGAATAACAAACAAGAAAAATACAGTCTTGTGCAATTTATAGTAACTTGTATGTACATTGCAATGAGTGCATTTTATACTACATTTGTATGCAACTTGTGCTTGTGATGTATGTATGTCTTCTTACTCAATTTGACTTAATTCCTTGACTATAGAATATCATTACGTTTTTTAAATTTATGGATATTGTGAAGAGAAAGTGACAACACATTTGTTTTGAGATAAAATGTAGCCTATATGTCACTCAAGACAGGACCCTACACTAATTCCATATAAAAAATCATGATAATCTATCACATTAAAGAGGAACAATTGATAGGGCCAATAAACACAATGTCGCATTTATATATCATGTTATTGTCGCATTATTAAAATACATTATTGTATTGTATAGTAATGTAATCATCATCTTTATTTTCCAGGTCAGCTGAGTGGCTTCACAGATGAGATGCTGTCTACCCTATTTGCTGTGAAGTCAGAGCTGTGTAACAGGAAGTTCGAGCTGAAAGTGAATGATGTGAGATTTGTGGGCCACCCCACCCACCTGCCCTACAGGACTAACAAGGATGATACCGCTGCAGCAGCCAACATAGTTACCAATATTGTCTTCGCTTTACAAGCTTCTGCTAGTCATTCTGTTGGTAAGTTAGACTCACATTTTTTTTCAACAAAGAATTGCACTTGATAATAACTTGCCTGCCTCATTTATTTCACATCCAGCGTTACACATATTAATTCACATCTTTTGTCACAAAATCACCTCATAAAATGTCTATATAAGTATTTAAATTGTCTGTATCAAACAAAAGAGATGAGTTAATGATATCCTCTCCAAAATTTGGGAAAAGTAGTTAAACTGTAGTATTTATGTGTGTTTTTTCTTCTTTTTGATAATGAATGAAGCAATCTTCATATAGGCAAAGCTTGTGCATAAAATATTTGAGAAATTTATAGTGATAGGTGAATTAAACTTGAATAGAGGAGTAGCTTGAGAACACAACCATATTCCAATGTAGTATATCTCTACCACTACTCAATCAATTGGGCTCGGTAATTATAAAAGCATGCCACTGTATTATGCAATTTAAGTCATAATTAATAAAATTATGAAATATGTAAGAGTTGGGTCAGCATTGTTATGAAATATATGCTACTGACAATACATTTTACACCATGTGTTGTAAATATAAACAAATATAATTCCCTCTATCACTGAGTAAGCAAGATAAATATTATACTTTCGAGTAAATGCTTATGTTTGCAGAAATGCATTCCTGTGAGACATTTGCTGTAGGTTTATTGACCTCTATCTTGTATTTCATTTATATCTAAGTGCAGATGTATTTATTGGTCTAACTACTAAGCAATTAGTTTCCTCTTTCACACCACAAAGGCAACAGATCATCATAATATTTAGTATGGATGTAATATAGTAGTATAATAATAATAATAATAAATATTTCGGGACATTACACACAGTATAAGGGTTTCAAAATTGTTGGTTAGAGTAATGGGAGTGCATTGTATGTATATGTATGCCACTAGTTCTCAGCACTTCTATGACTCTTATAATAACTCATGTATGATTTTTTAGTTGATAATTTATGTACATATATTATTTATGTAACACTATGTAGGGCCTCTGCAGGCCGACGAAGGGTTGTTGGTGCTGTGAAGCAATGAAAAGTCCGAAAGATGCAGTTAATCTTGATATATATTCCGAAACACCACGAGAGGAAAACTGTAGATAGGTTAGGTTGAGTATATTGCCGAAAAAGCGGCTCACGTGTCATTCACATTGACATTGACGTACCGAACCACGGGGACCAGGCGGAACACTGACAGTTAACTTTTTAAGATCGTGGCTACGCACCTCTAACGTCACAGACTCCCCCTCTACTTCAAACAATGCGTCCTCGCGTTTGGAGTGGCCAATGTAAGCAAGCAAGTAAACAACTCGCATTCTTTACAATTTATGACTGAAAAATTACTTAAATTTTCGCATGAGACGATACGTGTATATAGGATATAACAATATAGGTACGTAAGTATTCAAGAAAGTGCAAGTTGAAGTATGAAAAATAATTAGGCAAGGCCATTAGGATTAAGCAAGTCAAGAAGCAACCTTGCGCGGGCGGCCTCTTCTACGTTTCTGGTGTACTGGTGGTTGTAGTTCACCCACAAAAGGTGTCAGTTGTGACACGTGATACTTTCCTAAAATTTCACCCGTATCACGCTCCAAGTGATAAGTTGTATCGCTCAGTACCTCTCTAACCTTATACGGACCGTCGCGCCTAGGGATAAATTTCGGGGTCTGACCAGGACCAGCATCGTTCGAACCGTGAGTTTTTAACAAAACCAGGTCACCAGCTTTATAGTCTGGCGCAGGTCGGCGTTTGCTGTCGGCATATCTCTTGCGAGCCTCCTGGGTCTTTTCGTGGGTGTCTCTAGCGTCAATGAGTACCGTCGCTAGACGTTTCAGATATGGCGTGACGTTGGCAATGAACCGATCGCCTTCTACGATGGTGCGCATGTCCTGAGCGACGTCCGCGGGCGCTCGAATCTCGCGTCCGAATGTGAGCATGGCTGGTGAATAACCAGTACTGAGGGAGACGGCGGAATTCATAGCAAACCGAATTGTGGCTAGTTGAGTATCCCAAGTGGTGTGGTCCTGCCCTACATAAATGGCAAGCTGCGGTTTGAGATCGCGGTTCTTGCGCTCCACTGGGTTAGCCTCCGGGTGGTAGTATGGGGTCAGCGATTGGTCGATGCCGAATACATTGCATACCTGCTGCATAACTTCACTAATAAATTGAGCTCCGTTGTCACTGAGCATACGGCGGGGAACGCCGTATCTCAAGAAGACTTCTTCAATCAAAATCTTTGCACAATCTAAACTAGTAGCGTTCTCCAATGCAAATAACTCTGCCCATCGCGAGCAAACATCCTCTACGATGAGTATCCAGCGGTGGCCAGCCTTGGTAACCGGGAGTGGTCCAAACAGATCGACGGCGACTACTTCAAACCTCTGCGTGAGTGCCGGAGACTGTAACAAGCCTGCTGGTTTACGAGTGTCCGCTTTGTACCTCTGACACGAGACACACTCCTTGATCCTTTCGGCCACAGAACTCCTCATGCCTGGCCAATAATAGCGTGACGCTATCCGCTGTAAAGTACGCTCGATGCCGAGGTGACCGGCGGTGGGAGCGTCGTGGTAGTCGGACAGGATCTTCTCCCTTTCATCCACAGGCACTACCAAACGGGCGTCATCGTCTTCGTTGTGCTCAGGGCTATACCTGAAAAGTACGCCATCAGATATAAGATAACCACGATCCGCCCAGGGTCTCCCCCTAAACGGTTCGTCCTCTGCTTCCAGGTCTTCCAGGATCTTACGAACTTCAGGGTCTCGTAACTGTCGCTCTCTGTAACTAAGAGGTGTAATGGCGGGTAAGTCAACAACGACTCTACACAGATCACAGCTATCGGCTTCGTCAGCACAAGCGGGGCGCGAGAGCGTGTCAGCTACAACGTTCGACTTACCCGGGGTGTACTCAATACGAAGGTTAAACTCCTGAAGAGTTAGCGCCCACCTGGTCAATCGTCCGCTTGGAGATTTGACACTCATCAACCATCTCAAGGGTTGGTGGTCTGACTTAACGATGATCTCAGCGCCATCGATGTATCCGCGGAACTTGAGCACGGCCCACACGACAGCCAGGGCCTCCCGCTCGGTGGTCGTGTAGTTGCGCTCGGCGGGAGTCAGAAGTCGGCTAGCATATTCAATAGGGCGCTCATCTACACCCTCTCCTTGCATTAGGACCGCCCCTAGACAGTATCCACTACTGTCAGTCCTTAGTACAAACGGCTGAGCGTGATCAGCTTGCCTCAGTATAGGCGAGGACACCAATAGTTGTTTAATTCGCTCGAAAGCGGACTGTTGTTCAGCGGCCCACCGCCAAACGCTATCCTTCTTCAAGAGGGAGGTCAACGGTCTCGCTACCTCTGCATAGTTGGGGATGAAACGCCGGAACCAACTAGAAGTCTGAAGGAAACACTTCAAGTGTCTTATATTCGTTGGGACAGCCATGTTGTCAACGGCTGCTGTCTTATCAGGATCGGCTTGGATGCCTCCGGGGACAATCAAGTGACCCAAAAACTTTACCGAATCTTGGGCGAAACAACTTTTCTCGCGGTTGACCCGGAGACTGAAGAGCTCGAGTCTATCGAATACGGCTTTCAGATCCATCAAATGCTGCTCGAAAGTGTCAGACAAGATTACCAAGTCGTCGAGGTAGCAGAGGAGGTTGACGCCCTGGAGGTTCGACTTGAATCTGTCCATCAACCGTTGGAAAGTGGCGCCGGAGTTGCGTAGCCCCATCGGCATACGCTTGAATCTGTAAGTCCCGAGTGGCGTGACGAAGGCGGTCTTGTCACGGTCCTCCTCAGCGACGGACGCCTGGAAGTAACCAGTTCGCAAATCAAGGGTAGTCATAAAATTAGTCGTTTTAGCAGCGTGGAGCACGTTATCTATGCGTGGGAGCGGGTATCGGTCCGGCTCCGTAACAGCATTCAGTTCGCGGTAATCTATGCAGAGACGCGTACCACCGTCCTTCTTTGCAACTAATACGACGTTAGCCGCCCAAGGCGATTCGCATTCTTCTATAACGTCAGCGCGTAGCAGCTTCTCTAGCTCTCTTTGTAAGATAGGTATCTTGGCAGGGGACATGCGATGCGGCGGGGAAGCAATAGGCGCTTGCTTTGCATCAACATTGATGCGGTGAGTAATAAAGCTGGTAGGTTCGCCCTGATGATCAAAGCGGCGTACCTTACTGGTGATCAGCTGGTTAAGCTGTGCGCGCTGTTCATCCATCAGGTGCATACCCTCATCAGCCCTCAGAGATAACTGAGGTTCATTGTTTGTGCTCAGAACATCCGCACTATACGCGGGTGTTAAATTATAAGAATTCACAAACTCATACTCACATCCAGGTTCCTCGATGAAACTCCAAGTTCCTTTAGGCAGGTTGATCAGCATCCCTGCCTGTTTGATAAAGTCACGCCCAAGTATAGTTCTCGTGTCCGCCCCGGGGAGCACGAGAAAAGAGGTCGGTATTACATGACCCTGTAACGTGACATCAACACTAAAGTTAAAAACAGTACATGGTTTTTCAGAGCCATCAGCTAAACGTATTGTACGCTGTTCTTCTTTAAACCCAGTATTGGTTTGTAATAGATGTTGGTGGAGCAGCCGACTAGCCATACAATGTGAAGCTCCAGTATCAGGGATGGCAACCCCATCGCTTCCTTTTACATCGATTATAACCATGGGATCACCACTTCTGTCAGGTCTAATTACCTCTTCAGGTGAAGGGCAACGAGGCTCTGAATCATTAGTATGTGCTTCATTACAAGAATACTGTTGATCATATTCAATACACACATTATGGTATGAACATGACATAGACTCGGACGAGTATTTGTCCTGATGTCCAGGAAAGGGACTTGCAGCAGTCGTCCTATCAGAATGGGGACATTCAGTCATCAAATAGGGACGCTCGGTGGTCGCGCTACTAGAATAGGGACGCTCGGTGGTCGCGCTACTAGAATAGGGACGCTCGGTGGTCGCGCTACTAGAATAGGGACGCTCGGTGGTCGCGCTACTAGAATAGGGACGCTCGGTGGTCGCGCTACTAGAATAGGGACGCTCGGTGGTCGCGCTACTAGAATAGGGACACTCGGTGGTCGCGCTACTAGAATAGGGACGCTCGGTGGTCGCGCTACTAGAATAGGGACACTCGGTGGTCGCGCTACTAGAATAGGGACACTCGGTGGTCGCGCTACTAGGATAGGGACGCTCGGTGGTCGCGCTACTTGAATAGGGACTCTCAACTGTCGCACTATCTGAATACTTACCTAACTTCTCAACTGACCGCTCATTGATGGGTATGAAATCATTTAAAACATGCAACTTATCACTTGGAGTATGTGTAGGGGTGTTATCATAGGTTGCCGCAGCACAACTGGAGTTAACTTTCTCAGAATATTGATTGTTACAATGAATTGTATTAAATGAGATACTATTGGTGGAAACCTTTCTATCTTTACAATTGTTACATTTAGATTTAATAACACCTACTTGCCCACAACCATAGCAGCGCAAGGACTGCTCATTTGACACAGAGTGTGGTTTATTAGCAACATTATGTTTGTCCTGCCTTTTCCTACATTCACTCAATTCATGGCCAAATGCTTTGCAATAATAACATTTCTTACGAGGAGTGGACACATTGTTTGTTGCAGGGGGCTGGGAAGTCAATGACTTAGCGGATTGTATAGAAAGTTTACTGACATTACTCACAGTTTTTTGTACCTCTGCCATTGATTCCTCCTGGTCCCTTAGTTTCACAATCATTTCATCGAGAGAAGTGATGACACTGCGCTGCAGGTGCTTCCTAATCTTCCTGTCTAGGAGCCCATACACAATGTCAATTTTTGCTGGCTCACACAATTTATATGGTAACTCGCTTATGAGTGCTCTTATTTTGCACGCGAACACCTCGCTGCGTTGTTCCCTGGTATGTTCTTGGGCGAACATTTCCCTAAAGATCCGGTACGCTGGTTTGAGGCGCCCATACATGCCACGGAGTCGGGTGACTGCGTCCCGCCAGTCTAAGACTTCCTTCTTGATGCCTCTCCACCAAAGCGCGGCGTCGCCGGTCAGGAGCATCGGTAGGCCTCGCACGGCTACTTCGTCGCTCACCTCTGCACACTCCATATATATTTCTACAGTGTCTAAGAATGTTTCAAGTATTTCGGGGTCTCGCTCGGCTCCATCAAATCGAGCGGTGCAGTTACTCAGATTGCCTCCATGTCCCGGGTCGCCGTAGCGGCCACTGCTGGCCCTGCTGGGTCGAGCTGCAGCGCGTCCAGGCGCCGCCGGGCCGGACAGCACACTCTCTATCAGGTTTCTGTTGAGTTCGGCTTGAGTCTTCGCGAAAGCTTCCATGAAGGCGAGCATATCGTTTGGCGTGGACTGAACTTCCAACGTGCGTGGCGCACTTCGGGCACTCGCACGTGCTGTGTCGGTGTCGGAAAAGTTCTCCACGCGGCGTGCCCGTTGCGTCGATCGAACCGGCGTGGAGGCATCGACGACTGTGTCATCTCGGCCACGAATCGCTTCGTCTTCATCCGACGTGGTTTCTTCGCGATCGCTCTGTATTATCTCGCGTCGACGTGCTGGCTCGGCCATATTGCAGAGTTGCAGACGTGTCGGAGTCGACAGCGAATATCTTGTTCGTCTCAGGGCGCTGATTTCGCCCCACGTTGGGCGCCAGTGTAACACTATGTAGGGCCTCTGCAGGCCGACGAAGGGTTGTTGGTGCTGTGAAGCAATGAAAAGTCCGAAAGATGCAGTTAATCTTGATATATATTCCGAAACACCACGAGAGGAAAACTGTAGATAGGTTAGGTTGAGTATATTGCCGAAAAAGCGGCTCACGTGTCATTCACATTGACATTGACGTACCGAACCACGGGGACCAGGCGGAACACTGACAGTTAACTTTTTAAGATCGTGGCTACGCACCTCTAACGTCACATTTATTAAAAATTATCATCAGCCTAATGAGGAGACAGGGATTAAAAATATATAGTTTACAAATTTTAAACATGTATTTTATTTTACTTTCAGTCAAGTGCTACTATGATTTAAGTAGAAGACTGGGGATAGCCTTGAGGCATGAAGAAAAGAGGTGCTCTTATTTAAATGAAGAAATGAAAATCATGGTATGGAGTTACTTTTAATTTTGTCATCAAATTTCCCCATTATATTGCTTATCAATATAACTGCAAAGTAGAGTCAAAAATGTTTTTAGTTATGCCAAAGGGTTTTAGGGAAGTTAAAAAATGTATTAACCATTCAGTATGTACCTACATGGTTTAAGAAATCTATTTATAAATGAGCAGATGCATTCATTATCACTACTCAACTATTATAATGTAGGTTGTGGTCTAAATTCTGCAACTTTGTGTTATTTTGGTTTGGTACTATGTATTGTGATATTTACAGATCCAAGTTACGTAGTAAATACTTATGTAATTATGATTATATCAAATAAATGTCATCTATTTTCTTAGTAGTTAGCCTAATACACAATATATCTCACTAAAACTATTCTAGTCTATGTTCCAATTTATATGAATAACTCTGCATGTTACCAAGCTATGTATGCAGAATTATAGATAGTATATACATCACCTTTTATAGGTGGCTTTAATACGTCAAAATCGATCAACTTTCATTCTACATTAGTATATTCAAAATTATTGATTTATTTTCTACAAAAACATTGTCATCGTATCTTACATCTTACCATTTCCTGTGTGTGAAAATCATAATATGGTAACTGAGAATCTATAGACAATTTCAGTTCAATAAGATTCATTCAATATATTTCTACTCCAGCTGGCAGCTCATGACGAAGTATCAGCTCTCGACAGTGAGATGAACGGAGACAATGATGATGAAGAGGACAACCTCCGTCACTCGGTGAGCTCGGCCACCAACTTCACGGAGGAGGCCGGGCCCAAGTCCGCCTTCCACCTCATCCTGCAGCGGAGCTCCCTCGCCAGGTCTATGAAGGCTGTGTTTGAAGAACTTAGCAGTACTGGTGAGATTTTATTGAACTTTTCAACATATTTTAGATGTTAATTTTACCAGGCCATGACTAATTTCATTCATATTTTATTTTTTTATTAATATACTAATGAAGGAAACTGTTCAGCAAGAATTAAACACTCATGCATTTTTGATTCTGCTTGAGCTGGTATTTTTCTGCTTGGAAACTAGACCTAGTTACAAAAGGAACAAAATTAGTTAACACATGATTATGATCCTAAGTAACAAGCATTATAAAATTGATTTGAATTGAGAAACTTTTTTTAAGTCACACACTATACACTATCCAGCGATCTTCAAAGCGAGAGTGAATCGGTTCTTATCGGGTAAGCACGCTCCATCTTAGGCCATAGCCTTTGATTACCATCAGGCAAACTATGACCAAGTGCAAACCCATACTGGTTAAAACAAAAAAAAGTCTGTTAAAAGTAATATTTGCTAAGGTACTGTTATGTTGTTGTTTGTACGCCACCGTCTTTTACATGTTTCTTTCCTAGCGATCATTACTAACTAAGTAATGTTTCTGTATAATATTGTCAAATCAAATCAAAATAATTTATTGAACCTAATTTTATGTTGTACAAGTTTGTAGCATAAACTTAAAGATAAAACATTAGGTACATTTAGGTATTGTGCTACTGTTGTATGCCTGCACCTCTAAACTAAGCATAGCTTGTGTCATAGAGGTGCATGCTCCCCAGTGGTAATGATACAAAATAATTCTATTTGAGGTGTTATTAACAATATTGTAATTTTGTATTTGTACAATAAAGCTATGTTGATGTGTATTGCAGGCGTCGTGCAGGTGCGCATCAACAAGTGGGTGCTGCTGTCGTTCTGCTTGCCGCACAAGGCGCACCAGGTGCACAACCGCGGCCTCGTCGTGCAGCCCGAGACCATCGACAAGTGTCTGCAGAGGCTGCGGCCCTACCATGGGATACTGCTGCTCGTAAGTACATACTTGTAACTTATGTGATCCCGGGCACAGTACAAGTACCTGCTCAAGAGATCTCCTCTCATTCATTTGTTATTATTATTATCTTTAAAATAGTCACTACCTAAAATTGTAATTTTTTTTCTATGGTAATACAATGTAGTAAATATAAAAATGTTGACGAAATAAATCTTGAAATGTGCTTTCTCTTTAATATATTAATTAGAGTTATGTGAATGTAACGAGACATGATTTTGAATAAATTATTTCATATCATTCAAAATAGTAACGTTATTTAAGAGCTCGGCTATTGTCTATAGAGTATGCACCATTCTTCACGGTTTCCTGCAATTTCCTTGATTTCCTTATACAACATGACAGCTGCTTTTTCTTTTATTTGGTCTATGTATGATCTTCTGGGTCTTCCTCTTTCTCTTCATGCCTCTAACTTCCCCTCAAGGATGTTTCTCCTCTAACGGATTAATTTTACAGGGGAGTCTCGACCCTCAGCCTCGACTCCAACAGAGAGTGAGTCAAACATGAAAGGTTCCGTACCATACCATCTTGTTCACATAAGTTACACAATGTTGGCTTCCTTATCTGAGACCATCGAAAAGTGTCTTTATTAAGTAGATCAATGGCATGTAGTGCTGATTAAAATTTTATGGCATAATTAAAATTAGTGTCCTAGAAACTGAGGGTTAATATTTTTCCAAAGCGCAGAGAACACTAGCCAATAAAGCGCGACACAGGTTCGCCTAGTGCGGTGTTTACGGCACATTTGTATATAAATATTTGTTTAAAATTGTAGTAGCAGATGGGTTTGACGGTCCTTTTCAACTTCACTTGAACAATGTACATGTGCTTCCGATTCGCCGTTGTGCTAAGTAATTCTTGCACGGTGTTGTTACATTTTAATGACCATATGAATCTTTTATTATTTTCACATCTAATATGCAGTAAGTCAATTTGAATGTAAGTACTTTGTTTAATTCTGTATTCCTTCATTGTATATGAATGTAATTCCGAAATAAATGACTTCTTCTTTAACAAGAAGTTTATTTACTACTAGTGGGTGCTCGCTGCTTCGCTCGCATTAAGAAGTAAAACTTGCATCCCCTATTTCACCCCTTTAAAAGTGGCATTTCCAAAAATCCTTTCTTAGCGGATACCTACGTCATAACATCTATCTTCATTCCAAATTTCAGCCCAATCCGTCCAGTGGCTTGGGCTGTGCGTTGATAGATCACTATATCAGTCAGTCACCTTTGAGTTTTATATTTATTGACCCCAACCAGCTGCTGGCGTCCATCCCGCTGGACGGCAGCTCGGCGCTGCTCCGCCTCATCGAGCTGTACTATGAATGTGTGTGTGTCAGGTGGACCCCAACCAGCTGCTGGCGTCCATCCCGCTGGACGGCAGCTCGGCGCTGCTCCGCCTCATCAAGCTGTACAGCCCGCTCAAGAGCCTGCAGACGCTCGCCATAGAGGCCGACCTCACGCTCAAACAGGTATCGTACTTCACGTCACGTGTTATAATAGCGACGTCTTTTATCTTTTACTAGTGGGTATTCGCGACTTCGCTCGCATTATGAAGTAAAACTTGCATTCAGTATTCACTATTTCACTCCTTTAAAATAGCCATTTCCAAAAATCCTTTCTTAGCGGATGCCTACGTCATATCATCTACCTGCATGCCAAATTTCAGCCCGATCCGTCCAGTGGTTAGGACTGTGCCTTGATAGATCACTATATCAGTCAGTCACCTTTGAATTTTATAAATTTAGATTTTGTGTGGGGAAACGTACGTTTTGTATGAAATAGCAGTTTTTTTTTCGTGTAGGTAATCCCAAATTTCGTGGAACAATAGTTGCTTTTGCAATAGTTACTTTTGACGTACAAAAGCCGGCTTTTAGGATTTAAGTGCCTAGTTCAATCCAATATTAAAATTTTTAATTTGGCTTTTAAGTATAGTTTCCGATTCTTGGTCAAATCATCATTATCAACTCGACCATCACTTTTAGAACGCCACTCATATAAAGACATTTACATATATTTTATTTATTGTCCCAATACTATGATCTAAATCTCTTTATGCTTGTGTTCTTTTGTTATTGGTGTACAATACAGAATTATTGATCGATTGATTATTGTCAGGTGTGCCAGCTGACCGGTCACCTGGTGTACTGGGCGAAGGCGACGGTGATATTCCCGCTGTGCGAGGGCAACGTGTACGTAGTGGCCCCCGGAGCCGGCGTACACACGCACTCCCCCCTCGTGCACGAGTTTGCTAAGGACTTCCCCGGATTGTGCCTTTTGCAGGTATGTTTATTTATTTATTTTACTTTTTACTTATGTACTAACAGCTTTATATTCAAATTCAAATTCAATTTTTTTATTGACAAAAAATATATACTTAGTTTAACACGTACTGGGTCTACACGTATTGGGAACACAGTTTGCTAGGTGCAGTCAAGTATCAGGTACGTGAGGTAACCCCGAAAACTTGCACTAGGTACCGAAAAGGTCCTGTGAAGCAAGATTTCGGGAAAAACCACCACAGCACAATATACAAATTTCACTACTTGCACATCACTCGTCTCAAAACATAACTAATTTGACTACTGAGATTGTCACAATTCAACAGCTACTCACATATCTATTTCTTCCTTCGAGCAATTGATCATCAAAGATTTCTTCTTATAGTATTCTAAAAATGTTACCTATTGTTAAGTAGAAAACATAAATAATTGTGTACAAAAAGGGTTCCAAAACAATAAAGCCAAAGCAAAAGATTTGTAAACAAGGTATTATTTTTTGGTAGCTGTTAGAATGTTACCATCTTATAAATTATATTACGTATACAGTTTTTTTTTTAATACTTAATTAATAATTATATATTTTTATGGCTGTGTTAATTAGAATTTAGAGATTGTGTGTGTGTTGTTGTGTTACAATGTGTAATTATTGTAATTGTGCGTGATTGTATGTAGTGGGTGAGTGTGTGTATGTATGTTTCAGTATTCATTGCGTAGTACAATATCTTTCAAAAAAAAAAAAAAAAATATGGTCTATTGGTTAAATATTTCAGGTTAGAGTGATACATTATTTAACAACTTCAATAAGCTGCTCTGTTTCTATATAGTTTAGTGTTAGTAAGTAGCTTGTAACTAATATTCTGCATTTATGTTTGGTTACATTGACAATATCAACTTTCTTGGATAGATTATTATAAAGTAAAGGTCCAAGGGTTTTTAGACTTCTTCCGCCAATCCCGCTATTGTAAACTTGATATACATACTGTTGGCAAATGATTAGCTTCCTAGTATTATTTTTGTGTATTTTTTCCATAATTACCCATGGTATTTTTATACTGATTAGCAGTTGACTGGCGTTGGTAGATTTTCAAAATTGTAGCCAGTCATAGCACGGATACATTGATTTGGTGGGAGAAACAAATTGATTGTAGTCCTAGAAACCGTCATGATGTCTCCCGCACTCGCACCCACACTGCATGGTGTCTCTTGCAAGTATGACACACTTACCATACCATCATGTGTGGTTCTTGCTCTGCTCATCTACAGCATCATAATAAAGATAGACATTGTCCTTGGATTTTGCTGTCTTAAAACTCATGTCAGTTTCCACACGATTTAATTTACATGGATGGGTTAGCACATGGTAAACGATCATGAGTCTAGAATAAAGCGTGCTTAATTAAGAATCGATTTACTTTCGCTTTGGAGATTAGTCCGGAAACAGGGAGTCAGGCAAAGAGTTCAACAATTTCGCAGTTCGTATAATACGATCCGATGTTCATGAGCGAGTGCATATCCACTCTCACATTACCTACTTAAAACATGTCATAGAAAACGAAACAAGGTACATTCCAAGACTTTAAAGTATACCTAACTAGTGGGTGCTCGCGGCTTCACTCTCATTAAGGAGTTAAACTTGCATCCTCCAAAGTGGCATTTCCAAAAATCGTTTCTTA